>CM019703.1:17199958-17667458 GCA_009760885.1 Achatina immaculata | reverse complement strand
GGAATCAATAGAATTTCAGTCTCATCCCACCATCAACTTCGTGGACTTCCAAAAAGCCTTCGACAGCCTCCACCGACCCACACTGTGGAAACTTCTTACAGTCTACGGCCTTCTGCCCAAATATGTAAACATAATAAAAGGCTCCTACGATGATTCACGTTGCTGAGTAAGAACATAATCTGGCAACTCTGACTGGTTCCCGGTGGAACAGGTGTAAAACAAGGTTGCGTCATGTCACCAATGCTATTTGGGCTAGTAGTTGATTGAGTAATACACAGATGTACCCATGATACATCCCTGGGCATCAAATGGATTGGCAACAAATCACTGGAAGACCTAGACTTCACAGATGATATAGCACTTCTGAGCTCCACACACGCTGATGCGCAAGAGAAAACCAACCGACTCCAAACTCTCTCTAAACATATAGGCCTCGAAATCAACTCAGCAAAAACTAAAGTTATTGATCTCATCAACAAACCGGACAACATTAAACTTAATGGCCATGCTCTTGGAAAAAGTCACTAGTTTTACATACATAGGAAGCAAGTTAACACCCGCGGGAGACATATCAACAGAAATTATGACCCGAATTGCTTTAGCGCCAAATGCTTTCAACAAGCTGACTAACATCTGGAAATCAAAACAACTCAGTAGGCACACAAAACTCAAGATCTTCAACTCCTGGGTAGTACCAGTACTAACCTATGGTTGAAAGAGTTGAACATCCCCACCAATGGAAAAGAGACTAGATACTTTTGAAAATAAGTGTCTTCGAAGACTGCTAAATATCTGTTGGCACGATTTCAGATCGGTTACATCGATAAGAGAAGAAACTAAACAAGGCTACGTATCAAACTTTATCAGAAGACGTCTCTGGAACTACATCGGCCACGCACTTAGAATGGACGAAAAATGACTCCCATACCAAGCATTTACGTGGTCACCAGGGGGTAAAAGAAAGAGGGGAAGACCCAAAGACACACTAAGAAGAGTTATCACCAAGGAGTGTTCAACAATGCTCATCAAAAACACTGAAGATCTAAAGCAAGTAGCAAGGAATCGCCAGACATGGAGAGCCTTATCCTCCGCCCTATGCGCCTCCTTTGGCCCAAGAAGATCAACTAACTAACTAATGTCAAGTAGGAGTGTACATGAAGGAGCCGAATACCTGATGATCCATCTAAAAACCAGAAATACATACTTCCACCTCCTTAACTATTACTGTCCTAATGACCACCCACTTGCTCTGGAAAAAATCCCACATAAAGAGAGACTTATGGTCTGTGAAGATTTTAACAGGCATTCCCAGAGCTGGGGCTATGACCACATAGACAAGAGAGGAGAGGAAATTGAGAGCTGGCAGGATGATAATGGACTTCTCCTGATCAACCACCCAGTGGATTCCCCCAACATTTTACTCAAGGGCTTGGCATACAACCTCAGCACCAGATCTGGCATTCCACTCCCCAGACCTGAATTGGAACATTACACGCAAAGTTGGAAAACAACTTCTGACAATAGAAAATGAACTCATTAACACCAGTAGCCCTCTCCTCACACTGAACTATAAAAAAGCAAACTGGACAATGTACAGACATCGTACAGGTATCCTGGTGGGACAGCTGTCCATAGAAGATAAGGATATTAACAGCATAGTGAAGGAATTCAATGCTTATATTCTTCAGGCGTCCGTGAAACCATTCCCACAGGAGCTCGCAGGGACTATAAACCATACTGGTCTAGTGAGCTGGGAAAATTGCACGATGACGTGGAAACAGCTCGAAATCAAGCAGAAAATAGACCATGCCAAGAACACCACAACAATTACCAACATTAAGGCCAAATTTCAGAGAGCAAGGCTGCGAGCCAGACATGAAAGTTGGAGATAGAAAACAGAGTCTCTTAACTTCGAAAAGGATCGAAGGAAACTGTGGAAACTAATCAAACAGTTAAATGATGAGAGCACTGGAGGAAGTACAAAGATTACACTAACAGAGGATGGGAAAACTCTTACAGGTAAGCAGGTAGCAGATCACTTTGCTCGTATGTTTGCACAGGACTGCAACATTGATATCCATCCAGAGAAAAAGTGTACAGAGCGCATTGACCCACAGAAGGAAGAGGAACAAGTCAGAAAAGTGGAGGTCATGGATGCACCAGTCACACGCAGCAAGTTAGACCTAGCAGTCAGTAAACTGAAACCAAGGAAATCACCAGGACCATATGGAATGTACAATGAAATGATCAAGAACCTGGGAATAGCAGCAATGGGAAAGCTGTTGGATATTTTCAATATGTGGAGCACAGGTAAGTTACCTCAAATCTGGAAGGAAGCAAGCATGGTACCACTGCTAAAGCCAGGGGAAAGCACCGTTTAGCTACAGGCCAATCAGTCTCACTAGCTGCCTCTGCAAAACGATGGAACGCATCATTGACCTGAGGCTAAAATGGTACCTAGAAAGTGAACGTCTCGTTACACATTAAACAGATTTTAGGCAATGCAACAGTACAGAAGATCAAGTGATCTATATCTCTCGAGAGACTGAGGACGCATTCCAAGACAAAAAAACCTTGTGCTAGCCTGAATAAAGCCTTTGATAAAGTATGGAAAAAATGTCTGCTGTGGAAACTAAGAAATTACAATGTGAGTGGAAGACTACACTGGATAAAGCCCTATTTACACAACAGAAAAGCAAGAGTAGTAATGGATGGACACAAAACCCAGAAAGTACTCCTGCGACATGGCTTACCACAAGAAGGAGCCCTTTCACCTACACTATTTCTGGTATTCATTAATGACCTGGTCAAGGAACTTCCCTATGGAATCAAAGCGGCACTGTATGCAGATGATTTGGTCATGTGGCGTACAAGTGAACACGCGATAGTTGCTACACAGAGACTCCAAAGAACAGCAGACATCTTGACATGATGGACAAACAAATGATGTGTAAGTATCAACACCGAGAAATCAAGTAGCGCTCTGTTCACTCTCTCATCTAAACAGAAAGCAGGTAAGATCTTTGTAAATGAAATACCCTTAAGGATAGACGACCAACCCACTTACTTAGGAGTGACTCTTGACTCAAAACTGACCTGGGAGCAGCACATCAGCAATGCAGAAGCAAAAACCAGAATAAAAATAGCCTTATTAAGAAAAGTGAGTGGAACCACATGGGGAGCTAGTGAAAGAATCCTCAAGAATAATTATTCTACCACATTTAGAATATGGCTCAACAGTTTGGTGCACAGCATCGAACACCACTCTGCATAATCTAGACAAGGTACAAAATCAGTCACTATGAATTATCACAGGCACCATGAAGTGCACACCAGTAGTAGAAATGCAGAAAATAGTTGGTGTTCAAGCACTAAAAGAACGTAGAGACACAAAGGACCTTAGGAGAGAAATTCCTCAGCTCTGTAAGCCATCCCATGAAGGAGAGATTCAATAATTTGGCACTAAGATGGCTTAAAAGAAGCACCTTCATTAATCAGGCCCGCTGCTGGCGAGATTCTTCAGCTGCCGTGCGTGGGGTGAATCTCCTCCCGACCAATGAAGAAAAATGCCATTAGGGTTGTCGCGCGGCGCCGCCGTGGAAAAGGTGATGGAAAGGATTAAGTGAAGTTATGGTATGGCCAGCAGTCTCGCGGTGAAGGCTACTCGTACTATGGCACCTCTGCTCTAGAGGCCGGCCACATCCTATATACACCCATAATGGGGCAGTATGCCAAAACCAGCTTAACCCAGGGGTGAAACTTAATGGCTACTCATATCATGGTACCTCCGCTATAGAGGCCGGTCATGTCCTTTAAAGACCCATACTGGGATAATACGCCTAAACCGGCTTAACCCAGGGGTGAAACTTACTAGTGGGGAGGATTCGTCCTCCTCGACAAAAGCTCCGTCCTGGTCACCACCAGGAAGGGTAGCGGCCACGACCACAAAATGCTGAAATCGGGGACACCAGACCAGTGCAGTCTAGATAGGCAACCACCTCTCATCCGACGGGGATATATTCATATCCAAATCACGTTGGGGTTTTCCTGTGAGAAAGTCCAACTCTGGACTGGATTGGCAACCACCTCTCACCCGGCGGGGATATACTGATATCCAAAACACGTCGAGGTTTTCCGGTGAGGAAGTCCAACTCTAGACTAAACTAGTGCAACGAAAACCACAGTGTCACGCAATGCCGCTTCTATGACCCACTGAGAATACAGGCCCAAGCCCCACGATGCTCTGAGCCTCCACCCTAAATGAGACTATGGCGAGAACCACAGGAGTAAATTCAGTAGGATCAATGGGTGATCTTTATGGTAGAAGTGAACGAAGAAGAAGAAGAAAACGATTCATCAGGCCAAGCGTATGCATCGGCTGATACTTAGCTTTCAGCTGTAGTCCCTCCATTATCATCTGTACCAGAACATACACCGTGGAAAGAAGCAGACTGCACACAAATAACTATTCAAACTGAAGTGAAAGGTGTGCAGAATGGTGAGATGCAATGCAGTTCTGTAAGATCAACAGCCACACTTATTGTGCTAGATGACAAATATCCATGTTACACCTGGATACGTGTGTATACAGACAGATCTGCACACAATGCCATAAACAATGGAGGGACAGGAGATCATACTAAATATCCAAACAACACCACTGACAAGACTTCCATACCCCTGTAAAATACTGCAACAACTATGATGCAAAAGTTAGGGCAATTGTAGCTACTGCTGAAAAACTATCAGACTCCAAAATTGATACATGCCCCGTAGTAATTCTCACAGATGCAAGATCGGTACTGGAAGCTCTTCAGTGCAACAAACTTCCAGACCTTAAGGATGCCTTGTCAAAAATTAACTCACAACACAGTCACCTTGCAGTGGATTCTCTCCTATTGTGGGATACCAGGCAATGAGAAAGCTGACCGTCTGGCCAAAGAGGGCACTGAAATGGAGCAACCAGTCATACTGATCACCTATAATTAGAAGAACAGCATGATAAAAACCTACAGGAAGCCACAAACACCACCACATGATGACTATCACATGGTTAACAGAAAGGAACAAGTCACCATTTTCCATCTCCAAACAGGGCACAATTAATTCCAAAGTCACATGTATACAAAGTTTAAGGTTGGTACTACTACTCTTTGTACAAGTGCCCCAAACTGTGGAATTTATCCTCCAAAACTGCACCAACTGTGAGACACTGAGAAGCAATTACTGGCCCAGTGAAACCACCAAAGAAGATACACTCTACGATTCCATACATGAATTACAAAAAACAGTGAAATTTATCCAAGAGACAGGACTGCAGATATAGACAGACAATGTGTACAAAGAAGAAGAAGAAGTTAATGAGTTATCATCACAGCACTTATGGAATTGTCATCATCAACATCATACACTTTGGATTGCCCTGAACTTTATAAAGTAATAGAGTATCAAACTTGAAGTACATAATTTGCATGCACTCCACCATCCAACTATATACCAGCCACCTAATCATCACTCCCCTTCCATCCAAACAGTAGTTTTCATGCATATTGTTGAATGATATTGTTCAAAGTATAGAATAATTGTTGACAAATGCTGCTACTGTTATACCAGAGACATTGCCACATTTATTGTTTGTTACAGCATTAAACTAAATCCCTAAACCACCGAAGGAAATTCTAATATTAAAGGCCCAGCAGGTATGGGCATGGCCTGAGAGTAATGAAGCCATTCCCCAGGATCAGGAACAGAGCTAAGCTCCTTTTTTACATTTACAGTAATTCTAAAATTCTCAGCTTTACTCTAGTCCAGTGGTTCTCAACCTTTTTATTTATTTTTGAGGTTATAGACCCCTGCAGCAAATGATAATTCATTAATGACTCTATCACTTGGTATTAAATTTAAACAATTTCAAATATTCAAACTTTGAAAACATTTGTCCATGGACCCTTTGTGATGCATTAGAGTAAAAAAAAAATTAAAATCTAGACTTGATATGCAGACACATGATACCCCCCCCCCCCCCCCATTGACATTGAGTCAGTCATTAGCACATCCCTTGCGGAAACTTTGCATCCCTAACAGCTCTACTGAAGGGCTCTCAGTTGTAAGCAAGATGCCATGCATTCGCAGATCATCAATGATGTCTTGCACCCATCTTCACTTTGGTCTTCCTCTCATTCTTTTTCCCATTATGTACCCTACCAAGACTGTATTCTCTAAATTCTCATGAGTTTAATATGTCCAAAATACTTAAGTTTTCTCTGTTTAATCTTCTTTACTAGCCAACCTTCTTCAATGTTAAGTTCTTGTAGTATGGATATATTTGTTTTTTTTTTTGTGCCTATGATATTTGAAAGACTCTTCTGTAGCATTTATGTGTTTCTCAGCTGTTTTGTTAAGTGTCCAGGTATCATAGGCATATGTTGCAATGAGAAAGATGAATGCCCTTAAAAATCTTATTTTAGTTCTCTCTGCTCCTCTCTACAGCTTCTTTAGTTGTTTTAGTTTCTGAAGAAAGATAAATACTCTCCCTCTAATATCCCTCATTGTAACTCCATTATTAGTTAGTAATGATCAAAATATTCAAAACTCACAACCTCTCATGTCACTAACATTTGTTCCATAGTAAACCAAATCACTGACAATCAAAACATAGTTTTAGTATCAGATTGCAGTGTAGCATTAATTATTTTCCCACATGTTAATGAACTTAGTGCACGCATTAATGAGTTCAGAAGTGTAAAATACTGTATTTGTTTGAGAAACAAATACAAAAGAAAGTACAGTAGATTAGGAATTCAATGTTTATTTTTCACAAAGAGTCAAAGCCACAGTTCTGAGCGTATTCAAAGTATGATACAAGATTATAATAATATATAATCTAATTCTAAGCAAATATTTAAATTAAAAAACAACAAACTGACAGTGCAGCAAATCTCACATGAGTGATAAGTAAGATTCAGGATGTTGAAGATGATTTTGAGAATCTAAACAAAGTACCTGAGATGTGACTCACTTCAAGCAAATTCTTGAGTTGTCATCTAACTCTTAGGAGTTCATCTGACATCTTGCCAGAGCTGTAAAATGCCCATATTCTGTAATGATATTATAACTAACTTTATGCATACATTGAACTAAATGTACATAATACACCTCCATATACTTTTAATGATAGGAGCAAAACAACTCTTCGTGTATAGTTTTTAAACATTTCATTTTGTTCTGATATTGCTCTATTGTCTTTCCAACTGTTGACTGATGTGCCTTTTCCCATATGGGTTTCATTATGCGGCTGTTGCTAACATATCAAAAACTCAGTGAGTGGATCATTAACATTCCAAAAATGTATTTATCTTATTTATGAAATGCATAACAGATAATCTGTGTATGGAAAAATTATTGGTGTAAGATTGCATGTTTATGGACAAATTATTAGTATAAGGTTTCTTGCAAATTAATCAACATCAAGAAACTCTGGTGCTTCAACATCCTAACTGTTCTGAAAGCAGCTCAGAATCTACAGAAACTAAGTCTGTCACGATTTATGTACCAAGTTTTTCTAGTAAGACTGCTCAGAATTTTTTTATATACAAATGAGTGGATATTTATTGTTACTGTATATGCATGAAAATGAATGAAGTTTTTTAAAAATGTTATTTTAATTTGAAAAATTTGTTTTTCATATATATTTGTAGCAAATTATTTACTGTAAATAAACAAAACCACAACATTGCATGTGCATTTACTTCCTTCAGTCAAACCACATGCAACTTACTGAAAGACACTGTTACATAAAGGAAAGTACTCTGTGCTGATAAAAATGAAAATAGATGAGTGTATGGTACAGTTTTACTGAAAGACTGAGGAAAGTGGGCAAAAACAAGAGTGTCAGAGAGCAAGATGAGTACCTATAAATGAAGAACATGCAACAATCCAATATTTCAGCAAAAGCCTTTTTCAAGGATCACATACAAAATTAACACAACAGTTAGAAGCATGAAAAATTTATGAAAAATATATAGACTGGCTTTTAGCCTCCTCCTTGTAAGAAAGTCCAGCATGAAATGAATGAAACCCATTCTGTGATAATACAGCAAACTACAAAGTTTGAAACTGGTTGAGAAATTTAAGAACAATGGCTGGAACTGAAGTCCCACTTTCAGTGAGATAACAAGAAGAAGTGAAAAGTGTTATAGTTGTTAAATTCTTCTCAAAAGCATTCATATGCATCTACGTCATATTTTTTTCTTGCATCTGATTTTAATAGAAGTGCAAAAGGTTAAGAAGTTATTTGAATCCAAGACAGCTGATAAAGTTAAATTAGTGGATCACATCAAATTCCTTTTTATGACTACTAGCACTTTTTATAACAATTGATACTTCTAGCCTCTATAATGTTGACTTGTTCTCATATAATAATGCAGATTTTAAACTCTATACCATATATTTAGGCAATCAATCTGTGTTAAGCAAAAATAGAATTTGGCAATCAATTTTAGTCAAAAATAGAAGAGTTACAACCTGAAGTGGTTATTGCATGAAGTGAGACCATCTTAAGAGGTCGATATCGAGACTTTCCAGTAGTTTAGATGGAGACCTCCTGAGAATGTAGAAACATTGAAGAATACACCTCTCTTCTCTACAAACAATGTGCTATAACCAGTGAAAGACCGCTTTTTCAATATGTAAAGTGAAGAAATATTTAGATGCATCTGAAAACTAAATTACTGAAGCAGAAAATCAATTAACTAAAATCAAGAATAAATTTTCTTGACTGGACTAATAAACAAAATACACAAGTTTTGTGGCAGGAAGCAAAACAATGCAGATATGTCTTAGAATGTAATCCATTTCAAGAACTTTGTGAATGTAGCTTCTCAGCTCTAATTCTACCAAACTCAAGAGAACTCTACGCTGAGAAACAAAATTAATCTAGAACTTCATCCTGCTCTTTTAATGGTCAGATTCAGCTTATCAAATTGTGAAACATACTCCTGCACTTATCAGCTTCCCTTTGAAGTTCTAGAAGATACAGGAACAATGGCAGCATATCAAAAGGAATCTGCAGAAGATGAGGCTTTAATATCATTTTACCAACCAGGTCATTAAATGCAGAAGGTGATGACGATCATGAACTTCATCTTTTGTATGACAATAACATGTAATTAATAATAATAATAGCACATCATTATTACATGGATTAAAATTTCACATTAATTTTAATTCTACATAATTCTTAGATAATTTTTTTTTTTTATAAAAGCTTAGAAAAAAATCTTATATAATTCTAATTATATTTTGGTGCAATCGTAGATTTCTTTTCAACACTGCATCTTTTATATCAGAAGACTCTGCTGTCCAGGTTTTCTCAGTTTCACCCTTATCTTTTCTTTTTTGTTCTTCAAGACTTTTGAGATTATACTTTTCCCCATAGGTGAGAATATTCTATATTTTAGCAGCATATGGACGCCTTTTTAAAAAAAATGCATCTTACTTACTCATTGAAATAAATATATGTTAGTGTCAAATTATGCATATACTGTGGACACCTAGCATGGCATAACAATACATATAACCAAAATGAATAAAAACAAGATGATAAAAATATTAGGGGCCATGCATTAAAGACCATTGATTTCAGAATATTCATGTGACATACATCTGCATGTCCCTTGTGGAACTTTGCCTCCCTAACAGCTCTCCTGTAGGCCTCTCGGTTGTGAGCAAGATGGCCTGCTGCTGATACATCTATTTGCAGATCATCAACAATGTCTTGCAGCCATCTTTGCCTTGGTCTTCCTCTTTTTCTTTTTCCCATTATGTACCCTTCCAAGATGGTCTTCTCTAGATTATCATGACATTTAATATGTCCAAAATATTTAAGTTTTCTCTGTTTAATCCTCTTTACTAGCCAGCCTTCTTCAGTATTAAGTTCTTGTAGTATGGATATACTTGTTCTTTTTTGTGTCCATAATATTTGAAGAACTCTTCTGTAGCATTTACATTCAAAGGCATTTGTGTGTTTCTCAGGCGTTTTGTTAAGTGTGCAGGTCTCGTAGGCATATGTTGCCATGGGAAAGATGCATGCCCTTAAAAATCTTATTTTTGTAGTTCTGTCTGTTCCTCTCCACAGACTCTTTAGCTGTTTTACTTTCTGAAGAGTGATAGACGCCCTCCTTTTAATTTCCTTCATAGATGTCCTCCTTTTAATTTCCTTCATTGTATCTCCATTATTAGTTAGTAGTGATTCAAGATATTCAAAATTCTCCACTTCTTTCAATTTTTCCTCATTGGTACATATTTCAGCTGGTTGTTTGTTTTGTTAGTTGTCATCAATTTAGTTTTATTTGCAGTAAGATAGAGGTTTTGCTCTTTGCTATTTTTACGTACTGACATAATTAATTTTTCCATTCCTTTTTGTGTTGTCCATGTTGCTGTTTGGGTTTCTTGGTATATTTCCAGAAGATAATTTACCATTGCTTTCCTTCCAGGCAGTGACTGTACTAGTCAGTGATTGTAGCCATTGTCCCTACATCAAGATCATCTGCCTACCATCATAGAATGGTGACCATAACAAACATTATCTGTCAGCTGCTCTTCCATTCCATCCACCACCTGCTCCCATGGCTTCATGTCACCCTGATTGGGGGGGGGGGGGGGCTATACGCATTGCTCTCTAGCAATGAACACAAAATACGTAAAAATAGGTGCAAAGGAAAAAATCTGACTTGAACAAGTGATAATTCTTAGTGAAAGAAGTATAGACCAACAGTATGCTTTTGTGCAGACTTCTTGTAGTGCATCCTTAATTATGGCAGCCAAGAGCTATTCTAGATTCTCATTTTATGTATAAATCTAAACGGATGTCAGAACTACAACCACTACTCATGACAACAGGTAAAGCCATAATTTATTTTTCAGTCCAGATTTCATATGTTTAATTATGGATGTGTTTAAATTTCCTCCCTAAAAAGTCACCACAATTTCTTGTTAAATTTTCATTCTGCAGCTTTTCTGAAGTGTTAGCTGGTAGGAAAGCTGAAGAGGTTTTCCTTGCCTCATCATAATGCACATCATTGAGTTCAAACAATATGATTATATAGGGGCACACTTTTAAAGAAACAAAAGACAGCAAAGAAGTAGTTGATCACTTAAACTGAAAGGGGAAGTTATTAATAATAAAAAATAACATAACACTTAGACCTATAATAGTTACATAATCACCAAAACCATAGAAAACAAGTTGAATTCTTTCCAGACTAAATGTTTATGAAGAATTAGAAAAACATTTTGGCCAAACACTATAAGAAATAACATCTTGTTGGCAGAAATGCAGATGAAGCCACTATCAGCAATTATTGAGGAAAGACGCTGGCGATGGCTGGGACATGTGCTCCAATTGACTGAAAACTCACTACCAAAAATAGCACTAAGATGGACACCACAGGGGAACAGAAGTAAGGGTAGACCAAAAGAGACACGGAGAAGAACAACAGAAAGGATGTTGAGCAATAGAGGGCTCACCTAGGCAAGAGCAGAAAAAAAAGCAAAAGACTGGCATTTGTGGAAAACCCTTGCGGAAGCCCCATGTGCCCTGGGCACTTAAGGTTCAGAGAGAGAGAGTTAGTCGATGGATCATTCTCATTGCACATCAGACGATTAGTCAATAAGTGCTCCAATCTCATCTTCAATATTTTGATCAGTGTTTGGCAACTGATGATATCAGTTTTGTGTTGATTAATCAGTCTTCTTTGCTTCCTACTGTACTGCTCTTGTCTGGCCATAGGCCTACAATAAAGTGCCTACTTCAAGATACATGATACCATACTGATCATATTGGTGTAGGGATGGAATCGATAAAGCAAGATGTCAGGAGAGATCAAGATGGGTGGGCAAAATCTCTACATTGACAGAAATTAACTTTACATGATGCACCAGAAAGCAAGCGACAGTGGAAATTGGAGATTTATTTCAGACTTTCAACCTTCACTGTAGTGATGGCTGACCATAATTATTTTTGCAGTGACTGCATGTGTTTATATTATATATACAGAAACAATCTTGACTCTGCTCTATTTAATGGCTTTCTTTAGCTTATCCTCTTTTTCTTTCGCTTTCCGTTTCTTGTGCTAAGCCATCCTGACAAGGAGATGGGTCTCCTCAGTAAATCTTATCGTCGGTCGTCAGCATGAGTTCTTCATATGTGTCTCACATTGTTTCATGCATGATCTTTTCCGACGAAGGCTAACTTTGCCTACAATCGCTGCTATTTGCTTTGTAAAACAGAAGATTCCCCCCCCCCCATTTTTGTACAAATTCGCAGGTAATATTTTATATAACAGCAGTAGAAAGTAACTGATAAGTAAACGTCACGTCTAATCGATCTTATGTTTAGTGAGGAAAGGACGCACATTGCGAGAGTCAACTTAGTTTTGCTTGACGTAGTGGTAAAAGTACCAATATAAATATTATTTCTTTAAAAGTGAGTTTATGATAAATATAAAATGTGATTCACCACCTGAAAACTTTAGATCTCCAAAGTCAGGATTTTGAACTAACCAAATAGATTTATATCAGTGACAATGTGAAATCAATGCAAGAAAAACAGATACCCTGTCTTCAATGGCTAGTTAAACAGGACTTGAAATTAACACGGAAAAAAAAGAAACTTCTCATTAATCATGAAGGAAAAATATACATAGAAGGAGCAGCTGTTGAAGAAGAAGTAAACCAATTTGCATATCTCAACAGCAACATAGACCAGGATGGTGACATCAGAAAGGAAATTAGAATTGCGAAAGCAGCATTGACTTTCAAGAATCTTGAGAACAAATGGCATTCAAAAGTTATAAGCACAAAAACTAAGTTAAGATTATTCAATTCACATGTAATATCCACCCTCATTTGTGCATGTGAAAGCTGGAAAACAACTAAAGAAATAGACAATAAATTAGACCCTTTGAAAACAAATGCCTAAGAAAAATACTCAGTATAAAGTGGAACAAATTCATGAGCAACGCAGAGATAAGACAAATGAGCAAATAACACCCTGTTTCATAGGTGATCAGAAAAAGAAGATGGACATATGTCAGTCATGTGCTGAGAAGGAACAGCCAGAGAATCCCAAAACAAGCTATCAAGTGGAACAGAAAAGGAGGTTGACTACGTGAAACTCTAAAGAGGACATTGTTAACTCTTCCCGGGCCCAGAAAAAAAATACAGACATTCCCGTCATTACCACACAAAAAGCGCGGGTCTTGATATGTATAGGGGGTATAGTTGTAAAAGTGAGTGTACAAAGTATTTCCACTTTAACTCTTCCCGTGCCCAAGAAAAAAATGCGGACGTTCCCGTCCATGCCACACAGAAAGCATGGGTCCTGATCTGTATAGTGGTCATAGTTGTAAAATGGAATGGAAAACAGTATTTACATGTACTTCCATGTACTTATTATGTTTAAAAGTATAACTAAATGTATGAAAATTTCATAAATGCGGAGTTTTTTAGGAAAAAAAGAAGTAATGTGGTGTTTTTAGACAATGACTGTGCCCAGCTCACCATCGGCGAGGTCTAGATCTACACTACTTACCATCTGAGATGTCTAGATCTACTTGTCAATCTCATATTGTGATTCTGTGTTGCATTCTCACTAAATTAATGTCTCAAATAACCTACTAACTAATTCTCCAGTCGTCTGATATGTCTAAATCTACTTAGGATACATTCAAGAGCAGTGGGGTGGTCACAGGCCATGTCCATACCCCTATCTACATCGTCAAAAATTGAAAAATTTCAATGTTTCTCTTCTTTTTTCTCGCTCGGCATCGCTTGTAACTAAGGACTCTTCGCCCATTTTGAAAAGTGTCACTGGAAACGCGAACGAAATATGTACAATCTATATGTTACACCGGTTGGTTTTATTGAAACAAATGAATTGTCACTATAACGACTATGGCACGCAACTCAGTAATCGGAAATCCTCACTATAGCGACTGTGGCACGGGAAGAGTTAAAAGTATACATATTATGCATGGAAATAGTTGCAAATGTAAGAAGATTTCATAAATGAAGAGTTTTTTAGGAAAAAACAAGTAGTGTGATGATTTTAGCTGATAATTGTGTAACATTGGCGATGCCTAGATGTACATTGTTTACCATCGGTGATTTCCAGATCTACTTAAATTTTCGTCCGATCTCATCGTGTGGTGGCATTCTCACTAAAATAATGCCTGAAATAACCATCTAACTACTTCTCCAGTACATTTAATAGGTCTAGATGTACTTCAGGTACATTCAGGAACAGTAGTCTGGTCATAGGACATATCCTTATGCCTCCAAAATCAATAAATACTGAAATTTCTCCAGTAAAACATCTATTTCGCGCAGTTGTTAGCCACGCTTTGGATTGAACTATGAAAGGCACCAGACATGCGCAGATAAATCGTGTACAATAAAAAGTTTTACAATAATTTTACGTTGCAACAAAACAAAATTGCTATAATGAACATGGCAGTCACTAGACTAACAGGAAGTTATCATGATATCGACTATGGCAATCAAAGAGTTTAAGGCCAGTTTAGTGGGAATAACATCCCTTGATAAGGTTGAAAAGCTCGCAGAAAACAGGAAATCTTGGCAAACTACCATGCGAGCCCTATGTGACATTTAACAGCACAGGAAGGATGTAAGATATAGATTTAAGATATTTGAGCAAATGCTCTCATATTACTATGCTGATAAAAACTTATAATAGGTTCACACATTACATAACATATAGCAATGTAAAGATAACATTTTGCATTAAGAATCATGGATCATTCATATGGAGTGAAATAACGAAGCTTATCCAGCACAAAGACTCACTAAAGTTTAATGATCTATGTTGAGAAATCATAATATAAAGATATTTGAAAGCTACTAATTTCAGTCTACGTGAAATGTTGAAACATGGCATAATGTCAGATTGGGAGCGGGTTATGGCAGCTAGTTTTCAGGCCCAGAGTGGAGGTAAAAAGGCAGGGGGTGTGCAGTAATTCCTTTTTAGCAGGCTCTACAACCATGGGGACTGTGGCGATCCCTGACCTGTTAGCCAGGTTAAGCCTGTTACCGAGGATACCAGCAGAGGGAGGGGGGTGAGGTACTAATCTTGTGTGGTTTGCCAACCCTGATGTTAACATGTCAGCCATAGGTCCCCGGCCAGCTCTTCACCCCCATTTAATCTGATAAAAGACAAAGAAAACTCTTTAGTTCATGTCCACAAGAAGGAGCTTTTGTAGTTTCATCAGTGTCCTTTCCTAAATTCACATTTTGTTTAAGAAACTGAAGGCAGTGCTTTCCTGCTCACTTTGACAATTATATTAGTTGGGTACTTGTATTACATCAGGGGTATTTTATTTCATAACTAGTGAAAAAGTAAACAGTCTGCACCAGATTTCACATTTTGTAAATGATAATGATTTTTTTTTTCACTCTTTTACTTTTGAACTTTGTTTGCTTGCTCATTGGTTTTTTTTTCCTTTGCTTATTTATTTGTTTTTGTTGTTTTTTTTTTGTCTTAAATTTGCTACCTCATTTATTTTTAAAAATTTAAATTTTAGTTTGGCATACTCATTTGTACTTATCTTAGTTTGGCTTACTCATTTGTTCTTATCTTAGTTTGCTTACTCATTTGTTATTATCTTAGTTTGGCTTACTCATTTATTCTTATCTTAGTTTGCTTACTCATTTGTTCTTATCTTAGTTTGCTTACTCATTTGTTCTTATCTTAGTTTGGCATACCCATTTGTTCTTATCTTAGTTTGGCATACTCATTTGTTCTTAGCTTACTCATTTGTTCTTATCTTAGTTTGCTTACTCATTTGTTCTCATCTTAGTTTAGCATACTCATTTGTTCTTATCTTAGTTTGGCATACTCATTTGTTGTTATCTTAGTTTGCTTATTCATTTTTTTTAAATCTTAATTTACTCATTTATTTGTTTTTTAAAAAATATTTTAGCTTGCATTTTTTTATTTGGTTTGTCAGTTTATTTATTTATTTTTTTTAAGTTTTAGTTTGCTAGGCAGAATATACCACCATGTCGACTGCTTGTCTCGTCAGCCATGTTGAAGCTTTCATTCACTGGTCCTGATATATGCAGCACTGTCTAGCACAGTCATCTTGGCTCCCAGGGCACATCAGTCTCTTGTCATACATAATGTTCTTAACTTATTATCTTTTGTTGCTTAAAAAAAAAACCATATCCCATAAATGCCATAAAGACACCTAAGGAGATATGGTGTTATTGTCTGTATTTTTCCTGGCCTGTTGACACACATGACAATAAATGGCTGACTTTCCTTCCCTAGCTGCAGAAGGTGCTGACCACCTATTTCAGCGGTGACTGGGGTGCCTCTAGCTGGATTTGAAAGACAAACACGCTAATCATTATCCCCACCCAGGCATCCTTTTTTTGTTAGAATTTTCATTATCAGATCATGAGCCTATTGAACTTTAATGGATTACTTGCAGTGAAGCCCACCAAAATCTCCCTAAAGTATACATAAACTTTACAAGAAAATGTTCACAAAAAAAAGCAAATAAATGAACTTATTAACAAACATACAACTCCTGAGGACATAATCAGATGGATCAGTGAGCAAGGGAGCTAAAAGCGGTTGGGGTTTTGCAGCATACTGAGAAGGTAATGCGCTCAAACTCATGGCTGGGGCATATACAAACACCTGCTCAGGTGTGCGCATGGAAACAGAGGCCATCACACAAGCATTAAAATGGGTATTGACATAGAAAACACAGTGCATCACCATCATTACCGACTCTCAGAATCTATTAAGGAAAGTGGAACAAAAGCCATTAGAAGTGAATGTCAAGAAATAATAAATCCCACATCAAACACATCACATGGATATACTGTCCAGGCCATGCCAGAGTCAACGGAAATAACAAAATTGACCAGCTAGCAGCAAGGGTCAAACCAGAGAGCATCTCAAAATGGACAGATCAGAACTACCTGTACAAATCCATCAAGCAACACTTCAATGAACAAATGCAAATCAACTTCCTCCAAAATATCTATCACATATAACTCAGTGCTTTACGTGGGGCCAAGGACAGTTGTTTCAAATCCCAACTAAATGGGGTGCAACACACAATCACCTCAACATTCCCCAGAAACACTGAAGGAAATCCTGATGTCAAAGGCCAAACACGTATGAGCATGCCCCGAGTGTGATGAAGCCACTCCCCAGGACCAGAAATAGAGCTAGTTGCCCTTTTTTCACTGTTACATTTAGAGAACCTATTGAAATTTATTTTGCTTGTTTTGTGTTTATATGCAATGTATCTTTTGTTCTTCATCGGATGGCCATTTTAGCTGCAGTTTAAAATACATTTAAGTAATTTTTTTTTTCCATCTGATTCAGAGAAGGAGCAAAAACTCATACTACTTTGTGTATATTTCAGACTTAATCAACACAGAAATTTATACACATTAAAAACCATCGAGTTACATGTTGAGATATGGAAAGATTTAGCCAAAAGATGGCATCAGTTGTATCCACGACAGCAAGACAGATACTAAAACAGACTGGTAAAAATTCTGTGCCGTTATCTCCAGTGTCATGGTCAAACAGAAGACATATGCATCTCACTCTGTCATGTTTGAAACGAGTGGAAGAAGTAAATTCAGCACCTGATTTGTTCACAAACCCAGTTGAACGTCTTCAGCCTCTATTGCAAGTGCCGATTATTCCAGAGTCTGATAATGCCTTTAGGCCAACAAGACAGGAGATGGAAATGGCTGCAAAATATTTTGAATACCAGGGTTTCAAGGGTGAATCATTTAAGTTTCTAGGATCATGGCCTAATCCCCACATCATGCCTAAGTGGAATGTTCCAGAGGTGATTATTATTATGCTTTCTTTCATTTGTCTTTAAATGCAAGATAACATTTCTGCTTTTTAGCTTTTTACAATTTTCAGAATAAAATTTTTATTTTTCACATTGATGGTCTAGAGTGGGAAGTTTAAAAAAAAAAAACGCTGTCACACTTTAAAAAAAAATTAATTGGGCAGATAAATAGCAAGGCAGACAAATTAACACATGCTGTTAGGGTGTAGTTCATTTACTTTAGTAATAGAACTGTCCAGCAAGTTGTTCTATAATGATGTGGGTGATTTATATGCTAGAGCTAACCAGAAGGTCATACCGTAGAGATGTAGGTCATTTATGATAATGAAAGAATGGAGATAACTTGGTGAATTAGTTTGATTCTGACATGGGTGAAGAGTGAGATCATATAAGGATAAGTTTTGAAAATTTTAGACAAAGCAAAATTTGTAAGATCTCGTGGCAGCAAGGCTACCTCTCTGCTACTGTCTTAGCCCCACTCACTTCGCTCAGTTTTCTCATTTTCACCAGAGATGAGTTACGGTTAATTCTCCAGCCCTTTCTGCCCAGCCAATAGAAAGCTTTGGCAGATTTCTTGTCTAGGCATCCTAAGTGAGCATTCTTGTCCTTTCTGTGGTTTCTATTCATTCTGAACTTTCCTTCATCCACCTCTCCCCATATTGTTTTCTCAGTTTTATTATCCGCACCATCTGGGCATCTCTTGTTTAGGCCATAGTTATCTCACAGGAGAAAGTTGGGGCCATCTGGGGCATCATTATCGTGTTGCTTGCCATCTGCTACCCTTTGTTGTCATCTCTTTATTTCATTTTATTTTCATTTGTCAACAGTTGCTTCTTCTGTTTTGTGGGTGCATTTTGTCCCCATCTTACAAAGAAGGACCAAAAGATATCATCTATCTTTATAACACACAATAATTAGTGTATAGACATACAACCATTGTTTGTACTACTATTGAGGATATACAAGCAATTTTGGTTCTGTGGTATTCCAGAAGCTAAGTCATTTGCCAGTTTTCTTTAACTTTTTATTATTTTGTTAACATGCTTTGTGAATCTGTACTTCGTTTCCTCTCTCTGATTCTTCATCCTGCTTGTTTTTGTTTGACAGAGCCTCGTGCCAAAACATCACAAGTGTGTTATCATTAAATAATAAAGCTGTTCCTACTTTTTTTCATCTATCTTTAGTGTTTTTGTCTGTTGTGTTGTCAGTGTATGTGGTCCTTAAAAAAAAAGTATTTGCCAAAATATTCGATTGTGCTGATATTACTTTCCTGTGCACTTTTCTCACCCTTTCCATCTTTTTGTAAAACTGGACCATGCACCTCTGTCAACCTTTATTACTAGAACCAGCTATATGGCAGTCATTATTTCTCATCTCTCTGCAGGGCTGTAGAAACATAGAAATACTGTCATAGAAGTAAAGTTCTCTCTAGAACTGAATTTTTAATGTTCACACATCTGTGGTCTGCTGTAAATGTATAATATTTGCAAGACAACGATAACAACCAAATAGTAGCCCATTGGTAGTTTCCAGTCCTAGAATATGTAACAGTGTTACAGGAAAACATAAGGACATCATTTAGCATTAGAAAATAATCAAGGCTAGATTGTAGTAACTTCATATTTGACTCAGAATTTGAGAAATAATTACTGGCCCAGTGAAACCACTAAAGAAGATAAGCTCTACGGTTCCATACATGAGTTACAAAAAAACTGTGAAATTTATCCAAGAGACAGGACTGCAGATATAGACAGACAATTTGAACGAAGAAGAAGAAGACTCAGAATTGAGAAGAAACTGAGATCAGACTAGTCAGATTTGCCTCTGGAGTGAAGAACAAGATGTATTGTTTTTTTTTAAAAATCAAAGAAGAGTGATAGGAAACTGTGTTAGCTGAAGCGAACATTTGACATTCTTAGCACTGGAGAGGGAAATATTCTTCTCATCTAAAACTTTATGATCAGCTTACATTTGCTACCAAACATCTTCAATTTCAGTTTTTTCATGAACTAAATTAATGTACATTCATTCATTCATTCATTTGCATGTCCCTTGTGGAACTTTGCCTCCCAAACAGCACTCCTGTAGGCCTCTCAGTTGTGAGCAAGATGGCCTGCTGCTGCTGTGTCCATTTGCAGATCGTCAACGATTTCTTGCAGCCATCTTCGTTTTGGTCTTCCTCTTTTTCTTTTTCCCATTATGTATCCTTCCAAAATGGTCTTCTCTAAATTATCATGACGTTTAATGTGTCCAAAATGTTTAAGTTTTCTCTCTTTAATCCTCTTTACTAGCCAGCCTTCTTCAATATTAAGCTCTTGTAGTATAGATATATTTGTTCTTTTTTGTGTCCACCATATTTGGAGAACTCTTCTGTAGCATTTACATTCAAAGGCATTTATGTGTTTCTCAGCTGTTTTGATAAGTGTCCAGGTCTCACAGGCATATGTTGCAATGGGAAAGATGCATGCCCATAAAAATCTTATTTTTGTAGTTCTGTCTGTTCCTCTCCACAGATTCTTTATTTGTTTTACTTTCTGAAGAGCAATAGATGTCCTCCTTTTAATTTCCCTTATTGTATCTCCATTATTAGTTAGCAGTGATCCAAGATATTCAAAACTCTCCACTTCTTCCAATTTTTCCTCATTGTACATAGAAAATCTTATTCTCATAGGTGGCTTTCATTGGGAAAAGTAATGTTGGAAAGTCTTCCTTGCTGGCAGCAATGTTTGCTCAGATTCCAGATTTAAAGGTTCGAGTTTCAAAAAAGCCTGTAAGTATTTTGCTTTTGAAATTTTGATTCATCCTAAATGTAGGGATATGAACAATTTATCATGTTATTTGGCAATGTTAATTCATGTCCAAGTTGTAGACCAACCATTTGGGCATGGATGTCATCAACAAGGCTTCCATAAGAGGATTTTTTTTCATTTAGCAAGGACAAGAAAAAACTGACTAAAGATCATGCCACATAGTTAATGTGGTCAGAGGTGCAATCATCTGAAGAAGTATTGAGAGCTAAACCAGAAGACCAGGTGACACAAACAGAAATAAACTGCAACTCGGACTCGGCTGCTGACTGATATAAATTAAATATTGGTAGAACCTGCCATGAGAGAGAGGTTCTTCAACTTCCATGAGATCAACCACTTCACACCAGTCTTCTAAGATGAAAATGAGCAGTTTTATAACAGTGGAGGGCATAGCTGGCACATTTTAAAAAAAAAAAAAGAAAATCAAGGCTTAGTTGCTACAAAATGAAGAAGTAGCTTACAAGGAAAGAAAAAAAATGTAATAACTAAATTTTTTTTTTTACATTCAATTTCTACTTGCCATTCTCAGTGAACAGTGCACATTTCTGTACCCTTTACTGATAATCTCTTGTACTGGGTTGGCAGTTTGATAACCTCTAACTGTAGATTGAGTTCTTTGCCGTTGATGCTTGTGGCGGAAGTCATGAAAACACTGGTTTGGACTGGAAATTGATTTCTGTGACTTGAACTTTCCAGAAAAGGTCTAATGAGTGTAAATAAACATCTGAGTAAGCTGCATCACCTTGGAAGTCATGTCGACCCTTGCCCCATTAGCCAGGCTGTGGTGACACACATATGCAGTATAATCAGGAACTTTTGATGGCATAATAAAATCATGGCCATTGTTGACTTGCTAACACTGATGACTGCTCCGTTGGTGATGCAGTTATCTTGTCCTGTCTCTCAAACCAAAGGTTAGAGATTTCAAATTGTGGTGTGATTTACTTCCTGTTTATTAGTTGCAGAGTAACTATCACTGTTTGTAATTTGTTGTCAGGGTTCAACAAAGTTGATGAATGTGTTCAACGTGAAGAATGTGTTCCACCTGGTGGACATGCCGGGCTACGGATTCAACATGCCTGACCACTTTGAAACTAGTGTTGAAGCTTACCTCAAATCTCGTCGCAAGTGGGTGTTCATGCATTAAATTGTTACTTTGTAAAGAATAAGGGTTATGAGCCTTCCATCTTTCATGGAACGGTGTTTCATTTAGAGTTATGCCAGGAATGAAAGTTACATGTATGACCAATGGTAGAAAATCATAATGCAGTCTTTATAGTGACAGGGAAATAAGATATTGTAATCGGTGTAATAACAGAGAAACATGATATTGTAATCATTAAAATGACAATGAAACAAGTTATTGTATGCTGTATAATGATAGAGAAACAAGATATTGTAATCATTTTTATGATGAACAAGATATTGTTATCTTTATAATGATAGAGGAACAGGATAATGTAGTCTTTATTATGATAGAGAAACAAGATCTTGTAATTTTTATTATGACAGAAACAAGATAGTGTAATCTTTTTTTTTAATATGACAATAAAATTGCTATCTTTTATTTATATAACATAATTTTGTTGCTTGTTGGTAAGATCATATTATGCTGTTTTATCACATTGTAGCATTGTAGATAATTTGTCAAGTGTTTTTCTGTCATTTGAAATATTTTGGCACATTTTCTTTGTGACACAAAGAGTGAGTTTATCACTATTTATGCAATTATAATTCTTAATGCAAAAAAAAAGGGGGAAAAAAACAATCAAGTGCTTGAAGTAAACCACATCTTTAGTT
Organism: Achatina immaculata; assembly: GCA_009760885.1. Classification (NCBI taxonomy): domain Eukaryota; kingdom Metazoa; phylum Mollusca; class Gastropoda; order Stylommatophora; family Achatinidae; genus Lissachatina; species Lissachatina immaculata. Next base: position 17,644,939 of record CM019703.1, on the reverse strand, counting down.
AAAATAACAGTCTTATCAAATAACCATTTTCAGTCTTCTAAGAGTGTTCATGCTAATTGATGCCACAACTGGTCCAGTAGGCTTTGACTGTATAGCCATAGAAATGATGGAAGAAGTGACAGTCCCATATGTTGTAAGTTGTTAGGATTGCTTCTGACTGACAAAAGTTTGTGCTCATCTTTTATACAGAGTATTTCTGAACAAAAGAAAAACACATATAACATTTGAATTTTGAACATTTTGCTATCAGATTTATTATAATCTTTTGCATTAATTTACATTATTGGGCCTCTGTAGTATAATTATAAAAGTAATGTTGAACCTTAATATTTTTCAGCGTAATGACTTTTATTCTTTTTGATGGGTCTGTTGGGATGACAAAGAATGATCAGATGTATTTCAAAAGATACTCAGACCTGAATCTTCCATTATGTGTATGTATCTATCATTCGGTTAGTTTAACTTGATAATGCACAAAGATATGAAATTGATTTTTGCAGTCTTGTTTGTTCTTTTTTTTCCCCGAGCTATCATAATGCCCAAGCTTTAAAGAGACCAAAAAAAAAAAAAACATGTAAAAATCAGCTGAAGGTTTGAGTATGCAATTACAGTAATGTAGATTATTTACTTTCATAGAATTTCAGCTCTTGACAAAGTACTGGGGAAAAAATGAGTTCTTAGATTTATTTTAACCTTTTCACTGCTATGCTTACCTTGTGCACAGTGGCTTCTTGCGCCACACACTTCTGTGTGTGAATAGTTGTTGAATACCTTTTTATGTCGTCTGAAAATGTAAGACTTATCACAGCTCTTTGTGATTATTTTTCCATATTCATGTTATATATTACTATTATCTTCTTGATAACTAAAGTTTCTTCGGGGAATGATTTTTATATAAAATTTAAAAAAATTTTTTTTTTTCTCAGTGTTTTTGTGTGTGAAATGTATCAAAATTTGGTGACATTACATTCTTTGGACATATATTGTGTTTCCTGTCATCTTCTATTTTTTTTACACAACACACTTTCTCAGTGAGCCCTTTCTCTTCAGCGTTGATGATTCTGTTGACAGGAAATGTCTCTGAAAAGCCACTTATCACACATCTGTGCCGTTGTTTGAGACATGCACCACTCTCAAACGTAATAAAAATCTGTCCCAGGAAGTAATTCCACTAAGCACGGGTGATCGAAGCAGAGAATTTTTTGACAAGTATTTTCAGCTTTTTCATTTTCGCCATGCAATCGATGTTCACGGCCGGATATAAGTCAGGACTACATATTTCAGTATATCTGAAATCATCTTCACTGTCAGTTTTTGCAAGAAATTCTTAACTCTTCCTGTGCGTTGGACGAAAAGCGGATGTGTGGGTACGAACAGGACTAAAAACGCGGGTCTTGGTCTGTAAAGGGGTCTAGTTGTAAAATAGAATGGAAAACAGTATTTCCATGTACTTCCGTATATTTAATATGTTTCAAAGTATAGCTGAATGAATGAAAATTTCATAAATGCAGAGTTTTTTAGGAAAAAAGAAGTAATATGATGTTTTAGACACTGATTGTGGCCAGCTCACCATCGGCTAGGTCTAGATCTGCACTGCTTACCACTACTTACCATCTGAGATGTGTAGATCTACTTGTCGATCTCGTATTGTGATTCTGTGTTGCATTCTCGCTGAATGAATGTCTGAACTAACCTCCTAACTACTTCTCCAGTCATCTAAATATGTCTAAATCTACTTAGAAAACATTCAAGAGCAGCGGGGTGGCCATAGGCTATGTCCATACCCCTATCTACATCGTCAAAAATTGAAAAATTTCCATGCTTCTCGTCCTTTTTCTCGCTCGGCATCGCTCGTAACTAGGCACTCTTTCACCATTTTGAAAAGTGTCACCAGAATTGCGGACGAAATATGTACAATCTAAATGTTACACCGCTTGTTTTAATGAAACAAACAATGATCATTATAGTGACCATACGGTAGCTTTGGGATACCGGAAGCGTCACTATATCGACCAATAGCACGGAAAGAGTTAAGGTTCCATACAAATTCATTTTCTAGCCATGGTATAAGAAATATTTTATAATATACTAAATGCAACATGACCATGAAAATACCAGTGTGTTGCATAGTATAAGATGAACATTGAAATGCAACAAACACAAGTACAGTACTGGTTACTCATCCAGTCTCATAAGGCAAAAATAACATTGGTACAGGCTCTGAGAAGTCTCACTTGCTGAAACTAGGCCACATAAAACTAAAAATAGCTACATGATTCTTCCTTTGTTGAATGACTGTAGTAGTTTATAGCAATGACTTTTAAAAGGCAGGTTAGCACCAGAAGTGTGGAAATCTTGAACATGTTAAGATGTCCTTGTCAGTGATATGGCAGAATGCTTAAACACATCTGTAGTAGGGAAAGGGTTAAATTATATCTATTACTTAGTAAAGACTTATGTATATTTAGAGTTTTGTTGAATGAAGGAAGGAAATATATTCTCAGAATAATTTAATTATTGTTTTGTTTGTAGATGGTCCTCACCAAAATTGACCTAGCCAGGCCTTCAACATTGATGAGGAGCATTCTCTCAGTAATCAAGTTTCGAGATGAGACAAAAGCACACAGCTGTTTCCCACAGCCATTTCTTGTAAGGTGAGTAAGCAGTGGACAAGCTTTGATAACTTGAGTATCACTTTTTATCTGCCTTTTAATTCATTATGAAGAGAATGAATGTAGCTGTAACTCTTCAGAATGTCTTGTCTGGAGACACTTCAGATCAGTATCACTTTTGTACCATTAAATGGCTTCCATCTATTTCCCAGCAGACATAGACAGGAAAGATCTGAAAGTCATCAAAAACATATACTGGCAGCAATCAGCAGCTATGAAGGTTGAGAACCAAATAGGAGCATTCCAAGACATAAAAGTGGGAGTGAGACAAGGATGTGTTCTATCTCCTGACCTCTTCTCTTTGTACAGCGAAAACATAATGAGAAACATAGAGAGTTTGTCAGGAATATCAGTTGGTGGGTACAACCGTAACAACTTAAGATATGCAGACGACACAGTTCTGATTGCTAAAAGTGAAGGGGAGCTACAGGCCATTCTGGACATTGTGGTTCATGAAAGTAAAAGTAAAGGTAAAAGGTAAAGATTGGTCATCTCAAAGATAAAAGTAAATCTGCAGTAAATATATTTTTGGCCAAATATAGATTTGTGAGATAAAACAGGCATTGATTGAATACATGGGACCCAACTAGAGGATTTTGATTTTGCAGATGATTTAACTCTTATCAGTGACAATGTAAATTTGATGCAAGAGAAAACATATACCCTGTCTACACTGGCTTGCAAAATAGGACTTGGAATTAACAAGGAAAAAAAAAAAAAAACAATGAAACTTCCCATTAATCAAGAAGGAAAAAATATATGTAGAAGGAACAGCAAGTTGAAGTACATCGATTTGCATTTGATAACTGGTTCTCAATCAAGTTTGAGGGCCAGGAGTTTTTTTTATGTTACACAAGGATTTTTTTGGGGGGAGGGAGGAGGGGCAGCATGTTGACATGGTCTACATTGATTTTATTTTTCAACAATCAGTATATATGAGATTTGATGATACGCAGGTTATTGAATTTGCTATTTAGTATGAGATTTTGGTGACATGTAAAAGGTTATAGTACTTGCTCCCTGGCATGAAATTTTGGTGATATTTAGATTATAGAATTTGTTCTCCAGCATTAGATTTTGCTGATGTGTAGGAGGTTATAGATTTTTGTTCTCTAACATGAGATTTTGATGATATGTGGAAGTTTACTAGAATTTTCTCTGTCACATGAGATTTTGATGATATGTAGAAGATTATTTGGAATTTGCTCCATTACATGACATTTTGATATGTGTAAATTTATTAGAATTTTCTCTGTGACATGAGATTTTGATGATATGTAGAAGATTATTTGAAATTTGCTCCATAACATGACATTTTTATATGTAGAAGATTATTTGGAATTTGCTCCATAACATGACATTTTGATATGTAGAAGATTATTAGAATTTGCTCTCTAACATGAGATTTTAGTGATGTGTAGGTTATAGAATCTGCTCTGCAACATCTTGTAAGTTATTTTTCTAATTTATACATTTTCTTTCCACTTTTAGCTCCTATACTGGTGAGGGAATTCCATTTCTTCAGACATTCATAACTTACCTAACAGGTAATCAGAGCATTGCATCTCTGTCATGATCCAAGAATGGCTGCAGGGACTTGATTTTAAAGTTGATTAATTACCTGAATGTTGCTGACAGAATGTAACATTTTTTTTAAAAAAGTTTCTCCAGATAAAGTAAGAACCATAGTTTCTGTTTTAGCTGTCCAGTACATTGTCAGAAGGATGTAAACTGTAGCAGATTGTGTTGAATATCAGTTGTTTATGGATTTATTATATTGTGCTGAATATCAATACCATATAGATTTGTTATAATTACTAGTTGTAACCTGTCATTGTGATGGGAGGGGAAAAAAGAAAGAAAGAAATTTGTGTTTTTTTTTAAAGTCTAAAAACTTTATAAAACTAAAAAGTTTCTTCAATAATTTTTTTTTGTGAAAGAAGGGTAACTTAAAGAAAACACTACCTGAATAATGTCCCCTTGACTTAAGTGTGTGGTTTGGGGGGGGGGGGGGGGAGGATGTGCATGTGCAAGGTAAAAAAAAATTGCAAGGGTGGTTATTGTCCAAAGTAACATACCAGTTCTTATTAAAAGGCTTCATGGATTATGTTTTATGGCCAGATATAAAACATGCAAACAAAAAAAAAGTGTAAAATGATTCATTTCAAGTAATAATTATCTTTGTATGTAGAGATTTGAATGCTGTGATGTACATCTGTGACTTCCAACACTGGTGTAAATGTTGTGACTGTGTGGACAGCTTGGTTTTATACAGACTGATAGCTGTTTTTGGTACATTAATATGCAGAATACTGAGAATATTTAAAGACAGGATTGGTGTTCTCTTTAGAATGAACATGTGTGAAGGATAATGAGTAATAAACAATTGTAAGAACAAAATCACATTTGTCAAGTGTGATATGTTGTATGTGAATGTTTCTTACTTATCATTTTTTTGTTTTTGTAACATGTCTGATACATTTTCTGTGAATATTATCTATTTAAACAAAAAATTATGACTAACATATTCATTATGTTCTCTATAACTTTATTAGTGTATAACATGTGTCATATCTCTATGTTCTTTGTAAGTTGTGTGAAACCTGTTTCTTTCTAGAAAGAAGAAACATAGTCTAAATTTCGACAGTTCATAAATTTGTGGAATTACAAACATATGGAATGAGTGGATGAAACTGAACCACTTAATTACTTAGATTTAAAAAAAAAATAGTCAGTGGTAATGACTGGCATGAAGCCCTTCATTGACTTTAAAATCACTCGCACTAAAATTAGTGGATCTTCTGGAACAGTTTTTTTTTTTTTTTGGAGGCCTTGTAGAATGCTTGTGCCTCTCCAAGTGTTGCCTTCTGAAAAGATTAATAACTATACAGACAGGGAAAATTAATCTATAATATAGAGCATTGCTGTGATCATTGAAGCACACCCTTTCTGAATGAGAACATACTAAATGTTCCTCAGTGAAAGGTGCTCTTGGTATGGCAAATATTGATTTATAGATTGTGTGCTGCTTTGCAGGTCATGTTTCTCCATTCTGCTCATTACTTGGTGTCTCCAGTCAGTTTGTCTGCTTTCTTTTCTCCAATGCCACCAAGTAAATCCAGTCAGATAGCTTTCTCCTGACCTCCTTTATCTTCTTTTTACCCTTTAGTTTTCTGGTGACTGTCAGGTTCTGTTTATGAAAAGCAATTATTATTAATTGGTTGGGAACACTTTTTTTTCAATCTAGACCAGGTGCCTCATGCTGCCTACATTAACCCTCAATAATTATAAGTACTTATACCCAGTAACCCATATCAATGGAAACAAGATTCTGAGTACTTAAATGTTACATCAAGTCAGTTTTGTTTTATGGATGTGAAGCATGGTCCATGAATAAGAGAGTACAGCATGAAATGGAGGCCATGGAAATGTGGTTCATAAGAAGGATGATGAAGGAACGATGGACAGCTAAGAAAACCAAAGAAGAAGTCTTAAGAAAGACTGGAGTTAAAAGGCAAATTACAGCAAATATCAGAGGCAGACAAGCGAGATTTGTAGGACATTTTCTGAGAAGAGGAAAATTGGAACACATTGTGGCAACTGGAAAAATTGAGGGAAGAAGACAGAGAGAAGTTACTGGATGTGCTGTCAGGGTGGCTAGGAAGAAAGTCACTGGCGGATCTCATAATCAAATCTAAGACAGGGAATTGTGGAGAGAAATGATCGCCTACGTCACGCGCATGACACTTGAATTGCTGATCAGCAAGGGCAAATTACCTGAAACGTTCACTTGGACATCAACTTCACAGGCTGACTTGAATTGTACTCAGTAGATGATTCATGAGCAAAGAAAAGCGACACTAATCAAAACGGCATCTGTGACAATAACTCATGACAGGTTCATGAAAATCCCGTGAAACTTGCTGAACACAAAACTCACTGACCATGTTATTGAATGCCTATAAAAGATTTGACACCCCTCGAATCAATTTATTTTAAAATTCAATCTCACTACAGAACGACTCATCATCATTGGACGTTTACAGACTTGACAGTCACAAAGTGTAGTGGCCAGACAATTTAATGTGGTTAGAAGCACCATTAGTCACCTTTGGAGACGATTTCAAGAAACTGCCTCAGTTGCAGACCAACAGCACAGTGAAAGACCCATAGTCACAACTCCTGCTGAAAACTGCATCATACAGCTGCGTCACCTCAGGAATCGATTTGCATCTGCATCAACAGTCCTGTCAATGACAGCAGCTCATCAAATTTCAGATCGAACGGTCAGGAACTGGCTGCATAACGCTGGTCTTTGGGTAGAAGACCCTACAGAGGTCCTGTTCTTTTGGACCGGCATCACCAGAACCGACTGCAGTGGGTGAACCAGCATTGTCAATGAATTGTTGCGAATGATTGGAGAAGGGTTTGGTTTAGTGGTGAATCATTCTTTCTGCTACAGCAACATGATAGACAGATTGATTGATTGATTGATCTTACAGAGAAAAGTTTACTGTAGAGTCCATAAGCGCTATGGCCAGAACTGTGTGGATGAGGCTCCTCCACATGGTGGTGGAGGTGTACAGGTGTGGGGGATGATCAACTTCATGGGAAGAAGTGACCTGGTGCAAACTGAAGGACACCTAAATGCCCAACGATACATCGTTGAAATTCTTCGTCCTCATGTCCTTCCACTTGTGGCTGCACCAGGGTTGATTTTTCAGTAGGATAACGCTCGACCTCATGTGGCACAACTCACCTCCCAGTTCCTTGCTGACAACAATGTCCAGACTATTCTGTGGCCATCCATGTCATCAGACCCAATAGAACACTTATGGGATGAACTCAACAGACAAGTCTGCCAGCAAGACATGGCACCAACCAATCTCCAACAGTTGTTTCTTGCACTGCGGGAAGTGTGGCAGCCATCCCACAACAACAGATCCAACGACTAATCGGATCCATGTCAAGGAGATGTCATTATCTGATACAGTCCAGAGGAGGCCACACACCTTACTGAAACGGAGGCTTCAGTCACAAAGAATAAAAGTCCAAACCAAATTTAATGAACATCATTTCATTGTTAAAGTCTTAAAGTTTCTTCATGCCAAGACTGAAATGTTAATTCCATAAAATAAAATTTTGATACGTTTGAAATTTGGTGTCCATTATGACTACAGTAGTGTTGTGTTTCTTTTTTCGAACATGTATATTTATATATATATATTAAAATGAAAAACAATTTTATACCCACATGTTTTAACTCATTCTCTTTCACTCCTGGGCACTAGCAGCACCATGCCAGTGATTCTCAATTCTTTGGGAAAACTGATGCCAGTCTTTTAGCAGCACCATTATTAACTCTCCACCTCTCAACCTGAGATGTGTTTATAATAAACGCTGCTACTAGAGAATCACAGTCTTTGAAATGTCAACCAGGCAATGACTGTACATTGAAATAAATGCACTGAGAACAATTTTGAAGTGTTTTTCAAATACAATCAAAAACAAAATATGTTAATAACATTGAGCTTGCATTTAACATTCTGATTTTGTCAACTACATTTAGCACACAATCACATAAAGAAAAAAAAAAGCGTTAACTGCAATGATTAGGGAGAATAATTGAGATATGTTCAGTTTCTGATGCTTTTAGGAAGGAAAAATATGTGTATGTATGTATAAGGGGGAAAAGGGCTGGGGGGGGGGGTCCCTTTCATGTCATGTTAAACTCAGGGGAAATGATTTTTTTTTTTTTATTTTACATTTACTCAACAGGGAAAAGAAGTAACGTTTGTATGGTGACAAATGTGGCAAGATGGTCATGTTAGCAAGAAGTATAATTTTGGTTGATTGAATTTTTTTTTTTTTAAATGGCATCATTTTTTAAAAATGTGAATGCAAAAAATATTTAGTGTTACACAGAAAAGAAATGGAGTATTGTTCATTCAGACAAACATCCAGCACTCCTAAATTTGATGCTGTTATAGTGTAGTGGTTAGTGCACTCACTTGTCAATCGTAAGGTCCCCATTTGATTTCACACTTGGGTGGATTTTTTTTTTTTTTTTGGACCGACTGGCACCCAGCCTAAAAAAAAAACAAACTGGTATCTGGAATTCTTCCAGGCTAAGTAATTACATTTGATTAGACTAATATTTGGCTAAATACGATAAGAAATAACACTTTCTGGCAGAAATGCAGATGAAACCATTAACTGTGGCTATTAATTAGGAAACAAAGGATCCGTCAGAGTTGCATACTGTCGCTTTACTTATCTAACTTTTATACTGAAAATATAATGAGGAATGATAGAGAAGATATAGACAAAGAATATTATGATGCCATAACAACTGGAGGTTATGAAATACCAGAGATTAAATATGCTGATGACACAGTATTACTGTCCACAACACAAAAAGGAATGTAAAAATGTCAGTCTGTAAGAACAATGAAGAGCAAAACCTTCATTTTAATGCGAAGAAAACTAAAGTGATGACAAGTGACAAAACAAACAAGGCAGCTGATATATGTATCAGTGAGGAAAAACGGAAAGAAGTGGAGAGTTTTGAATATCTTGGATCATTACTAACTAATAATGGAGATACAATGAGAGAAATTAAAAGGAGGACATCTATTGGTCTTCAGAAAGTAAAACAACTAAAGAAGCTGTGGAGAGGAACAGACAGAACTATAAAAATAAGATCTTTAAGTGCATGCATCTTTTCTATCACAACATATGCCTGTGAGACCTGGACACTTAACAAAACAGCTGAGAAACACGTAAATGCCTTTTAATGTAAATGCTATAGAAAAGTTCTTCAAATATGGACCCAAAAAAAAAAATATATATATATATATATCCATACTACAAGAACTTAATATTGAAGAAAGTTGTCTAGTAAGTAAGATTAAACAGAGAAAACTTAAATATTTTAGACATATTAAATGCCATGATACTTTAGAGAAGACAGTCTTGGAAAGGTACATAAAGGGAAAAAGAAAGAAAGGAAGACCAAAGCAAAGACAGCTGCAAGACATCGTTGATGATCTGCAGATGGACCTACAGAGAGGCCTACAGAAGAACTGTTAGGGAGGCAAAGTTCCGCAAGGGACATGCAAACGACTGATTAATTAGGAAACAATGGCAATGTTGGATGCACGTGCTAGGGATGACAGCAGCCAAAAAATGGCACTGAGATGGATACCTCAGGGGAACAAGAATAAAGGTAGATGAAAGGAGACATGGAAAAGAACAGAGGATTTTGAATAATAACCTAGGCAAGAGGAGGGAGGGAGGGTGAAAGACAGACATTTGTGGAAGCCCATGTGCCTTGGGCACATGATAGAGAGAGAGAGAGAGAGGATTCCTAGGAAAACAATGGCAGCCAGGACGGGTGCTGGCATTCCTACCTGAAATGCTGTAGTGGTCTAGAAATGTGTAGGCACTAACACTACACTTTATCTTATATCCTTTCTGTGCCATCAAATGTCACATAGGGCTCGCAAGGTAGTTCGCTAATTTTTCCTGTCTTCGGCAAGTCTTTCAACCTCATCAAGGGATTTTATGCCTATTATTTTGGCCTCTCTTAACAATGTCCTCTTTAGAGTTTCACGTGGTCTGCCTCTTTTTCTTCAACCTGGTGTGTTCCACTTGATAGCTTGTTTTGGGATTTTCTGATCGTTTCTTCTCATCACGTGACCAACATATGTTTGTCTCCTTTTCCTGATCACCCATGAGACTGGTTGTTGTTCAGTCATCTGTCTTATCTCTGCATTGTTCTTGAATTCGTTCCACTTGATGCCAAGTATTTTCCTCAGGCATTTGTTTTCAAAAGAGTCTAATTTCTTATCTCTTTCTTTAGTTGTTTTCCAGCTTTCACATGCATAAATGAGTGTGGATTTGAATTGATTAGTCTTAACTTGGTTTTTGTACTTATAACTTTTGAATGCCATATGTTGTCAATATTCTTGAAGACTGATGCTGCTTTTGTAATTCTAATTCTAATTTCCTTTCTGGTGTCACCATCCTGGTCTATGTAGCTGCCAAGGTATGCAAATTGATTGACTTCTTCAATATCTGTCCCTTCTATGTGTATTTTTCCATTTTGATTAATGGAATGTTTCATTATTTTTGTTTTGTCCTTATTAATTTCAAGTCCTATTTTACTAGCCAGTGAAGACAGGATATCTGTTTTTTCTTGCATGGAATTCACATTGTTACTGATAAGAATTATGTCATCAGCAAAATCAAGATCTTCTAGTTGGGTCCCATGTACCCAGTTAATACTTGTGTTACCTGTGCAGCATTTTTTCATTATGAAGTCTATTGCAATACCAAAAACAAAGGAGATAGTATACATCCTTGTTTCATGCCTGTTTCAATCTGGAACCATTCACTCATCCCTTCTTCTGTTTTGACTGCACAAACATATCCACTGTAGAGTTGTAGATACTGCAATTTTAGATGATATTCCATATATTCTTAAAATTCCCCATAACAAATTTCTGTGTATGCTATCAAATGCCTTTTTAAAGTCTATGAATTTTAAAATATTAATGGTTTCTGCTTTTTAATGTGGTCTTCAGGTATTATTCTTAGAGTAAAGATCTGGTCTATTCAATTCAAATGTAATATCCACACTCATTTATGCATGCGAAAGCTGGAAAACAACTAAAGAAATAGACAAGAAACTACTCTTTTGAAAATAAATGCCTAAGGAAAATATTCTGCACCAAGTGGAACGAATTCAAGAACAATGCAGAGATAAGACAGATGACTGAACAACAACCGGTCTCATGGGTGATCAGGAAAAGGAGACGAACATATGTTGGTCACGTGATGAGAAGAAACGATCAGAAAATCCCAAAACAAGCTGTCAAGTGGAACACACCAGGTTGAAGAAAAAGAGGCAGACCACGTGAAACTCTAAAGAGGACATTGTTAAGAGAGGCCAAAATAATAGGCATAAAATCCCTTGATGAGGTTGAAAGACTTGCCGAAGACAGGAAAAATTAGCGAACTACCTTGCGAGCCCTATGTGACATTTGACGGCACGGGAAGGATATAAGATAAAAAAAGATCTGTTCTAGATAACTTCTCCCTTTTTGAAATCGTGCTAGTTCTTCTCACATTGTGGTATCCACTATATATTTAAGTCTATTCAAAATGACCTTGCAAAATACTTTTGATACAACTAATACTAAGGTTACACCTCTCCAGTTGTTACAGTCGCTAAGGTTGCCGTTTTTTTTTTTTTTTTGGTAATAAACGGTACCTTTTTTTCATTAGAACACTTCACCTACGGTATGTAAATACCACTGGGCACAGATTCTTTAAGACCCTTAATTTTGCACCCAAAAGTACAGTCCTGTACCTTTGGTTTTGTTTTTAAATGCCACTACATCTCACTCTAAATTGCTGCCTGTTTTTTTTTATTTTTAAATTCATACTTATAAAACGAAAGAACCAAAAATATATAGGCTGAGAACCCCTGGTCCACTATATGGTTGTTTGTCGACTTTAGCCAATCAAAAACCTTGAAATGTCGCTGCGGACTTGGCATGCGCGCGATTTCCTGTTCGAGGTTTCCGTAAAATGTTTATATTTCTCTACTTATTTCCGCGTTTCATTGACAACATTTTGTGTAATTAAGCACATTTTAGTCGGTGTGCGCTCATAAGGCAGCGACAGAAGGAGTAAGGTTTGTACTGGTGTGCCATACTTGTGAATTTTATGGGATTTTAGCCGTGCATTTTAGAATTTTGCGAAGCGATGTCGAAATTGGGACGCCACGACGAATCGCGGGGTAGAATTTTCGTTTTGGTTTGATAAATAATGCACTTTTATTCATTGTACATAATTCTCTTTAGTCACAGGGTGTTTTCTTGCGAGAAAATGATCGATGCAGAAGGTGAATTTAATAGTCGTGACAAAAAATAAACAATAATTTGGTAAGGACTAAGAAGTGAAAAATTTTACAATGTGTTCTCTCCCCTGGTGCCCTTGGCTCACTCAGCCAGCGATGGCAGGCGAGGGACCAGTGTATGCATAATGCTCTCCGTAGATGTTGAGGTAACCCATCATCGTCGCAACCGTCTAACGCCATTTTCATTGTTGTCTGTCTTAACGAGGCATACTCCATAGAACCTCGATGTAGTCTTACAAGGCATAGGTACAGAATCTCGAGGTAGACCTAAATTGAAGACCACTCGTTGTGTATTTTATTGACTACGTAAATATTTTAGGATAGATTTTCTGTAGTTTTGACAAATTTTTCCAGGTGTGGTCGATTGTATGTGACATCAGCCTGCTGTATGTTTTTTTTTCATAATGGATAAGATAGTACAGAGATAGTTACTATGACATGTTCTGTTTTAATTTCCATTCAGATGCTGGTGAAAAATCTTTTAATTGTAGGAGCAACATAACTTAGAAAGATGTCTTAAATATAACAGTTATGTGGTGTATTCTTGAGTTTTCTTATGATTTAGTGTTATATTATGTAATAGTATTTGTATATTTCTTTCATTTATGAATGCTATAGTAATACTTCAGTATAATTTTTATTGTGTTTCAGAACTGAATCTTGTTCATCACCGAAATGGCCAAAAACATACAACATTCCAAAATCGTGTACCCTCCGTTATGTAAAGAGCTAGCAGAAGATGTGGGGAAAGATGAACTCATTCGACGACTCAAAGTAGGTTTAACCATAGTTTTCAGAATGAATCATATATATTTGGAAATATTCAGTGCTACTTCTGTTCTTCCAGAACAGTTGTTTTTTTTGGACAAAATATGTATTAATTGGACAAAGAAGAAGTATTAATAATGAAACTTTATATGTGCAGGATATTTGAATGTTATATAGGATTTTTCATATACTCATAGATTTATATAGTCATGCATATGTTGGTAATGAAGTGTAGACATAAATAGTTTCTTTAGACAGAAAACGGAATCTTAAAAGCATCAATGTAATTGCTGACATAAGTCTGTTAAACTTGTTATTTTTTTAGAAGGCATCTTTATTGAGCAGATGTTGATCTATTCTCAGGGTTAGATGTCACCACTGTGTCCTGTATTTTTTCCATTTGTCGTTTACATCATTGTAATATAAACATCATTGATAATCTGCAAATGGATGCATCAGCAGCAAGGCATCTTGTTTACAACCAAGAGGCCTACAGGAGAGCCGTTAGGGAGACAAAGTTCAGCAAGGGACATGCATATGACTGGCTGACTGTTTACAAATTATTATAGTTGTTATGCTGTTTAACAAATGCAAGTGATGAGACCTCAGGGATAGATCAATCTTCAGAGTTAGTGGATTGAAGCTGATCAAAATTTTACTTCTAAAATAGGGCACCTGGTAAAAGACTGGTGGTTACTTTACCCTGGCCAATGGGGTAATGAATCATGTGTTCTTCATGATGGTGGATCTGCCAGCAGCAGGAGGTTAAGGAAGTTTCTGTAGCTGACACTCCTCTTCCGATTTGATTGTGTTTTTAAGATCTTAACGACGATATAAACTGCTATAAAACTCAAGTTTGACGAAGAGAGGGTTCGGTTTCATGAATCATATCATCAGTAGTTCTTCACCCACGCCCATAGTTTTCCATGTATGCTGTCTTCTTGGGGCCAGGTTTGACTTCTTAAGTCTCTGTAGTTTAGTGCAGGTTTACAAGATGTAAAATAGAGTCAGGTGACCACTTTGACATATGCACACTTACATTTGAGCAGACTGCAGTTTGCATGCACAATAAGATATTTCACTCCCACAACAAATGAAAATGGCAATGGGGAAAAATGCTCAAATGCTGTTTGATATGCTTGATCCTATAGTTAAACGAGAATATTTAGTAATTTTGTTGACATTATATTGTGCAGGTTCTTGCAAGAGCTTTTCAGGACATGGGTCAGGATGACAATGACAGTTATGCCCCCCTTGCCCTACACCTAGCAACAGACACATACATGGAGCACAGCAATAAAGATGTACGCCTTTTGACAGCGTGTTGTATTGCAGATGTGTTTCGCATCTTTGCTCCCGAGGCTCCTTACAAGGAACCTGATCACCTGAAAGTAGGCTTTTGTTATTTTACAGATGTGATATGTTTTGTTTTTTTTTCAGAATACAAGGAACATTCAGTAGTGTCTGATGAAGATATTTTATTTTGGTTTTTGAATATACAAGTAGAGGTGACACATTTCTGTCATTGTGCTGTTTATCTTAATTGAAATTAGCAAGACTTTTAGAACTCGACTTACATGCCATAGAAGTTGCATGTCATTCTTTTGCTAGCAGAATATAAAATGAAAAAAAATGTTGTGGTTGGTGATGTATTAGTGCTAGTGTAGTAGGATGTATTAGTGCTAGTGTAGTAGGATGTATTAGTGCTAGTGTAGTAGGATGTATTAGTGCTAGTGTAGTAGGATGTATTAGTGCTAGTGTAGTAGGATGTATTAGTGCTAGTGTAGTAGGATGTATTAGTGCTAGTGTAGTAGGATGTATTAGTGCTAGTGTAGTAGGATGTATTAGTGCTAGTGTAGTAGGATGTATTAGTGCTAGTGTAGTAGGATGTATTAGTGCTAGTGTAGTAGGATGTATTAGTGCTAGTGTAGTAGTGGGCCACAAATAAATGCCTTCTTTTTGAGGAAAAAAAAAAAAAAAGCGAGTTTCATACTCATTTGTGTTTTAGACTCTCTTGTGTTTCGTATTTAATTATCATGGAAATGTTATAAAATATTTGCATTTTAACAGAAATTATATACATGCTTTTTTTTTTTTTTTTAAAAACTAAGAAAGCACTTTTCACCACCATTATTGATAAATGAGTTTGTATTACTGAGTTTCTGGATAATAAAATAAACAGTGGAGATTAACTCTTTGTCCTGCAGGAAATCTTCATGTTCTTCATCCAGCAGCTGAGAGGTCTTGAGGATCCAGAAGCGCCATCATTCAAACGTTATTTCTACTTGTTGGAGGCAAGTACAACAGTGCACTTCTGTTGCTTACCAAAATTCAGTCTTATTTTTTGTTTATCTACAGCTAGATTTTATGGGGCTTTTTTTAATTAGATGCTATTTAGGTCAGTGCATAAATTAACAATATAACGATGAAATTTAAGATTTCTAAAGATAACGGCTTGTTTTGTGCCAAGGTTCCTGAATTAAAGACACCTTTAGGTTGCTTTAGTGTTCAAGCCTCGATGTCAGAAGTTGGAAGGCTCTCAGGGACTCGAAGGAGAACTACAGAAATTTAAATGATATAATGATAAAGCTTGAAATGGATTGACCAAGTTGAGCAGAAGTATGTCTAGACAGTTTTTCTTCACAATGAACTGAAGTTTTGTGTGTCTGTGTTACGCATTTCTCTTAATTCTTATGCAGTTAGAAAGTTTGTAGTAGTTTAATGCAGTATGTGTAAATAGAAAAGTAAAACAGCATGGTTTTTTAATTGTCCAAAATGGTAAGAAACTTGACCAGAAAGATCAAGAGAAGAAAATATTGCATGTCCAATGAGGGATGAAAAGTGGAAGATGTTTTATGAAGAAAATTGACAAAAGTGAAGTTTTAATGAGATTCTCCTTCTCATGATCATCATTGATTTATTGTTGCTCTGTTGGAACAAAGTTGTAGAACAATTTTTTTTTAATCATTTATGTCATCACCTGTATCAGTTATATACACATCACATCATATCAAGATTTGTAATACAGTAATGAAAACCATATTAGAGGGAAAAGTACAATGAAAAAACAAGAGGACAGCAGTGATATACATTGATCAACAACATAAAAAAATGAAACATTCAGCATGGCTGGACACACTGTGAAAGCAGGACAGACCAAGTTGGTGGGGCGTTGTAGCTAACCTTCTCTGGGGAGAGGGCACAGGATGATGATACACATCTAAATTTTTTTTTGCATGGTCAGTATTTCTGTTCCTTTTTTAGTGAGACAAGTAATATGCAATTCAACCTTTGCATTTGATAAAAATTACAGTGTTAACTCCCTTAGTGGTTGATAAAAATTACAGTGTTAACTCCCTTAGTGGTGTCATGGCCTCCGCAGATCCCAGAAATGGTTTGACTGGATACCTGCTCACAGATAAGAGAATGTATGCCATCTAGACAGCACACTTGAGTTCACTGTGGCCTGTTATCAATATATGAAGTGAAATATGATTACAGAAAAAGCTAGAGAGACTGATGAGAGAAATGAAGTTTGTGTTGCTAAATGAAAACAGAAACATGGTGTTCAGAAATTGAAAGTGGATGCAAATAATAACAGCTACCATAAAAAAAGGTGTCATCTGTTCTCAGACTTGTTAGAAATGACATCACATTGTAAGCTTTTGTCTTTGGGTTCCCCTCCCCATGTAACATGTTTTTTTTTTTTTTTCCCATGTAACAGAATCTGTCATGGGTGAAATCATTCAACATTTGCATCGAGCTGGAAGATAACCAAGAAATTTTCTGTGCTCTCTTCAAGTTGTTCTTCTCCATCATTAAGTAAGTTTTTGAGCCAGTGAATCAACAGATTACATTTCAGTGAGACTATAAATATATACATAATAGCATCATGAAAGATTAAGGAGGCTGTATTAGTCTTTTGAAACCAAATAATCATATTGCTTTTTTGTGAATTGTCATTTAAGTAAAGATCGTGCTGTTTTAAATGGGGTGTAATGTATAATTCATAGATTTTGATATAGTTGTTCCATCTGAAAGACTCTTGTTGAACCAGTTTATTGTAGAACCAAGGAAGTGCTGTAGTGGGATATCGGAGAATATGACATATTTGTTCATTTCATATGCACTGTATTTCAGATCAAAAGGGTTAAATAATTTAAAAAAAAAAAAAAAAGGCCTGTGAGGGGAGGTAAACAGTTTTATTTGTTACACCGTCGTAGAGAAGGTTGGACCTCCATAAAAATAAAATGAGGAAAGAAAAGTTGTGCCGTGTTGTACAAATTTAACAGTGTAAGAGAGAAGTGATCAGGATTCTTTGAACATTTATGAGAAGTGAGGAGAACCAAAATATACTTGTTAAAAAAGTGTAAAGCTGAGAAAATAAACCTAGAGAATATGATTCAGTGACAAATATCTCATATGCGTTAGAGAAGTATGGTAGTCTATGAAAACGAGGAAGACAGTCTGAAACTGTTTTATTTATTATCATATTGATGATAAGTCTAGAGAATGAGATACATAGATAACAGTGACAAATATTTCATATGAGACAGAGAAATGCAATAGTCTTATGAATGTGAGCAAAACAGTCTGGAATTATTTTATGTTGTGGAAGATCATCGTATACTGTAGTAACAAAGCATTCTTATGTTTGAAGTGCAATATTATTAATGAAGTATTTAACATTTATAATAATTGAGTCTTAAAAAAAAATACAGTTTTTTAAAAGTGCAGAAACAAAAAGGAACATGGCTTCTGTCTCTAAGATAAAAGTTAAATATTTACATCAAAATTATTATCATCAAAAAACAGACAGATAAGACAGGCAATGTAGATTGTGTGAAAAATAAAAGTGTAAATTTGACTGACAGAAAATTACATATGTAACTGAAAAAAAAAAAAAAAGTGAGAGAAATAGGACAGGCTTATTTTTAACAGAAACTGAGAAATTTTGTATTTTAAGAAAGAAAAATGCTTTGGATTAATTTTAATAAAACTGATGCCCATACTTAAATACCCAAAATCTGTTTATTACTAGACATTACTGAGAGTTATAGACACTCAAGAACTTTTTAAGGAACTCTTTAGAATTTTCCAGTGCTTGTCCTCATTCTAAATTTTGTTCACATCTTTTCTTAGTGAGAAACACACCAGCAAAGTGAAGACATTCATGCTGGACATCATGGCTCCACTGATCTCAGAGGCAGACTTTGTCTCACAGGAACTGCTAGAGGCTATCCTTGTCAATATGGTTGACCCGAACAAGGTAAGGTGATTATTGTTTCTATTACCAAGGTAAACAGAATGAGTAAACATAATGATGCAGTTATGTTGAGGAGTGGAACACAGATAGGATGCTGAAGGGAGGACATTCTTATCCTGCAATTTATAAAATATCATCATCACATGCTGTCTCCCCATGGAGGGTTGGTTGCAATGAATCTCCAGTCTGCTTTATTTCTTGCCATCACAGTGCACTCAGCTAAGCTAATTCCAGTCCATCTACTGATGTTGTTCACCCATCTACATTGTTGCCTTCTTGTTCTCTTTCCTTCGATCTTGACCTCAAAAAGGAGTCTTCAAGTATTGTGCTTCTTGGCATGCCCAGAGTATCTTTGTTGTCTTGTCTTTATGATTTTCAGTATTTCTCTATTCACTTCAAGCTGGTTTAGGACTACTTTGTTTTCTTTCGTGTCCATAGGATATGCCCTTTTCTTCTGTATAACATTTCAAGGGCCTCAGTTTTCATTTATGTTGTCTTATTCTTATTTATAAAACACCTTGGGTGAAGCGTGAATAGAGGAGATATGAAAACAAGCTATGAAGTGGAACACAACAGGCCAAAGAAAAAAGAGGCAGACCACGTGAAACTCTGAAGAGGACATTGTTAAGAGAGGCCAAATTAACAGGCATAAAATCCCTTGATGAGGTTGAAAGACTCGCTGAAGACAGGAAAAATTGGCAAACTACTTTTTGAGTCCTGTGTGACGTTTAACGGCACGGGAGGGATATAAGAGAGATAAGAGAAATTGTGTGTAAAATGACAAAGTAGGGATGGAAAAGTGGATTTTAAAATAATGTTGACTTTCCTGTGACAAAATCTGAATGGAGGTAAGTTTGTCAGTGGTTTAATGCTCCTTGCAGGAGGGCAAGAATGCATTGCAGACTTGACTGAGCTGTTTGTTTTTTTTATTTTATTTTGCTGTCAGGTCACCACATTCTCCATGATCTAGGTAGCAAGCAGGTTATGATTTATATAGTACTGATTCTGTTGTCTTTACTCAGCCCAGAGACAAGTGTATGTGTTGTATCTAGTTTGTATGTATGATTTAATTTACCCATCTTTGTAACGTAGTCTTACATTCATCTGACATTCTTCCCACAGATCCAAAGGAAAATTGCTTACATTATGGCAAAAGACCTGATCAAGAGAACAGCATCAACAATTGAGCCATACATTCAGACAGTAAGTTAAGATTCTCATATATGTGAAATAAGTCTGTTAATACATGTGGCAGGACGCTACAGATTATAACATTGTAACAGTTTCACATGTCTTAACCAACCTATACAAATTTGAATCTGACCACAAGGATTTAAGATAGTATGCTGAAAACCTGGAAACACAATTTAAATTCAGATCTAGCATGACCTACAATTTGAATGAAAAAGAAAATGAGTCTTTAGGAGAGTTCCAAACATTTGGCTAATGTACTCAGTTAAGCTAAAAAATTTATTTGCCTTTGTTTACATATATAAACAGGTGTATTGTGTGTAAGATATTAGCAAAGTGTAAATGTTCTGGAACAGCTAGTAAGAGAAAGAAGAAAACTGCCTTAACACTTTCCAGGCTAAAGACGAGAAAATCCATTTTCCTGTTTCCATGCGTTGTTGGCCGAAAGGCGGATTTGCCATTTTCGATGGTCGTCTTATTCAAACTGTTTCTAGCTTGTTATTTAAAGTAATTTTTGGCTGTCTGTATTTTTATTGGAAAGTTAATATGATAAAATATTGTTTTCAATCTTCATAACTTTTTAAAAAATCATATTCTTGCAAGTCGACATTTTTTTAAATGGCGGAGATTGCTTCTCTAGATGACACTGCTGTTGGCGCTGAATTATGCTATGATTTGTTGTCAGACTGCCCTAGTGATGGTGAAAAAAAATCACTGTTTAATTATTCTTGTAATGAAAATGATGTGTTTCAAAGTGATTCCTGTGACAGTGATCGGATAAGACCTACGATAACTAGTCACAGGGTCACTGCGTCAGATAGTGAAAGTTCTAGTGACAGTGATTCAGTGCTAGGATAAAATGCTCTAGCAGCAGGTATTTTACATTTTTCATGTGATATAGTTGGCAGTGATATAAATGTGTGGAGTAACACTGATTCTACACCAGTTCTTGAAAAATTTCTAGGAAATCCTGGTGTTTCGGTGAATGTAAACAAACCAGACAGCATAGAGGAAATTTGCAGTATTTTTGGGAGTGATTTTTTTTTTTAACTGTTACCTCATCATGAAAATTTATACTGTGCACAGACCCAACATATGCACAAACCTACTGCCTTTTTGTGTGAAAATATAAAACCTGCAGACATGAAAAAAATTCTTTGGATTAATCATTTTGATGGGCCAGACTAGGAAGCCACACTGGAACGAGTACTAGACAACAGACTTTCTTCTGGAAACACCAGTATTTTCGAAAACAATGAGCAGAGCTAAATCTGACATTTTCTGCATTTCTCCGACAACTCTCAGACATTTCCAGAAACAGGCAGAATTGGCAAAATAAAACCTCTGCTGGATTATTTTTTTGCCTAAGTTTCATGAGCTGTATAAACCAAAACAGCAGCTTTCGCTTGACGAAGGAATGATTCCTTGGAGAGGAAGACTGAAATTTAGGACACATAATCCTTCAAAGTTAACAAAGTATGGGATCCTTGTGAGACTGGTGTGTGAGAGTGACGCAGGCTACATACTAAACATGGAAATATATACAGAAGAAGGAAAGAAGCTAGAAGAAACAGTCTTGTCAGTTCTGAGCCCCTATCTTGGAATGTGGCACCATGTATATCAAGACAATTATTACAACAGTGTGTCAATGGCTGAAATTCTACTGCAAAACAAAACCAGAGTCTGTGGAACAATTAGAGAAAATAGAGGACTGCCAAAAACTTTGAAACCGGCTTCCAAAGGAATAAAGAAAAGTGAAAGCACATTTTGTCAGAAAGACCAAACACTTCTTGGGGTCTGAAAAGACAAAAGAGTTGTCTATATGATGTCAACAGTGCACAATTCAAGAATAGTTGCTACTGGGAAGACTGATAGAAAAACTGGGCAGCCAAAAATGAAATCAGTTTGCATAATTGATTACAACAAGCACATGAAGGGAGTAGACAGGGCTGATCAGTATCTTCCATACTACATCTTGAGGAAGACAGTGAAATGGAACAAAAAAAGTAGGATTCTGTCTCATCAATTGTGCATTATTTAATTCATACATAATCTACAGAGCCTTAAATAAGAGCAAGAAGACCTATAAGCAGTATTTGTTTGAAGTGGCAAGATTCTGGCTCTCTGAAACCAGTTCTACTGTCCAAGAAATCTTGGAGGCAGGTGGTGAGAATGAACCCCCTACCAAACAGCTCAAAAGGGCTCCAAGCAAGGATCCTCCAGGAAGATTATCTGGAATAGTAAAGAATCAGGTCCTGGTGACGCTTGAGGGTCAAGGCACTAAAAAAAAACACCATCTAGGAGGTGCAGAGTGTGCTTGGTCATTGGGAAAAGAAGTGAAACAAGATTTATTTATAAAAGTTGTCAAGTCCCACTGCATCCAGATAATTGTTTCATAAGATATCACACACTCAAGAGGGTCTTGGGAGTCTGTCTACCAGGTTGGATTACATTCCCTAAACGATGAGTAGAGATATGCATGTTTTTCTAAGTCCACTAAAAAAGACTTTTTTTTTCAGAAAAATGGCTGGGAAGTGGGGATTTTTCAGGGTAAATAACTGTGGTCCACAAAGTGTAATGGCAGCAGCATAAAACAATGGAGAGAATTATGTCCCTTAGTATGGGTTATCTCAAAACTAAAGAAGAAATAACACAATCATCATTATGTTGGTATTAGAAAACTATTTTTATATCCAGAAATCTTTTTAAAAAATGAGCCAATTTTCTCACCACAGATAGTCTGATTATGTAAGTTTGGACAAATTTGTTTCTTTTCAGTTTTTTAACAACATGCTGATGCTGGGAAAACAGGCTGACAGTGAAGTATCCAACCACCTGTATGAGCTCATCTATGAGCTTAATCAAGTGTCAACAAACATTCTCCTAGCTGTTATTCCACAACTGGAATTCAAGCT
Organism: Achatina immaculata; assembly: GCA_009760885.1. Lineage (NCBI taxonomy): Eukaryota > Metazoa > Mollusca > Gastropoda > Stylommatophora > Achatinidae > Lissachatina > Lissachatina immaculata. The sequence continues at coordinate 17,622,199 of CM019703.1, read as the reverse complement.
GAAGGTGATATTGGCCTTGAGTAGTGATACCTCTTTCTTTTATGCAATATTCTTGTCTGCAAAATTTTCTGTGCAAGTGAGATGGGTTGAACCACAGATTTTCTGGAAAATGAGGGTATGGTAGCTTTTTTTTTAAGCTATGGCTAAGTGTTTACTAGCCACTAGATGGTGTTGTGTTTAATGCACACAGGCTAACCACTATCTGCTTCAAGAACATCTTTTGACAAAAGAAAGCTGTTTCTGTTATTTTCATTTGTTGGGTGGTAGTTTTCATATTTTTGTACTTGTTTGTGCTTTCAGTTTTTTTTTTCTACTTATCTGCTTTCATTTTGCATAAGTAATAATTTTTAAAAGTTTCTGCAATCCATTTTTGTCGCTATAGTTGCATATTTATAAATTCATTTATAATTCAGTGAAGGTCATTAATCCTCCAGGGTTCAGGACCTGATGATGCCAGAAAGTTGGCATTCAACTTGTGGCAGAATTAGTTTAAAAGATGAAAGTATTTTTTTTTTCTTTCTTTTTTTTTTTTCTTTTTCTTTTTTTTTTAAAAATGATATATTAAAGTAGTTTCATATTGAAAGCAAGGTTCACTCATCTCTGCAAGATATAGGCCACACCAACTAGCTCCCACACTCCTGAACACACACTACAGAGACTTCAGAGCCCAGGTATGGCCCCAAGAGAGAAGTACAGAGGAGAAGCTGACAGTAGGAACCATGGGGTGCATCCCAGCTCCCTGTTTAGAAAGCTGAACATATGAAATTGAATGCAGAAGAAGGTTCCCTGCAATCTTTGCTTCAGCTCAGACTAGATAACTCCAAGAAGATGAATAAATCTTCTACTTGGTCATGGAAATGTGTATAATAAAAGTGTGTTTTAACTTGAGTTTTTTTTTTTTTTTCCTGTAGAGCAATGAAGAGTCAGAGAGAAAGAGTGTAACCAAACTGTTGGCCAAGATGTTTTCTGAGAAGGATTCAGATTTGGCAGCGCAAAACAGGCCCCTTTGGATCTGCTTTTTAGGAAGGTATGTTGTGTATTGTGAGTACTAGTCTGCTTGTGCACTTAGAGATATAATCTTTTATAGCTGTACAACTTGTTACCATGTGATTATTCTTTATTATTCTTATTCTTAAAGAATGTGATGTAAAATATGTAATGAAAAACATTTGGGTAGCTGAGTAGGGACATTACAATATTTTTGGAGGATGCTTCCTTCCTTCCACTAATCAACGGGACACTCCTGGGCAAGGTGAAGTACCCACTCAGCCCCGGATCAGGGGTACATGAAGCCATTGGAACATGTGGTGAAAGAAGTAGTGGGACCAGCCAGCAGTTACTGCAGGCCATGGTCCCCACTCTATGATGGTAGACAACTATTGAGACATTCACTGTGGTCACCTGACGTGTCACTGCCAAGAAGGAAAGGAATGGCAGACTACCCTCTCATATTGCCAAGAAACCTAACATGGCCAGTGGACAATGGATTTTTTTTTGGTTTTTTTTTTGTGGTCTACAATATTGAAGGTACCATGGACAGCCAAGGAAACCAACAAAGAAGTCTTGAGAGAGACTGGAGTTAAAAGGCAAATTGCAGCAAAGATCAGAGCAGACAAGCAAGATTTGTAGAACATTTTCTGAGAAGAGAAAAATTGGAACATATTGTTGCAACTGGAAAAACTGAGGGAAGAAGAGATAGAGGAAAACAGAGAGAGAGAAGTTACTAGATGGGTTGTCAGTGTTGCTTGGAAGAAAGTCACCGGCGGATCTCATAAATCAAGTCTAAAGACAGGGAATTGTGGAGAGAAATGATCCCCTACACCACGTGGCACAGCACTTGATTGATTGATTGGTCTACAGTAAGATGGTGAAATAGATCTTCAGTTATTGTAATACTTAAAACGATCATATAAGATTCGTGTTTCTTGTCATCATAACACTTTATGCTGAATTCTCAGGTTCAATGATATCAGTGTTGCCATTAGGACTACATGCATCCAACACACTCAACACTTCATCATTAATCATCCAGAGCTTGTGAAGGACATACTTGGTGAGTTGAAACAATGACTTTCATAATAATGACCAGAGTCCAAGATCTGTAGAAAACAAAGAGGTCTTGTGCATGTATGGTGACTTGTCACTAGTTGTTTGCACCATATAGTCAAAATTCGGAAGTCGTCTAAAAATTTTTTTTATAACAATAGTACCACACTTTGGCTGTTGCAGTTATGTTGTAAGTAGACTATATCTTTGAAGGACAAATCTAAATTCATGGGATTTGCTGTAATTTTATTCTGTATTTTGAAGAGTAAATCTCTGTTCTTGGGGAGTACTGTAACATTTTTATACTTTGAAGAATAAATCTTAATTTGTGGGAATTGCTGTAATTATATTTTTTTACTCTTTTATTCTTTTTTATTTCTGTTGTACTTTTCCCTCATTTGTAGGGACTGCCTGTACTGTATATTTTGATCAGCAAATCTTTGTGACCAGACTCAAGAAATGCCATTTATTTTTCACATTCTAGAGCAAATCAAAGTTCGGCAGCATGACCCAGAAGAATCGGTACGCTTGGATGTGGTGAACAGCCTTCTTGCTGTTGCAAGGAAAGATTTGAAAGTCATGACCCCTGAAATGTTGCAGTTTGTCAAGGAAAGGACTTTAGACAAAAGGGTTAGAACAGATGTTTCTTAACCAAAAATAAATATCAAGAGAAAAAAAAAATTCAGTTGAAAGATGTATACAAATACATGCAGATCTCTCTCTTTGTCTTTTGAATTGATCAGGTTAGAATTCAGTAGAAGTAAAGTATATTAAAAATGTTGATTTCATAGGATTCTTTTCAGAGAGATTGGATGTTTTAAAATCAGTTTTGTGGAGCTTAATCGAGAGAGATTAGTTAATGGGGATAAATAAGAATGGTATTTGATTGTATGTGTTTAATAATGGTGTTTCATCTTTAAGTGTGCAGTGGCGTATTCCCTGCAGGTTTTAGTGTCTGCAGTTATTATCCAGGATCTAATATCTCAACAAGAATGAAGAAAGATTTTTTAAAAGTTTTATCAGTATAATGTAGTTGTTTGATTATTCAGCTTAATATTTTATGTTTATATAGACTATCTGCAATGGTGTTATAGCTTATAAGTATCGCAGAAACTTAACAGCAAGTGCAGTGTTTTGCCTACATTAATTTATCTTAGAAATACTAAAGAAAATTATCGTCGGTTTAGAGCCTATTTAACATATCTCAGAATTTCTTCAGAACCTTCCTATAGTACAGACATTGTTTGCTTACATTAATTTAATTTTAAAATTTCTTCAGAAATTTAGTCAGCATGGACGCTGTTTTGCCTAGATTTACTATGATATTGTAGTTCTTGTTCGTTTATTTTCAGTTCAAAATTCGTCGTGAGGCACTTTTGGGGTTGGGTTCAATGTACAAACAGGCCATTGTAGATAAGGACATACCTGATCCAGATTTGGTTAGCAAGCTGGACTTTGTGAAGAACAAGGTGTTTCACCACTACTATCAACAGATGCTGGATGACAGGTAAAAACATAAAGGAAAATGAGGATTAGACCTCGATATTCTCTTTTTTTTTGTAACAAGACAGAAGGCATGACTTTAAAGAATGGCATCAAGAAAACGTTAGGAAAATTGTATGTAAATATCTTCATATTATCCAAAGTTAAATAGTGTAGATATAATGTGCAGTTGTATTAAACTGAGATTTCTTTTCATTACATTTTTTAAAAAATTTGAAAAGAATGTAATTTGTGCCCTAAATCTAAACAATTCTGTAACCTAAAGCAGGAGTTGACCATGATATGGCCATTTACCATATTTTAAAAATACAGTGTATGAAGTTATGACACCAGTAAAATTTTTCCATAAAATGAAGATGAATGGTCATAATGTGGTGCTGTCTTACAAAAGACAGGAAAATCATAACAGAATGTAGCAGAGAAGGTATAAATTAAACCAGCATTTCTCTTATTTGACCAGTTTTTTTCAAGTTTCTGAAGAACAAAAATTGCTCCAAATGCTTTCATCCATTCTTAAAACACACACACAAAGAATAATATCCGGTACAAGCCACATGGGTTATTGACACTGGCAAATTAATAATAAATTTAAATAGAAATCTGTCACCAGAAAAGTCCCAAGGGTTCTCAAAATTTGAAAACAGGAGATTGTTGACTTCATGAATGAAAAGAAGCTGACTTTGTGACAGAGGAGCAGAGAAAATTTTAATGTGTAAAGATTGATGTGAAGCTATGCTATCAGAGTTTAAAAATGATAATGAGTCATCACAACAAAGCCAGTGAGGTTTGTAAAGCTGAAAAATGCTGGAGGAGATGGAAATATTGTGAAGTAACTTTTGGTGTTTTAGCTATTTTACTTTATTAAATGGCCTCCCTTAAACATTTTAAACTCTTCCCTCACCACTGGCCTACTTAATAGGCTGCACCCGGTTTCCATCCTGGTGCCAGGAGCCTTTATAGAGGCCTCTGGTTCATTTCGGTGTAAAATCGGTTGAATTTTTAGATTGCATGTTATACGTACATGTCACAGTTACCCATTTCATCATGGCTGAAGTGGTTAGTACCGAACATAGAAATGGAAGTTCTGAACGAGAAATTTCAATTTTTGGTGATGTAGATAGGGATATGGACATAGCCTGTGACCAGACCACTGTTGTTGAATGTACCCCAAGTAGGTCTAGACTATCAGATAAACTGGAGAAGTAGTTTGAAGGTTATTTCAGACAATATTTTAGTGATATCATACAATGAGATCGGATACATCGACAAATCGTTTTAGATATCACTGATGGTAAAATAGTGTAGATCTAGACATCACCGATGGTAAGTTGTACACAGTTACCAGCTAAAATCATCACACTATTTTTTTTCCTAAAAAAACTCTTCGTTTATGAAATCTTCTTACATTTACAGGTAATTTGATGCATAATACATATACATGAAAATATTTCATTACATTCACAACTATATCCCTATACATGTCAATATTTTTTCTGGCACAGATGGAAACATTCACCATTTTTTTTGTCTGTGGCACAGGAAGAGTTAATATAGGGGGCAAGTGCCAGTGATTTTTCCAAGTTTTCTTTTTTTTTTCTTCTTTAAAATTGTATTATATATTCAGTTTTCAAAATTGATATTGATAAAATTAATGACTTAGAACATGCTGATAGCAGTATTTTTTCTGTTTAATTTCATGGTAAATTATGGCAATATTAAACTGTAAATAAACTTTAAACTATTAGATTAGGTTGTTGGTTTCAGAGTTTTGTTTTTTTTTTTATATTTCTTCAGACTTCTGATGGAGAGGATGTTGAATATTCATCTAGTTCCATACCAGAAGCCAGTGAATGAGAGAATGAATAGACTTCTGCACCTTTATGCAACACTAGATGACCATGCAGTCAAGTAAGCACTTTAATTTTGTTGTTGTTATTGTCTCTTTTGTATTACTGTGGTGTTTTACATTTTATTTTGTTTGTCTCTTTTGTATTACTGTAGTGTTTCATATTTTTTGGTTTGTTTCTTTTGTATTACTTTGGTGTTTCACATTTTTTTTGGTTTGTTTCTTTTGTATTACTGTGGTGTTTCACATTTTTGTTTGTATCTTTTGCATTACTGTGGTGTTTCACATTTTTTGTGTGCAATTTCTTACAGTTGTTCATCAGGACCTAGTATAGAATTTATGAAAGATCCAATTAACTGAAAGTCATTGATCTGTCAAAATCAAGTCATGAACATGATCAACAATTTCTGGACTTGACCCTGTTAAAAGCCTTTCAGATCTTGCTGCACCTTCAGTCTAAAAATCTTCACACTAAAAGTTATCACACCACTTCTTCACAGCAGAGTATAATGGAAACTTGTCACTCAATGTCCGCAGCATGCATTCATGAATTTCCTTTGGAATTTTCTTCTGCATTAACAGGAACTTCATGATAGCCCAGAGTTCCACAAAATTCCACACCTTTCACTAACAAGGTTCTGTCACTGATCTGAGAAAAAAAAAAAAGTAAAAAAACTAGTGCTATGATCCTGTAAATTGTCACTTTACATTATAAAATAACACTTTTTCCAGCTACAGTGACAAAATTACGCTCAGATTTTGGGATGTGAGATGTGCTGACAACTTTTCAATACTCTTTCTCTCCTCCCCCCCCCCCCCCCCCCCCCCCCCCCCCCCGAAGAAGAAGAAACAGCTCTAAATAATGTGACTCCTCATTCAAACTGTACAAAGAACATGGAGTACCAGTCACACTGCATTGGATACCAAGTCACTGGAAATCCTTGTAATGAAAAGACAGACAGCCTTGCCAAACAGTGTGCACAGTGGCCCCCATTCAGACAAAGAAGTATCCTCCCAAAGCAAATCCTTCGAGGCATCAACAAAAAAAGAGTGGCTGAACAAGTGGGGAGGAAGGAATACTGGGTTTACAAACACGTGAGCAGACTTGACCTGCATGACAAATCATACAGACAGAACAAAAGCATCATTTTCAGGCTACTAGCAAATCATGTCATCCTAACAAGCAGCCCAAGTTGCAGACAGTGTTACAATGAGGAGGAAACATTTTAACATTTCCTACTTAAGTGCTGTGCCCCCCCCCCCCCCCAAACTATGAATAAAACTGTCTCCAAGGCTGAGCAACCAAAGGACAGCAAAGTTCTTCACTATGGCATCAGCTGCCAAGAACTTCAGGCTGAAAAGCAACAGGGAGACCTACAACCACCATTTCTCATCTGTTTCCATTTTCTGTAATTAGTTAATATGAGACTTCATCAACTTTCAGATTTCTGTTGATCTAATTAACATGACCTCTCATGTAGGGCACATTTTCACTGGCCTGTTTAATGTGACCTCTCATCTACTTTACTTCCTTTATAAATAAGACATTTTATTTTTATGAAATGTTCCAACTGTTTTTGTTTTCCAGAGCCTTCTCAGAGATGTTGAAGAGCAGAAATGCGTAAGTATAATATCTTGTTTGTGTTCCAAAGGGGGACAACCTAATTTTACCATTTCACGACAAATTGGGTGAAAAAAATTAAATTAACTACATTTTTTGAAAACTTGTGTAATCAAAAAATGACAAGATTATGTGAACACTTGGTGACAGCTTGTTCAGATACAGACCTACAGCCATTCCTTACAAGCTTGTGACTTCAACTTGAGATATTTCTGTTTCAAGATACAGTTGTGGCACACTTTTATGAAACATTTATTGTAGAACATGATATATGGAAAAACACAAAACTCTTCACACTTTCAAAAGGGATAGCGACTGCAGTAAAACTGGTTGAAATAAATAAGGTAGACAGAGGTGTATGGTGCAGTTTTACAAAGTGAGGGAGGGAGAGAGTAAAGTGAGAAAAAAACGAATAGAAAGTATGAGAATGTATAAATGAAAAACATACAACATCCGATATTTCAGCGTGAGCCTTATTCGAGGATACATACACAACGAAATACAAACACGAATAACTTATCTGAAGTGTCTTCCTCCAAGTGAGAAACAGAAATGTGTGTGGTAGAGGGAGAAGGTAAAACCACGCTGCCTTCAAACAAAAGAAGCCCGATAGAGCCAATCATAAAGAAGAGGTGGAGAGAGGAGGAGAACAAGTGGGAGAAAGGGGTGGGGGGGAAGGCAATAGAAACATAGCCGCTAGAGGTGTCGGGGGGGGGGCGTGGAGAGATAATGAATGAAGAACATAAACACTTGCAGGGAGAAAATGTGAAATTGATGAATAAGACAAGACCAATATGTTGGCAGCGAAGAAAATAGGGTGGTGGTAGGGAGGGGTAGCATAGAGAAAGAAAATAGAGTTTAAAAAAAGGGCCAGTGGAAAAATAAAGAAATTACAGAAAGCTGAAGACATTGTTAATTCCAGCTGAGTGGAGACAGCCAGTCTGGAAAATAAGGTGCTGTTCTAGGACCCTCCGAGATCGTACATCAGCAGAACAAGAGCGGATCATACTAACAGAAATGTCCTGTTTGCCCCTTGGTTGCCAAGGCAAAAATGTTAGCTACAGGTGTCCAGGCCCTCTTAGAAATATCATTGAGATGCTGGCGAAATTGATAGCCTGGACAAGTTATTCGTGTTTGTGTTTCGTCGTGTATGTATCCTCGAATAAGGCTCACGCCGAAATATCGGATGTTGTATTTTTCATTTATACATTCTCATACTTTCTATTCATTTTTTTTCTCACTTTACTCACTCCCTCCCTCACTTTGTAAAACTGCACCGTACACCTCTGTCTGCCTTATTCACACTTTCAATGCCAGTTTGCCACAAATTGCAGCTGATGACTGAAGAGCTTATTTCTGTTGTTTAGAATGGGCTTTCCAGTATAAGATTATTTTACCATTAGTTTGTAGCACAGTGAAATTTATATTTCATGGTTCATTAGTTGGTAGTACAGTGAAATTTATATTTCATGGTTCATTAGTTGGTTCATTCATTCATTCCTTTGCATGTCCCTTGCGGAACTTTGCCTCCCAAACAGCACTCCTGTAGGCCTCTCGGTTGTGAGCAAGATGGCCTGCTGCTGCTGCATCCATTTCCAGATCATCAACGATGTCTTGCAGCCATCTTCGTTTCGGTCTTCCTCTCTTTCTTTTTCCCACTATGTATCCCTCCAGTATGGTCTTCTCTAAATTATCATGACGTTTAATGTGGCCAAAATATTTAAGTTTTCTCTCTTTAATCCTCCTTACTAGCCAGCCTTCATCAATATTAAGCTCTTGCAGTATAGATATATTTGTTCGTTTTTGTGTCCACGATATTTGGAGAACTCTTCTATAGCATTTACATTCAAAGGCATTTATGTGCTTCTCAGCTGTTTTGTTAAGTGTCCAGGTCTCACAGGCATATGTTGCGATGGGAAAGATGCATGCCCTTAAAAATCTTATTTTTGTGGTTCTGTCTGCTCCTCTCCACAGATTCTTTATTTGTTTTACTTTCTGAAGAGCAATAGATGTCCTCCTTTTAATTTCCCTCATTGTATCTCCATTATTAGTTAGTAGTGATCCAAGATATTCAAAACTCTCCACTTCTTCCAGTTTTTCCTCATTGATACATATTTCAGTTGCCTTGTTTGTTTTATCAGTTGTCATCACTTTAGTTTTCTTTGCATTAAGATAGAGGTTCTGCTCTTCTTCTTCATTAGTTGGTAGTACAGTGAAATTTATATTTCATGGTTCATTAGTTGGTAGTACAGTGAAATTTATATTTGATGGTTCATCAGCTGGTTGACAGTGTAATTTTTATTTCAGGGGTTTTTTAAAATTTGATAGCTCAATGAAATTTATATTTCAGGGTTCTTTTAAAATTTGATAGCTCAATGAAATTTATATTTCAGGGTTCGTCAGTTGGTAGCACAACTTGTGGATGCTCATGATAAGGCAGGAGAACCCAACCCACCACCCATTCTACCAAAACTTGTTCAACTTGGACGTTAGTATCTTCTTCACATTACGTGCAGGATCAGTTTTTAATCTTTTTCTGTCCTTTGTCAAATTTCTTTTTTTTTTTTTTTTTAAGACAAAGTGCAAATTCTGCATATGAAAGTTGTAAGAGACATTCGGGCTAGTTCTTAAAATTCAGTGAAGCTAATTATTTCTCTGTTTAAAAAAAAACAATTCTTTATTTTGTAAGTGTCTTATAGCAAACACATTGCCTTCTTTGATTAGGAAAATTGGAATGGACCCGATTAGATGAAGCATAAATGAAATTGTGTTAGACTTAATTTTACAGCATTATTTTGAAAAGCACATTTAACGAGTAAGGATAAATATTTGATTAATTCTTCGTATTCTTCTTCAAGCATGGGTGCGTACAGACTTAACCCGAGGTTAAAAGAAAAATTTCTTTGGTGGTCCCCATCAGGGACAAGACAGAATACAGAAGTATGATTACCTTTGCTATAGGCATGCAGATGATGAGGGCTGGAATTCTTATCTGACCATCAGCTATTTGTATAGCTTTATTTGAAAAAAAAATTTTAATAAAGTTATCACTGACCATGGTTTGTTCTGCATATTTAGAATCTGTAATTTTAAATTGGCATAAAAACTTTAAAAAAAATTGATATTGCATCATTTTCTTAAAATACATACTGAATGTGTTCATTGTGAATTGTTCGTCTGCCTGTTTTTTTAAAAAAATCATCCTGAAAGATAAGCATGCACACGTGATGGTGTTATTATTTCATTGTCTCACTGTTACTTTAATATTTACTAGGCACGATACCAGATCATCTCAAACCAACCGAATACCTGAAGAAGTTCAACCTGATGCTCAAGGATGATGCTCGTTTGAGGCTTCTGGTCAAGACACTTGTGGGTCCTTCTTGTACTTGCAAGAAAGCAGAGGAGATAGTGGTATGTTGTAAGTCCGACCCTCAAACCAGACAGTGCCATGTCAGTAGGCATATGTTGTCATCTCTCTCAGTCTCACTTGATTCTCCATGTCTCAAGTCAGTTGCTGTTTTCCTGCCAAACCATGTAGTGAGGCCATCCAGCTATTCAGTCTTCTCTGTCTTTTGCCATTTATCTTTCCAGTCGTGCCCAGTTTTTCAAAACCTTCACATCTGCTGATGTGTTGGAGAAACTGTCTTTTTCTTATGTACAGCACTAGTTTGAGATATTCCTTTGTCTGCTGTAATACTTCTTCATTTTTTTTTTTTAACTGTCCGTGGTATGCAAAGTATCTTTAAGAACCACATTTCAGTACCCTTTATTCCTCATCCTAACTGTTTATTTATAGTCCATGTTTCACTTGCATAAAGTAGAATAGGTTCTTTATAGTGTCTTTTTCTAGCTCTACATTTTGCACTTGCCATTATCTGACATAAAGTGGCTGCAGGGAAACCACTTTTGCTCCTACCATTAATTATTATCATGAAGTGGCTTCAGTATAACTAGGTTTACCATTAACTGTCACAAAGTGGCTTCCGAAGAACTGGTTGGTATGTCATCTTTTATGCTCACCTAGAAAACTTCCATGTTTTATCCTCAGCTAATAAATTGCTTCTTGATGGTGTGTGGTTTTGGTGCTTTTTTTTTTTTTTTAAACCTGTTTGAATCCTAAAGTGTTCCCCCTGGGAACAACTGTGTTAAGAACACACTTATCTTAACATAGTCTTTGTGAGACAGGGAACATAGACCTGTTTGCTTAAAAACTCTGACCTACCTCTGTAGCCCAGAAACCTGTAGCAATTAACACTAATTGTAATTGTTATTTTTGTAAAATGTAATGTAAGGTTGGTGGACAGGTGGGGACATGGGGATTGCTGGCGGGGATGAGGAAAATCTGGTGTGAAACCAATGAATCCAGGATGTGACAAGCCTATGGGTCTTTACAACGGTGGCTATCAGAACAATGTAAACAAAACAGAGCCAGCAGACTATAAGTGGCGGGGAATGGATATTGAGGCACTCATCAGATTCCTCATCCCAGAGTCAGAGTGTCTCTGTGGAACTGTCTCAAAGCTGTCTGGCCAGCCAGCGTTGCATGCTGGATCTGACGTGAAGGGGTTTACGTACAGCCACCGGAGGCTGGAAAACAAAGCTTTGGCCAGGCCAGCCCACACCACTGTCTTCATGGCAGTCCGAGGAAGACCACAGTCTGCCCTAGCAAGGAAAGGTGCTGAAGTCAGAGGTACCCAGCCAAAAAGCACATTGCAAAAAAATCAGGGTACCACGCATCATTGCCAGTGTGCGTACAAAGAAGAATCCTAAAGTGTTTTATTCTTCCTTTTCTCATTCTTTGTTAAGTTAAACATTGAAAACAGTTGAAAGACCTTTTTTTTTTCTGTTGTCTGTGATATCTGTTAAAATGTCTGAGAAGTGGTATTTTCTTGCTTGGTGTCTATAACAGCATAACATAAGATGTTATGCTGTTATAAATGTAAAGTTTTATGTAAAAGTGAGATTGCAGTAAGGCCCTATGTCCCAAGTATCTTGGAAAATGGTTAGAGAGGGGTATCAGAACAATGATTTAAGATAAAAATAATAATTGTATGGCCTGAGTTCCTAAAGACTAATTTCTTCTAAGTTAAAATAACAGTTTTAATATAACTTTGACATAACTGTGTGATCTATGTTGTTTAATAACTTCTGGTTTGCTAATATTGTTTTATTTGACTATGCCTGTGTAGAATCTCTAGAGATAAATCTCAGTGTTTGTATAGCCTAGCTGATTGTGAACTTCTTTGTATATAATTGTGAAGCTGAACTTTGTGAAGCACCTGAAATGAGTGGTAAAGTTTGGAGACAGCGAGTAAAGGATTTATGTAAAAACCTTCATGATAATCTGCATAAACATTTACAGAAATACAGTATTTGCTGGCCTGTAAGATGAGTTGGACATTTGGGGGTTTGAAGGAAGTAATTTTAGTACATCATATTAAAAAAAAAGTACTTTTCAGGGAACTTGTATGTATTTTTTTTTTCATTTGCCTTCCGAAAGTTATATTGTACTGCCCTTTTGCCATGCTCCTTGGCATACTCAGTTAAGCTCAGCTTGAATGCAGTGTTGTAGCAGTAAATATATTGCCTTTGAGCCATAGGTTAGTAACAAAAATAATTTTAAATGCTGGAATACCCATAGGTTTGCAATACATTGTAACAATAGTTTTCATAACACTTCAGCTGATTATATGGAACTGTAATGGGCTCTGCCATGTAACAGAAAAGCAAGATGGCAGGCATTGAGCTTTGCTTAACTGTAATGTTCTCTCACTTAGCAGTAATGAGGCTAGTCAGAAAAATTCAGCTCACAACAAAGAAAGTTCAGGGAAGTAGTTTATTATATAATGTATTAAACATCCTGATAGTTTGGAGATGACAATCTTGGAATGGTACATAATGGGAAAAAGAGAGGAAGACCAAGGTGAAGATGGCAACAAGACAGTGAACAGATGCATCAGCAGCAGGCTTCTTTCCTACAACCAACAACCTTCAAGAGAGCTGTTAAGGAGGCAAGAAAGTTCCACAGGGGACATGCTAATTAATGAGTGAATGTAACAAATGGGCAAGAATTGTGTATATTCTTACATTATCAAAACAAGCAGACTTTGACAGATCAAAACTCCACCTGAAATTCCAGGTTTTAGTATATGAAACTCGCCCCATGTTAGTGAAAAATAATTGTATCTTATACACTGGTAATCATGGTAATTTTTTGTCACTTGAAAACAAAAATATGTGCCGCTAGTTGTTTTGACATTTTAGTACCATGTTGTTGCTAGAAACTTGTATCTTTTTGAAATTTTCCAGAAAGAAATACTTAAAAAGATTGGCTGCACCTCTGGTACTCCCAATGCTCTGTATCAGCTAGTGAAGACATTGTTGGAAAGGATTGCTCCAGTAATGGTGGATGCACTGGCTATTGATCATCTGGTTCTGGCTGTTTCTGAGCTGGTTGCTGGTATTGAGGATGACACTCATGAGGCAGTAGAAGGAGCAGAGCAAAAGGGTGTGCAGCTGTTACTGGTGAGAGTTTTTTTTTTATGACTGTGTTAAGGTTTATCATGAATTTAAAATTTATGATTCTCTGTAAGTCATTAGACTTCTCAAGGACTCTGATTGAGAAACTGGTGTATTGGGAAAAAAAAAACAGGTTCTGTAACTCTTCTCTGTTAGATTGTTTCTTCCAGCTTCATTCTTCCAATATGATCTGTGTCTTATAAGTGTCCTGTTTGACTCAAACGTGTTACAACAAGTGGCTTCTTAAGCTGAAGACTCGGGGTTTTAATGTAGCTCCCAGCATGCTCCAGTAAGCTCTAATAAAAATGAGTTTTTGACACTTGTGTGTTAGAAGACAAATAGTGAAAGATCATTACACACTTTGTCCCAAGTTGTTGAGCATGTTAGAAAACAGGCTGAAAGATCAGGCATGACACACTGTGTCCCTTATGCTGAAGTGTGTTAGAAAACAAGACTCTGAAAGGTGAAGTGTTATACACTATGTCCCTGATGCTGAGTATGCTAAAACAGACTGTGAAAGATCAAGCATTACACACAATGCTCTAAGCTGTTCAGCTCCTGAAAATGAAGGCTCATAACAGACCCAAGCATTAGGCTTATCAGCAAAACTTATCACTAGGAAAAATGGAAATGTGCCAGTCTTCTGCTCATTTGTCCAGTTTGTAGTATGACAACATCCTTCAGTATTAGGTTCTCAGTATTATTGCAAACAAGATACTCCCATAATTGTTCCACCACCTGTGCCAGCGAATATCAAACAGAATGTTCGTCAGTGGTCATTCACATCAGTCCTTGATGATGAGTCACCCAGTGAGGACATCAGTTTAGGAACTACAACAGTCCACATGCGAAACTAGTCAGCATCGCTCTCAGCACGAACTCTGTAGCTAAGTTCACCATTGGCCAGATAGACATAACTAAGAACCATCAGTGCTGTCTATATGAAGTTCACAGCTAACAGTAGTGCCATAGCACTCATGTCAGTAGCTCGCACACAGAAATGACCTACATCTTGAAAGCAATGAAATGTTACTCGTTTGACACATTTTGCTCGTTTGACACATTTGTGCATTTCTGTTCGCACCACACTCAATCAAACAGTGAAGACCCACAACAGGATGAAAGCACATTCAACCAGCATTGCAGAAATACAGCTCCATGTCAAATATAACAGTTGTGTTGCTTGTGTGAGTTTGAAACAGTTAAATGTGGCCTGTCTCCATTGCTGAATCAGAGGTCTGTCTGTTAGGTGCATCATTTGAAGGTAAACTATGTCTCTGTTCAACTAGGTCTCACTAATTCAGATGACAGAATCAGCTCTCCAGCTTCAGCTGAAAAGCAGTAAAACAAAACATGAAAAGAAGTCAAGTTAACTCTTCCCTTGCCACAGAAAAAAACGCGAACGTTCCCGTCTGTGCCACACAAAAAGCGTGGGTCTCGATATGTATAGGGGGTATAGTTGTAAAAGTGAATGTACAAAGTATTTCCACTTTAAAAGTATACATATTATGCATGAAAATAGTTGTAAATGTAAGAAGATTTCGTAAATGAAGAGTTTTTTAGGAATAAAGAAGTAATATGATGATTTTAGCTGATAATTGTGTAGTGCTTACCATCGGCATTGCCTAGATGTACAATGTTTACCATCGACGATTTCCAGATCTACTTACATTTTCATCCGATCTCGTCGTGTGGTGGCATTCTCACTAAAATAATGTCTGAAATAACCTTCTAACTACTTCTCCAGTCCATTTAATAGGTCTAGATGTACTTGGGGTACATTCAGGAACGGTGGTCGGGTCATAGGACATGTCCTTATGCTTCCGAAATCACAATAAATACTGAAATTTCTCCGTTAATTCATCGCTTTCACTTGGTTGTTAGCCACGCTTTTTGATTGAACTATGAAAGGTAACCAGACATGCGCAAATAAATCGTGTACAATAAAAAGTTTTACAATGGCTTTACGTTGCAACAAAACAATATCGCTATAACAACAATGGCAGACACTGGACCAACAGGAAGTTCTCACTATTGCGACAGTGGCATGGGAAGAGTTAAGGAGGTCTTGATGACCATTTTTGGGAAAAAAAATTGGCTGTGTAATAATGTCTTTGGAAAATCCAGCCATTTCATTTCATAAGAAAACTGACTACTAATTTTGAGTGGTTTCAGTGTATTCCCATCCCAACTTCAAGTCCTTTGTGATCAAAAGAGTGGAATTTCTTGTCTATTTCTTTAGTTGTTTTTTAGCTTTCACATGCATAAATGAAGGTGGATTAATATCCATTTGAATTGAATAATCTTAACTTGGGTTTTTGTGCTTATAACTTTTGAGCGCCATATGTTCTCAAGGCTGCTTTTGCAATTCTAACTTCCTTTCTGGTGTCACCATCATGGTCTGTGTAGCTGCTGAGGTATGCAAAATCAATAATAGACTTCTTTTATTCCCTCTGCCTTCATATTCCAGTAGAAGCAACTATACAAATAGGTGCTCAGTCCACTGTGTTGGGGAAACCTGTAAGATGAGACACACTAGAATACTCCATATATACTGATGTCAGTGAATGAGTAATATAAAAATTCATACATATGAGTATCAATTTCATGCATAACCAACTATGACTGAATTGTTGGCGAGTGAACAAAAGCAGAGCTAAAATATCAGTTTGTATACCAGTGCTTTCCCAGCCTTTTTTTTTTATCATGCCCCACCTCAACGCCCCGTGTAGTGTAATAGTCAACCAGGTTCTGAAAAAGTAAAATATAAATATATTCTAATTGGTCCCCTATGTGGCATATGCCCCATGTTGGGAAACACTGTTGTATACAGTTTGTGAAATTCCAGTGATGGTATTTTTGTACGTTTTTGTGGAGGTTAGTTCATGTCATTATCAGAGTGTGATGCTTATTATAAGTGGTGTTTTATTTCTGCTCACTTTCAGACACTGTCTCACTGCTTCCCTCAATATTTCAAGTCGGTGGAGATTTTTGAGAACTTCCTGACTTTTGTTAAAAATGATGATGATGTCATTAGTAAGTCACTTTAATATTTTCTGTGTAGACATTGTCATAGAACTGATTGAAATTGTTGTCTGTATACTCTTTGAAGCAGGCATCCTGGCTAGACACCAAGATGTTTTCAGATTGGCCAACAAGAGAGCAACATTCTGTAAAGAATAGATATCAGAAGAAAATGAGGTTATGATAGTATCAGCATTAAACTTCTGACAGAAGCATTGTAAAAAAAAAATAATTAAAGGCATTATATAAGAAGGCGTGACTTGACAGTAAAGAGTTGGTATTCAGCTGGATTGTTGATGATCTCCCATATACAAATCTCAGTTGATTCAGCTGATGCTGTGGTAAAGATCTTATTGCGTACGATGACATCTGGCTAAGCTGGGTTTTTTTCCTATGCACAGATCTAAGAAAGATGACTGCTAGTGATGGCAAGGTTACCAGAGACAACAAGACAGAGCTGGCCAACCAAGACCCTAGCCAACCTTTTTTGTTGAAGCTTCCAGCAACAGGTTCAGGTTGGCTAATGAGACACACCTTGCCACAGTCTTCATATTGGTGGAGTCAGTAGGGGAGCTCGTTTTTTTAGATCCACTATGGGTCTTCAAGCCACAGTAATACATTCCCACCACATATGAAGGATAATTATCAGTCTCCACCACCAAGACAAGCATGACATTATTACCCAGTTGACCAGACCAAAGTTACACACTGTGAGAGGATAGCATTGCGAATTTCACCTGTTCCTGCTAAGCCAATAACTTTTACTGAGCTATGTATAGCATTTTATAGAAACTAGTTATAGCATATGCTGGAGGCTGATTGACATATGGTTACAGACAATATGGATGACATGGAGCATTGTTTGTATAAATTTATGTTGTAGAAAGAGGTTTTTTTTTTTTTTTAAATCATGTTTTGCATTTTTTTGTAAAAAAAAGAATCTTGTTTAATTAATGGAGCTTGTAAGACTGTGCTTTCTAGCATTTAAGCACAAGAAACGTTTTTGTTATATAGGAAGGAAAAAGTTAGTGATAAGAGAGTGAATGTTCAGTTTCTAAATTTTAAAGTGAGTGATGTATAGAAAATATCCAGCGAAAGATCGTATTTTCATACGGAGCTACATATGTAGGAATGCATATAGAAAGGGATGAAACAATTGATTAAAATTCTTGAAATGATCTTTCCAGGTGACCTGGCTCTTCAAATCATCACAAACACAGGCTCTCACCTGCTTATGGACCATCCAGAAGTTTACTCGTAAGTTTATTCTGCTGATGTACTTTAGTACAAGAGTCATTCTTTACAGATCTGTTAGTGAAAACACTTTATAAGCACTGCATTTTCATGTCTCATGTTTTAACTTTTACATACTTGCATATTCCACTACCTGGCATAAAGGAAAAAGAATGTAAGCTTGTAAATATGTGGGTCAGAAGAGTCGGTCAAAATTTAACATTACACTTACAATTAGTCATTTTCATTTGCTTTACACTTTTGTTTTTAATCAGGTCAGCTAACAGTTATCCTTCATATGCCAGGTCCCTTGTTCCATTGCTGGTCAACCTAGCCAAATTTGGCTCACCCAAACAAGCTAAACATGCTCTCAGGTGTATCAACACAATTTGTATCAATAAAGAGCAGGCTGTGACCAGTATATTTGAGGTAAGTTTTGTGTGTAGGTCTGCTGAGTAAACATTACATGGTGAAGTGTGATCTTTATCTAGGCTAAAGTTCTCTTCTTGAAGTACTTCATAGTTCAGATTTATAAAAGAATTAAGTGACCATTCAAGAATGTGCTTAGTAGGTTATGTTCCATAGTTATTCTGATTATGTGCTTAGCTCAACGAAACATTGTTTAGTCCATTTGCCATTGTTATATACTGCCTCCCTGTAGTGCTCATCTTTTACAAGAGCTGTTAAATAAGCAAGTGTCACTTTCCTGGCATAAGGAGAAATGCAAATTTTTGCTTTCATTACATGACATGCTATTGTGCTTGTGCAGCAGCGTGATGCCCAAATCCTAAATGCATTAAAGAAGGCTGACCGCAGTATTCCAGTTGGCAGAAACGTAGTTGTTGATGTTTTGAAGAGATCGCAGGAGAAGGGGCAGGCTGTTGTCTACTACAAATGGACATATCATTTATTGGGAACTGAAATTCACAGGAAACATGAAAATGTACTGTCTGTTTAAATGGTGCACAAATTTTGTTTGAGACAGTCAGATATTTTTTAAAAGTCTCTGCTGGGTCATCCCACAACTGCCACAGTAAACAACAAATAGGAAGAAACTTCTTCAACAAAAGAGATCAGCTGAATGATTATCAAAAACAGAAGGATAAAAGATCAGCTGAATGATTATCAAAAACAGAAGGATAAAAGATCAGCTGAATGATTATCAAAAACAGAAGGATAAAAGATCAGCTGAATGATTATCAAAAACAGAAGGATAAAAGATCAGCTGAATGATTATCAAAAACAGAAGGATAAAAGATCAGCTGAATGATTATTAAAAACAGAAGGATAAAAGATCAGCTGAATGATTATTAAAAACAGAAGGATAAAAGATCAGCTGAATGATTATCAAAAACAGAAGGATAAAAGATCAGCTGAATGATTATCAAAAACAGAAGGATAAAAGATCAGCTGAATGATTATTAAAAACAGAAGGATAAAAGATCAGCTGAATGATTATCAAAAACAGAAGGATAAAAGATCAGCTGAATGATTATCAAAAACAGAAGGATAAAAGATCAGCTGAATGATTATCAAAAACAGAAGGATAAAAGATCAGCTGAATGATTATCAAAAACAGAAGGATAAAAGATCAGCTGAATGATTATCAAAAACAGAAGGATAAAAGATCAGCTGAATGATTATCAAAAACAGAAGGATAAAAGATCAGCTGAATGATTATCAAAAACAGAAGGATAAAAGATCAGCTGAATGATTATTAAAAACAGAAGGATAAAAGATCAGCTGAATGATTATCAAAAACAGAAGGATAAAAGATCAGCTGAATGATTATCAAAAACAGAAGGATAAAAGATCAGCTGAATGATTATCAAAAACAGAAGGATAAAAGATCAGCTGAATGATTATCAAAAACAGAAGGATAAAAGATCAGCTGAATGATTATTAAAAACAGAAGGATAAAAGATCAGCTGAATGATTATCAAAAACAGAAGGATAAAGGTAAGAGAAGTTGCCAAAGCACAGGACATGTCCCTGGCCCATTCATGACATTTTGCTCTACTGCAAAGTTTTCAGTATGGTGGGTCGCGTGTCATCACATGCCTCATTATTATTTGTAGCAGATGAACTTTAGCATTGAATGTCTAGCGCAGTAATAACAAGTACCTTTCTAAATTAGATCATTTGATATATATTTTTTTTATCTGTCATTTTATATATGTAATTTGTTATAATTTTAATGCAAGAAAATTACATCAGAATCATAATTTCCCTCATATATAAGTGACACCCACTCTTTATTCATTCCAATTATTTTCTTCCAGTCAATTCAAGGTGCACTAAATCCAGACAATGCTAACTACCTAACAGCTATTGTTTCCCTTGGCCATATTGCCCAGCTGTTTCCAAAACTTTTTCCTACTGAGATCAAGACAATCATATCCAAAATTATTGTCAAAGATTTGTTGATGAAGGACAGGGCAAGTATAAATATGGTTAAAATTGTAGCTTATGTTAATTATATCTCTTATGTGCTTCCATTTCAAAAGATGGGGTTGAAATTATCTGTTTATAAACAAATGAAAGTCAGCAGGAGTCCAAAATCACTGAACATCTATATAGAAGACAACAGAATCTAATAAGTTTAAGAATTTAAGTATCCTGGTTGTATGTTTACAGAATAGGGGAAACTTGATGGAAGGAATTGATGTTAGAACACAGTGAGCAAATGCTATCACATACCAGCCATCCCCTCTGCATATTTCCACCCTAACATGTCACTCAAAACCAAGAGACACTTAATAGCATATTTATACCAATGTTGTGCTTTCAGTGCCAAACATGGATCTTTAACTAAGAAACAGCAAAATAAAATATCTGTGTGTGAAATAAGATGCCTGGGGAAAATAGCAAATGTCACTGAAAGGGATAAGTTAAGAAGTGACAACATAAGACAATTGGTAGGAACTACACCATGAAAGAAAAACAAATAATTAAGTGGTTTGGGCACTTATTTGAAAATGATATGTATACAGACAGCCGTGAGGACCTTCAGCTAAAGAAATACAAGACACAGATCAAGAGGCAGACTCCAGAAAAGATAGGTGGAGTTACAGAAATACTCACAAATTATAGCATGAATCACTGAGGCCACTCATTTGACCCAAAAATGCCAGTTGCATCTCCCCTTAACACCTCACGGTACAAGAGGAAAGATAATATAAAGTAAATATAATCATTTAAGAGAAACAATACATTTATACATACATAAGAGAACAACAAAGGCATATGAAAAGATCTGATTGTCGATGAAGTCTGACTTATCAGTTCCATGAGGAAACAAAAGTTAGCATTTGTAAATGATATGATGGCCAAGAGAGAACAATAAAGGAGGGTAAGGTTCTTGGGAAGCAAGATCCTCTGAGGGGGTGATGGGCCCAGGATATCACTGACACTAAAGCAACACACACTGAAACAGGCATCATGGCTTAGACAGTGAAATGTTTTTATATTGACTACCAAGAGAGCATTGTTCTACAAATGTTCTTTTTTGTGAAGAATCAATTGAGGGCAGTGAAAGACATGTTTCATTTGTCTTAAAATCTGTGTGTCTTCAGTTATATTTTTATTATTGAACTATGTGTATTACTTAAAAATTATATGGATGAAAATATCGAAATTTGTTGGGTTAACTGTTCCTGGTGGTACACCTGGTTTCTACGAAGTCTTCATTTGCAATTTTGTTCATACTATTCATTTTTTTAAAAAAAAGTTGTCTCCTTTTTTTTTGCCTGATTACCCTATGTTCTTTACTTTAATGTCAAGGAAGTCTTCTGAGTGTGTAGTCTGATAACATTCTTCTGCATGTTTTTTTTTTCATGATGGTCACGTAGCCCATCCTGATCTGCAGATTGGAAATATTTATGGTTTATGACCATTTCATCAATAGGATGGATTGAAAGTCGGCTGTTTCTGTGTCCTCATGCTTAGTTTTTGTCTTGTTAGCCCATTAAGCAAAGACTTTTTTCCCAATGCTGTTGAACATTATTAATTAATCTTCACAAGACACATGATGCTTTAGAACGTTTTAAAATAGTGTTTTATTTTGCTCATCCCGTTCTCTAATATCTTATTCAGTAATGTCATTTTTTATGTGGAGTACTTCCTACACAGCAGTGTCTTTATATTTTTTTTCCCCAGACCTTATAGATAGCTTAACATTCAGGAAATGTAAAGTGTAAACAATATATCTCTGATGTGGTGGGTGGAGCTTTGCAAATGTGTTTAGGATCTAATTTAGTTGTTGATCTTTAGTCCAACTCCTAAAGTTTGGGATTGGTTAGATTGGGAGAGGAGTAAGTTGCTATCAGTTTGTGTAGAGTTTGTAGTCTTCATTGTCTTGTTCAAAGCCTGATAATTGTGGTTGGTTGTGTTCTGTTTAGAATGGGGTCTTTGGGATATTTGCAGTCTGTTCTGTCTCTGTTCAGTGTTGTATTTTCCTTTCAGGAATGATGACTGCAGTAAAACTAGTTTTAGTAATAAAAGTAGATAGAGGTCCATGGTTCTAGTAATAAAAGTAGATAGAGGTACGTAGTTCTAGTAATAAAAGTAGATAGAGGTGCATGTTCAGTTTTATAATAAGAAAAATTGGGGAAAGTGAGCAGGAATGAGAGTGGCAGAAAAAGATGAGCACATATAAGTGAAGAACATACAGTAAATTAATATTTCAGCAAAAGCCTTTTTCAGGGATCACATAAAGACAATAAAAGAGCATATAAAAACATATGAAAAATTAGATAAAAATTAAACTGGTTCTTTTTTTTGTAACCTCCTGGCAAGAAATGTATGTATGCTGTGATGCACATTTACCACTATGTATTGTTAACATTTATTGTAAACTTATGAACAGACTCAGGGAATGGCTACAGAAGATCCTTGGTGCCCAGATCATCAAGTTTCTGAAGAAACACAGGCAAAGGTTGGTACATTTTGGGGGATTTTTACCAAGATTAGACATTTATATAATGAACTTTTCACATGCTTTGATGACAAACACAAAACTTGTATGTCATTAAGTTGTGGGCATAGCAGTAGAAGAGCATATTTGTAAATGAGATGAGCACTATGAAGATTCCATAAAGTGAATGCATTGTAAAACTAATTTCATAAAAGATTGACTAAGATTGACTTCATAAAATGATTGCCATTGTGAACCTAATTTTAAATAATTTTATTTTATATAATGAAAGCCATTATGATTTATATAGCGATTGCCATTGTAAGACTTATTTCATTTAGTGATAGCCATTATACCTTGGAACAGTAATAACTTTGGATGGGTAGCGCATGACAGAAATTAGGAATGGAATAGGCCAAGGAAAGACTGCATTTCAGAAAATGAGAAACACATCGTGCAACACATCTTTGTCATTGAATGTTGGAAAACAAGTCCTAAAATGCTATATTGACTTATTATATGGAAGTGAATCGTGGACGATAGGCTAGTCTGCACAGAGATCTTTAGAAGTAATAAAAATGTGGTTTATCACAAGAATGTTGCAAATTCCCCGGACAATAAAGTTTGCTAATGGAGAATGTCAGGAAAGACCAAAAATTTTCTCAGAAAAATACAAAAGACAATGTACTTCCATAGGACATACAGTGAGAAGAGGGGACATTGAAAATATTGTAACAACAGGAAAAATAGAGGGAAGAAGATGCAGGGGAAGGCTGAGAGAAGTGATATTGGATAGTTTGATGAGATAGTGTGAGGTGAGATGAATAAAGAATGAGTTGGTGAACTGTTGGCCTTGCACGAAGGATTGAGTACTCTGGCGAAACATAATACCAATGCCAGTCAGCACAGCACCTGATGATGATAGCCATTATGATTTATAAAACGAATGCCGCTGTAAGATTAATTTCAGTTGATGATAGCCAGTATGATTTATAAAATGAATGCCATTGTAAGACTGATTTCATATAATGGCGGCTCATTTTGTCCAGTAAGTTAGATTTATGATGGCAAGATTTATAATGGCATACTAATTGGCATATCTACAGCATTTCTAAATGTAACTAAACTTTTGTCAGGTGCAAGCCATGAAACTTCTGGTGAGGTGGTTATTGGGCCTAAAGTCTAATACCAGCAACTCTGGAACATCAACCCTGAGACTTCTGTACACAGTCATAATCCATGATGGAGATCTAATGGAGAATGGACTTACAAAGTAAGCAACTAAACTTTCATCCTTTCAGTTGGCCAGGTGTTTGCTAGCAGAATGGCCAAACCTGCACTAGCAGGGAATTAGAGCACAGTCTGGTTATAACAGATCCATCAAACAGTTAATGCAGGTGTTTTATTTCTTCTGTTTTCAACCCTTTCGGTGCTAAAAACATGTTTATTCACTTTCTTAATTTGCTGCTAAAGACGAGTTAATATGTTCCTGTCATTTTCTCCCTCCGGTGCTAAAGATGTGTAAATTCATGTCACATTTTCTTGATTGCTGCTGTAGACAGTTACTTTTGTTTAATGTCCAGGAAATCACGGTAGCTATTTTTAGTTCTTTGTGATCTATTTTCACACACTGAAACCAGTCATGTGCTGGAAATATGTCATTTTTAGTAGGCGATGGGGGGAGGCCTGTTATTCTACATACATTGTGTTCCTTGGTAACGTGGCGGTATGCACTATGAAAAATACCCATACACTGCTTCTTTTTTGTGTGTGCGTAGCATTTATTCTATACAGATTTTTTATCAAATGGCAGAAAATGAATTCACACAGATGAGGAATTTGAGTCTCTTTCAAGAAGTGATAGTGAAGACACATTTGAATTGTGTAGTTCTGACAGTGAGAAAGATGAGCAAAGAACTTGTAGCCATCCATCAACAATGAGTGGAAATGCAGAGAAAATGTTACCTGCATGTTTTGATTCGAGTTAAGCAGTGACAGTGAAGTACAATCATAACGGCAGAAATTTGATAACAATTTCATGTCTCCAACTGATCTGAGACTGGTTGTCCATTACTTTGATGACTCCAGTGCTCAGGCTGTAATGTTGATATGAATCAAACAGTTCAGTGCTGGATTTTTTTCACAGAATCATTGGTGAGATTTATAACAGATGAGTGTAATAGATTTTACAAGGGCATTCTTCAGAATGCTCCTGCCACTATAAATGCTTGTCTCTCCCGTTGGACAGATACTGATTTTGAAGAAATATTTTGCTTTTTGGCTGTGTGGCTGCTTACACCAAGAATGAAAAAACTTAAATGAGTACAATTTGAAAGACTTTTTGCTTGGAACATCTGAGACACTGAGAAGTAGTTACTGGCCCAGTGAAACCACTAAAGAAGATAAGCTCTACGGTTCCATGCATGAATTACAAAAAAACAGTGAAATTTATCCAAGAGACAGGACTACAGATATAGACAGACAATGCGAACGAAGAAGAAGAAGAAGAAGCTTGGAACACCCATGTTTGGAGAAATTGTGTTTCGGGGCAGATTTTTATTACTTATGAGAGAATGCTGCATTTTTCAAACAGCAGCGTCAGTGGCGGTGCAGATTGACTATACAAAATTAGAAATGTGATTGACAGATTGCGCAGTTCGTTTCGGGCTGCATTCTCACCTTTCGAAAATCTTGTTATTGATGAGTTATTCATGCTTTTCAAACAGTATATTCCATCAAAGAGAATCAGATTTAGTGTGAAAACATTTCCCACCAACAGGAGTCCTAAACGTCTAAGAAGAACCCAGCAAGAAAGTGTGTAGTGTGTTCAAGGAACAACAAAAGATGATAAACAAGATATACATGTACCAAGACTGCGAAGTAGCAATGTGTGTCACACCATGCTTTAGAATATTTTATACACAAGAACAGTACTAAAAACATTTTACTGTCTTTTTGTTTGATTCTGTGTAATAATCATCTTACATCCTGCCCATGCTGCTAAACGTCACATAGGGCTCACATGGTAGTTTGGCAAGTTTTCCTGTTTTTGGTGAGCTTTTCAACCTCATCAAGGGATGTTATGCCCACGAAACTGGCTTCTCTTAACAATGTCCTATTTAGAGTTTCACCTGGTTGACCTCTTTCTTCGGCCTGTTGTGTTCCACATGATAACTTGTTTTGCGATTCTCTGACTATTTCTTTTCATCACGTGACCTGACTTATGTCCATCTTTTTCTGATCACACATGAGGCAGGTTGTTTACTCATCTGTCTTATCTGTGCATTGTTCTTGAATTCGTTCCACTTTATGCCGAGTATTTTCATTGGGCATTTGTTTTAAAAAGAGTGATTTGTTGTCTGTTTCTTTAGTTGTTTTTCAGCTTTCACTTCCATAAATGAGGGTGGATATTACATTTGAATTGAGTAATCTTAACTTGGTTTTTGTGCTTATAACTTTTGAATGCCATATGTTCTCAAGATTCTTGAAGGTCAGTGCTGCTTTTGCTATCGAATTCTAGTTTCCTTTCTGGTGTCACCATCCTGATCTGTGTAGCTGCCGAGATTTGCAAATTGGTTTACTTCTTCAACAAGAAGCTGTTCCTTCTATGTATATTTTTCTTTCATGGTTAATGAGGTTTCATTATTTTTGTTTTTTCCTTGTTAATTTCAAGTCCTATTTTACTAGCCAATGAAAACAGGGTATCTGTTTTATGAGTATTATAATGTGACTTAAATGAGACTTACAGATATGTTTATATATCTAGTGGTAAAAAAATTGTCAACACCGCTGATGTGTATTAGATTTTAAGATGAGGGGAAAAAAGCATTCAGTGCCGCATGAAAGTAGTCCAGTTGAATAATGCAGCACAGCAGGTACAGCTCTTGAGAAGTATGTATCAGCAAAAAGATTAATCTCTAAAAGAGAAAAAAAAAATGTGTTGATGTTTCTATACCCTCTATACAAGGAAGCATTATCAACATCTATTAACTTCAGACTTTTAGGAAAGAAACAGGGTTTGGCCATTAGAGAACAGGAGTCGATGATAACAAGACATTGTGTATTTAAGAAAAGGGTATTCTTTTGTTGATGTGGGAGGGGGTGTTATTTTGTTGATTTGTGGAGGGGGGGGAGTGTTATTTTGTGTCTGTGTGTGTTTTTGTTTGTTTGTTTGAGGCTGCCACAGGGTTTTAAAGCAGTTTTTAAAAATATTTTTAAAAATAACTGCAATCTTTTGTTCCATAACTGAGAGTTCATAATCTTGTACTTCCACAAATGCTTTAAAAAAAAAAAAAGGCATTGCATTATTTCCCAGTAAAATATGGTGACTATAATGAATAATAACAAAAAATGCTTGTGTGCCATGAGTTTTGTTTGGTAGTTGAAGAGATAAGGGATAGTTAAAACCACTCCAATGAAAATTTAAGTTTCAAATTGAGTTTGCAACACTTTTTATTTATTGTGTAAAATTGGGAGTAAATGCAGAACTTTCTTAATTTAATAAGTATTGCATCTAAAATTTTAATAAAGTTATTATTGCAAAAGAATGGGTGGTTCAAAGAATATTGAATGAACTGAATTATGTCTGATGAATGTTGATTCACAGAGCATTTTGTGAACTAATGTATTTCCAGATTAAAAGTTGATACTCCAAGTATTATTATGAAGCAAATTATGTTGATTCAGAAAATGTTGAGCGAACAGTTATAACAGGTGAAAGTTAATTTTTGAAACTTAGAGGAAACTGAATTTTATCCAAGGGAATTTTTTAATAACTGCGGCATCCATTTTTTTTTATTTCTTGACTCCTCCAGCAAGCCAGAGCTAGCAAGGCTGCGACTGCAGGCAGGCTGCTGCATGCTCAAGCTGGCTGAAGAACCCTGCTATGCAGACATCATAACCAAGGAGCAGTTTCAGGCCTTAGCTCTTATGCTGAATGTGAGTGATCTGAAAACTTGTGCACCAAAGCTTGTCTTGTCTCCTGCCTCATGTATGTACATTTCAGTGCAGAGACTGCTTATTAAGGCTTGGTAGTTTGCTTCATATAAAGTTATTTAAGGTTTATATGTTTCCTCCAGCCGCGCCCCCCCCCCCTTCTTGTGTGGGTGGCCTCTCCCTCTGTTTCCTGCTATTCTTAAAATGTGTTTTCTGTAGTTTACTATCAGATAGCAGTTCTTGTAACATGAAGACATCTTCTGACCTGTTGAGAGGCTGACATTGTGGAACAGAATTAATTTCATGAAATAAATGCATTAAAAATATCACAGGAAAGCAGAGATAAATTGTTGTAACTACCCAAGTTCCTAACCCATGTAAAATCTGCTCCGCCAGATAGTGTCAGAAAGATTGTATCTAAGACAAAAACCTTACAGTTGCCTTAAAAACATAAAACAAGCTGAAGACTATTTTCACAGTCCTGATGTAGAATGATGAGAAAAGCTTGGTTGCTGAAGAGGTTGTAAACCCAGAGGCTGTTAATAAATACATAATTTACTTATGTTTAGAGATGTCTGAATATGAAAGGATTGGATAAAAATATGTTTTAAATATGCATTTGATTTGTTCCAGCAGGGTGGGGGGGGGGGGGGAATGTTGTTGAACTTTACATGGATGAAATGTTCACTTCATGAAGATAAGAAAGCTATTTTTCTTTGATTGTGTTAAATGCCTTGATGGCCTAGAGAGGATGCTAATGGAAGGTTTCAGGGAAAAAGAGAAAAGGGACAACCAAGAAAACAGTGCCCAAGACTTGGCTGATGCCACACTCTTTGAAGCAGATATCCTGGCAAGAAAAGACTTGGCTGACGCCACACTCACTGAAGCAGATATCCTGGCAAGAAAAGACTTGGCTGATGCCACACTCACTGAAGCAGATATCCTGGCAAGAAAAGACTTGGCTGACGCCACACTCACTGAAGCAGATATCCTGGCAAGAAAAGACTTGGCTAACGCCACACTCACTGAAGCAGATATCCTGGCAAGAAAAGACTTGGCTGATGCCACACTCACTGAAGCAGATATCCTGGCAAGAAAAGACTTGGCTGATGCCACACTCACTGAAGCAGATATCCTAGCAAGAAAATGAGTTTTCAGACATAGCATCAAGAGAGTAATGTTCTGCAAAAAGATTGGCCACCTCAGCATGCAATCAGGCATTGGTCATCATTGATTTCCACAACCATCTATCCTTTGCTCTTTCTATAAGATATGTTTTGGACCATGCTCTGTGCCACTCTTATTCCATCAGGTATCTTGTTTCTTTGTCTTCCTCTGTCCAGCGTACTCGATTTTTCATTTTAAAAAGAAAAGAACTTATATTGAGCATTCACAAGAAGAAGCTAGGAAATCTTGTCACCACCAGTTTGTTATTATCTTGCAGTCTTTATTCCACTGTGCACTACTCTGTCAGCATTTTTTCATACTCCAGCCATGTTCTTATATTATAGCAGTAATTTGTCACATTGTAAGGGTAGACCAAAAGAGACATGGAGAAGAACAACAGAAAGGATGTTGAGCAATAGAGGGCTCACCTGGGCAAGAGCAGAAAAAAAGGCGAAGGACAGGCATTTGTGGAAAACCCTTGCGGAAGCCCCATGTGCCCTGGGCACTTAAGGTTCAGAGAGAGAGAGAGAGAGAATTTGTCACATTTTATTTATATATTTCATTCATTTTTTTGCTTGCTGTTTAATAATTCTTCACATTATTCTCTTAGGATGTATGTTATCATGTGCGGGTCCGTTTTGCTAACCGACTCCATAAGGGTCTGATCAGCCTTAAGCTGCCCCTTGAGTACATGTCCATCTTGTGCCTCGGAGCAAATGATCCTCTGAAGGAACGCAGGCAGCAGTTGAAGATTTTTCTCACATTAAACATCAACAAACGGAGAGAGTACATTAAACAGAACCCAAGTGCCAGAGGTAAAGAGAAACCACTAATTTCTTGCTGTTCTCACTTCTTTTTTTAATGTAGTTAGTGATCTGTCTTATTTTCCTTACACATTAAGCATTAGCCCATTTTATTCTTGCCAAAAGATCAATACATTTGTTTATGACACAGGACAGTGAACTACATTTATCATAAGCATAAGAATAAAACAGATCTCATGAAGTATCCGTTAAATGTCATGTGATCAAGCTAATGTGTATCTGAGAGAAACTATTGAAATAAAACATTACATAGACCGTATATGGAAACAAAATAAGAAAGGTTTTGCATTGCAACAATTTTTTTTTTTATCTCATATTCCTATGTATAACTGGGCTTTATTCTTAATTTTGTGTGATGTTGCAATGCAGCTATTTATGCATGCTGTTTTTGTTTCTGTTGTTCTCACATAATTAGATAATTATTATATGCTCAGTCACCATACGTATGCACTGACCAAGGTTCACAACTCATACCTTTATCTTTCAGTCACCATAACATTCAAGGAACAAAAGACAGATACTCTCCATTAGACCAGGTCTTTGGCTACTCTTTCCATCTTCCCTCTCATCTTTCCAGCAGCTCCATTAATCAGAGAATATTGATTATAAAAAGTGTATATACTGGTTCTTCTTAGCTGGTTTTAAAATAACATTTTGTTATACATATTTTAATTCTTCTTTTTAGCTTTTTGGACTATTAAGGCTCACAGCTACAGATAAAGTTTGCCTCCATTCTTCTCTGTTCCTAAATCTTCTCTCTCCAGTTGGTGAAACCAACTCTCTTTATCTCCTGCATGTTTTAATTACCAGTGTAAATTATCAAGGCCCATTTCTTTGCACAGTATAAATGGTGAGTCAGTATGTGTGCCCTGCACTGTTGTGTTTATTTTAGAGTAGTTAACCCACTTGGGTTCTTTCATAATCTGACAATAAATGTGCCACAGTCAGGATTATACTTTTGAAATATGCTTCCATTTACATTGGGATGTTGTTAAGGAATTCTGTACAAATTTTTTTCTCTCCACATTTTTATAAGGTATTTCCATTTCTGTATCTCTCTCTCTCTCTCTCTCTCTCTCTCTCTCGTATTTGGGAAAAGGGAAGAAAAAAGTTATATTTGTATTAGGATAAAGTATTATTGCTTAGAAGTATCACCCAGATGAATTTTTCTATGCACTCTGAACCACTACCAAAGCCATACAGTGGAAGGAATGGGCCATTTATTCTTAGGAATGAAACTGCTTTAAAATATGCCATTAAACATAAAGAGTTCCACCCTCTATCACCAGGCCGAATGTTCTACCTTTTACCTGACTACGTCGTCCCTTACACAATCCATTTGTTGGCCCATGACCCAGACTTCAAGTCATATGAGGATGTTGACAGCCTCAAGAGCCTAAAAGAGTAAGTGGTGTCAAATTGTTGTATGAACATTTTTTATATTTCCTAGTTGGCAGCAGGATCTCAGCAGAAATGTTAGGGATCAGATGCATTTAAAACTTGTTGCAGGATCTCAGCAGAAATGTTAGGGATCAGATGCATTTAAAACTTGTTGCAGGATCTCAGCAGAAATGTTAGGGATCAGATGCATTTAAAACTTGTCTTTTGTTGATTAATTTACAAGCAAAAGTTTTGGCAGTTGGCAGCCACTAGCACAACAGGTGAATGAGTTCACACATCTAGGTAGTGTATTTACCTCAGATGGGAAAAAAAAAAAAAGAATCCATTGCCAGCTAAATGTCAACAACTTTGTGTATTCTCCCCTTAAAAAAGGTGCATGTGGTTCATGCTTGACCCTCTGACCCACAAGCATGAAGACTACAACTACGCGTTCCTCAGGCGGATGATTGAGAATATTAAACAGACCAAGGATGCCCAGTGCCCTGATGACGAAAGTGCCAACAAGGTTTGTCTTTTTAGCACGTGTGACCAGCGGCACATTCTTTTTTGTTGTCAGCTGTCTTAGTCTCTAGAATATTTCACACATTTTTTTTTTTTGTCATCTGTCTTAGTCTATTTCACACATTTTTTGATAAATGTTTTCTTTCAGTGTGTGCTGTCTCAGCTTTTATAACCATTTTTTTTACTGAGATCTTCAAGCTATATCACTAGTAGAAGTCCAGCGCAGTTATCATCAGAATAACTCATCAGCAGTATAAAGTACCACTTACATGCCATTATCTCTGAGTATTCTTGCCCTAGTGGAAACAGTAATGATCGTTGTTAAGGGGTTAACGGAGGGAGGCTGCTGGAACAGCAAATTAAAAAAAAAAAAAAGCAAGTCAAGTTAAATATAGCAGTGTGTTCCAACAGCACAGTGCTTTGTCTGCCAGATGTAGTACTGGAACTGTAAAAAAAAAAAAAAGGGGGCCTAGCTCTGTTGCTAGTCTTGGGCAGTGGCTTCATTACACTTGGGGCATGCCCATACATGTTCGACCTTTCACATCAGGATTTCCTTCAGTGTTTTTAGGGAGATGAGTCCAATGTTGTGTTGACT
The DNA here is from genome assembly GCA_009760885.1 of Achatina immaculata. Taxonomy (NCBI): domain Eukaryota; kingdom Metazoa; phylum Mollusca; class Gastropoda; order Stylommatophora; family Achatinidae; genus Lissachatina; species Lissachatina immaculata. The sequence goes on along the minus strand of CM019703.1, from coordinate 17,590,066 downwards.
GTGTGCTGCCTGTATCTAGCATTTAGTGGGGATTTGCAACCACTGCCCCTGGCTACATGTAATGCATTGAGTTGTATGTGATAGGTACTTTGGAGGAAGTTGCTTTGCATTTGTTCATCGAGGTGTTGCTTGGTGGATTTGTACAGGTCCTATTTGTCCATTTTAATGAGCCCCTCTGGTTTAGCCCTTGCTGTTAGCTGGTCGGCTTTGTTGTTTCCGTCAACTCCAACATGGCCTGGACAGTATATCCAGGTGCTGTTTTTAATGTAGGATTTATTATTTCTTGCCTTTCACTTCTATTTGCTTTCTGTTCCACTTTCCTTAATAGACTTTGAGAGTCGGTAATGATGGTGATACAGTGTGTTTTCTATGTCACCAGCCATTTTAATGCCCGCATGATAACCAGTGTTTCCATGCGCGCACTTGAGCAGGTGTTTGTTTAAGCCTCATGTTATTTAGTGAGCATCAAAGGGCTTTTGCTTTCACTGGATTTTTCACTCTTATTGTACTGGGGTATTTTTCTCGTTGAGGTAAATTTCATAAAGTGGAATGGTATGGTTGGCACATTTAGAATGATCATAAAGGCATAGTCCGATTCGCAGTATGACATATTATACATTTTTTTTAAACAGGAAAAGTTGTATGTTTTTCTAATAACATTTTTAATAATATATTAGTATAACAGAAAAAAGAGCTAAGAATTGAGAAGAAAAAAATGGAAAATTATGATATAAAATTTTCAGACTTACCCCTCAAGTTTATCCAGAGTGAATAAAATTTTACACAAACACCATTTCCTCAAATAAAATATTCACTAATTATTTATTTACAGTTAATTTACAGTCTACAATGCACAAATAACATGAAAACACCCATGGGTGGTGGCCTATAAGCTTAAAAACACATTTTAAAACCTTTTTAAATCTTCTAAACATGGCTCTCAATTTTCACCATGTGGTACCACGTGGAAACCGGAATCATACTGGACAGAAGTACACAACCAGTTTTGGCCAGATTTTAAGCATAGTTTGATTAAATTCACATTTAGTGACCAACCCACTACCATCGCATTGTGCATTTCCTAGACAAACGAAGACCCCTTAATCCACACACAGCGTGTTGACTAGGGCATTAAGAGTTAATGCTTCATGGTCGCTGCACTGTTGTTTATTTGCTCTTTGATTTTATTTATGATAGTTTATCTATTTTTTGCCATGTGCTCATAGTAAAATATTTTTGTAGCACATTTTGAATGGGCAGATTTCTAAATAAGTATAGAGAAAGCTACATATTCTTTCAGGTGCTCTATTCATTTTATTAATTTTTTTTTTTAACATAGGATTCATATGAATCAGTACTTTATCTCCTCTCTCTAATTCTTCGTCCTATGTGTTTGTATGATTAAGGCTCATGCCGAAACATCACAATTTTGTAGTCGTTAGTAATAAAGCTGTTCCTACTTTTTTCAAGTTTATTCATTAGTGATGTAATGTTTTTTTAAAAATTGGTAAAGATGTTAGTGAAAGTCAGTGCCTGTTTTCAGTGTTTTGAAGCGTACATTGTAAATATTGACCTCATTAACCAAAAGATATACAGGGTGGCACATATAAAACCAGCCTTGCCAGATGTGCTGTTCAGTTGAAGATGGCACGACTTGCATACAGGGAGACTCACACTGAAATGAACTTAAAGGGTTCACTGAACTCATGCCCATGCACAGCAGCACTGGATGTTCAGTGCAGAAATATGAACTGTGAAATATAATGTGAGGGGTCAGTTTTAAGTGCGCCACCTTGTACATTTTTACAACATTGCCACAGTCATAGCTGTGCCTCCACCAATACAATATTGGAGGCCTCTCGTGTACTTGAATAATTTGTAGTCTATATATATATATATATATATATACTCCATTTTGTTTAAAAATAATTGTACACTGCAGGGTCTTTCTCATTTTCATTTTCCCTTCCCTTCAGAAAATGTATGCAGTGTGTGATATTGCTCTAGGCTTAATGCATGCCAAGACACAAACCATAATTCTGAAGGAGATCACTCAGGAACCAGTTCTACCCAGCAAGCTGTTCACAAGTCCTGACAAGGTTGTCCATGGGCTAATTATGATGTCTTGGTTTAATTTAGTTTTTTTGTGTGTGCTTTATGGTCATTTATATATTTGTGGATGAGAGCGATGAAACTGTGAGAAAGAGGAAGCATATCAAAATGTTGTTTATGTTGGTGATTAAGTTTTCTGAAAATATGGGACTGTCATTTTTTATACTAGAAATAAGTTACATTAGGAATACAATTTTTGACATAAGGATTAAGATTGGGAATGCTGTTTTTTTTTTTATATTAGGAATAAGACTGGGGGCACAGTTTTTTTGCATTAGGAATAAGTTTGATTTAGAGCAGAATTTTTGGCATTTAAGTTTGAACTAGAAAGACTGAATAAACGTAAGAAACAGAGAAGAGATGCTACTGTTGATGAATGAGATAGACCACAGTGACAAAGAGGCACCCTAAAGTTAGTTTTGGAAGGTGGTTTTTGAGACATGTATATTTTTAACAAATTAAACTGTATAACGTCTTTTTTTTTAGAGGGGGGGTTTGCAGTTCATTTTCCATGGCTCAGGTGAAATCACATTTTATATTTCTAAGTTGTGCATGATGTGACATCGTTTTTTTGTCACTTCATCCACTGATGTGCGTGATACCAGTCAGAGTGCCTAACTGTGTCAGAGAGATATCCTCCGTCTTTGGAGGCAGTTTTTATTCTCAGCACTTCATGCCAAGATCATGTTTATATGTCAGGATTAATAGGAGAATGCAGCAGTAGGGGTCAGTCCCACTGCCTTGTGACTGAGAAACCTCACTGCTGTCAGATTTACCATATGAAACTGCTGAATAATGTCAGGAATGTGCCATAAAAATGATGTCTTGTGAAATACTTCTCTTTTTTGAAAAGTTCATGCTGAATATCCAGAGTTTGTCCCACATTGTGCTGTGTGCAGTTTTGTTTGCTCCTCTTTTTAAAATACCTATCCTTTTAATGACATTAACAATTTGCATCAAGTGAGGTTTCATTTTATCACACAGTGGGTTATGCAGTCATAAGAAGCATAATTTTTCCACTGAGTTGAATACATTTTTACTCCACTTATAACTTATTATTGTCTCAGAATAGTACCTTTGATTCGTGTTGTGTCTTTGTCTCATATTCATGTACCTTTGGGGAAAATGAGTGAGAGAAGAAGAGATTGTATTACCTGTGACAAAGGTTGGACAAAATGAACATGTTCTGCTGTTTTCTAGTAATTTTATTTTAAAAAAAAAAGTGTTTATTAAATAGATTGAAAAATTATATTTATCTGATGTGACACATTCAGCTAGCTATTTTTGTTTCTATTTTTTTTTCCCTTGGGTTATCTAGAACTACTCAAATCTACAAAGCTATTTGCCGAAAGATTTTCCATTTGAATCAAAGGTAAGTATTTGCCATGTATTAATTCATGTTCAAAGATTCCCAATGACTGCCATTTTGAGTGGGAATATCTAGAGCATGTTTTTAGACATTGATTACTACCCATATAGAATAAGTATTGTTTTATAATGATTGGGTTACAACCTTGAAATCATATTCTGTAGACATCTTGATGATCTTGAAAGACAGGTACTGAGTTGGATGGGAAGTTGGTTGCACTGACAGCTTGGTGTGTGCTTCCTATCAGGCTCTGCAGCCTTAGAAATGATTTTGGGCCAGACTGGATGTAACCCAACAAGCTATGTCTAGGAGCACTGTAAAGTGATGGAGCAGGATTTTAAAGGTAGATAGAGGTGTATGGTCCCCGTGTGGTACCCGGGATCTGCAAAGAATAGGACCACTGTACCCTACCACGCATGATCGTAAAAGGCGACTAAGGAGGGTTCGGCATAGGGCCAGCAACCCTATCTGGTAAAAAAAAACTATCAGACTGCTACAGAAACGGAAGCAAGGGAAATAACAAATGCAGGTGGAAGGAGAAATGCGTATCAGGAAACTGAGCCCATGAAGGTTGTGGATGAAAGCCAGCCACTGGAAGTCCCCAGCCCAACTGCAGACCTCCTGGAACCTAAACACAAGATGCAAATAGGCAGCTGGAATGTAAGAACACTTAACCAGACTGGAAAACTAGCACAAACCATCAAGGATATGCACAGATACAAACTAGACATACTAGGAATACAAGAAGCAAGATGGACAGGACAAGGCAGAAGGAAATTAACAACACAGCACACAGAAGATACAATAATATGGTCAGGTAAAGAAGATCATCATGAAAGAGGAGTAGCATTAATTATAACAAAAGAAGCATCAAGAGCATTGCTGAAATGGACCCCAATAAATGAGAGATTATTATATGCACGGTTCAACTCAAGATTCACAAAGATGTCTATTATAGTTTGTTATGCACCAACAGAAGCAGCTGAAGAGGAATTAAAAGAAGATTTTTACAACAGCCTACAAGCCACAGTAGAAACAATACCCAAGCATGATATGCTACTCATCTTGGGCGACTTCAATGCAAAAGTAGGTGAAGGAAATGAAGATAGAAGAATAATCATGGGAAGAGAAGGAATTGGAGAAATAAATGAAAATGGAGAAAGACTGTGCAGTTTCTGTGAAGAAAACATGATGACCATCGGAGGGACAATTTTCCAACACAAAAACATCCATAAGGTGACTTGGAGGTCACCAGATAAAACCACAGAAAACCAAATCGATCACATACTAATAAACAACAAGTGGAAACGGTCACTACAAGATGTGCGAGCAAAGAAAGGAGCAGATGTAGGAAGTGATCACAACCTTCTGGTAGCAAAAATAAAACTAAAATTAAGGAAAGCCAAAATCGGAGAATACAGAAAGATACATTTTGATACAAGAAAACTGAAAGACCAGCAAACAAGAAATGATTTCTCAATAGTACTTAAGAACCGCTTCAGTGTCCTACAAGACGAAGCAGAAATGTCCATACTAGAGTTCAATAAAACACTACAGGAAACAGCAAAAGAGGTGCTGGGATATCGGAAAAGGAGAAAAGAGGAATGGATAAGCAAGACCACATGGGAAAAGATAGAGCAAAGAAAAGAAATCAAGAAAAAATTACTGAACACCAAATCACAACGGCTTAAAGAACAAGTTCTAAGTAATTATGCGCAAAAAGACAAAGAAGTGAAGGAATCATGCCGTCAAGATAAACGTCAATACTATGACAACTTAGCAGAAACAGCAGAGAAAGCAGCATATACAAATGACATGAAAACCATATATAAAATCACAAAGCAGATGGCAGGTAACTTCAACACAAGATGTGAAAGTGCAGTAAGGACACAAAATGGACAACTGGTCAGTGGAGAAAGAGAAAAAATTGAGAGATGGAGGGAACACTTTTAACACCCTACTAAACAGAACACAAGCAGCACAAACAATAGACATACCTGAAGCAAAAACGGAACTAAACATCAGTACAGGACCAATAACAATAAGTGAAGTAAAGGAGGCGATAAAGAAGCTAAAATCAGACAGGGCAGCAGGTGAAGATGAAGTGACTGCTGAGATGTTGAAAGCAGAAGAAACAGAAACACCAAAACAACTCTACCGGATACTACAACAAATTTGGGATCTAGAAAAAGCCCCAGATGAGTGGAAAACTGGGCTTATAGTAAAACTACCAAAGAAGGGTGACCTCAGAGATTGCAGGAACTGGAGAGGCATTACCCTACTGCCACTCACCAGTAAAGTATTTTGCAGAATAATCATCAACAGAATTGTACCAACACTTGAGGAAAAACTTCGGAAAGAGCAGGCAGGATTTAGGAAAGGAAGATCATGCATAGACCACATATTTGTACTTAGACAAATATTAGAACAAGCAAATGAGTGGCATAGCACAACATATGCATTATTCATAGATTTTGAGAAAGCCTTTGACAGTGTCAACAGAGATGCACTGTGGAAAATCCTAAGATGGCATGACCTCCCCCATAAGATAGTTAATGTAATCAAAGCCCTATACGAGGGTTTTCAGTGCAGAGTTATCTGTGGAGAACATACCTCCAGCAGCTTTAGGGTACAAACAGGAGTGAAACAGGGATGTGTACTATCACCAACATTATTTATCTTGGCAGTAGACTGGTTAATGGAGGAGGCAACATCAGACAAATGCAGAAGATTACAATGGACCCTTGACACAGTGCTGGAGGACCTTGACTTTGCGGACGACATTTGTCTATTATCAAGCAGTCACAAAGATATGCAAGATAAAATAAACAAGCTAACTCAGAATGCAAACAACATAGGACTAAAGATCAACGTAGGAAAGACAAAGTTAATGAAGCAAAATGTGAACAACAGAAATGTACTCAGAGTAGACTAGTGGAGGAGATCAACGAATTTGTATACCTTGGTAGCAGAGTAGTAGAAAATGGAGATAGCACAGAGGACATCAACAGCAGACTTACTAGAGCAAACCAGGCTTTTGCAATGCTGCAGAATATATGGAAATCAAAAAAACTAAGCATAAATATGAAAATCAGGATATTTAAGAGTAATGTTCTAAGTGTACTACTCTATGGAAGTGAATGCTGGAAAATCACCAAAACCATAGAAAACAAGTTGAATTCTTTCCAGACTAAATGTTTACGAAGAATTATAAAAATATTTTGGCCAAACACCATAAGAAATAACATCTTATTGGCAGAAATGCAGATGAAGCCACTGACAGCAATTATTGAGGAAAGACGCTGGCGATGGTTGGGACATGTGTTCCGAATGACTGACAACTCACTACCAAAAATAGCACTAAGATGGACACCACAGGGGAACAGAAGTAAGGGTAGACCAAAAGAGACATGGAGAAGAACAACAGAAAGGATGTTGAGCAATAGAGGGCTCACCTGGGCAAGAGCAGAAAAAAAGGCAAAGGACAGGCATTTGTGGAAAACCCTTGCGGAAGCCCCATGTGCCCTGGGCACTTAAGGTTCAGAGAGAAAGAGAGAGGTGTATGGTGTAGTTTTACAATGGAAAGAAATAGAGCAGGATTTTGATCAGTTATGGATCACTGGTTTCCTAGCACAGTCACAATGCCATTACACAAGCAGTGTTGGGCTGCTGAAAAACGAAGTGTTGAGAAATGATGGAAGAAAAAGCCAACTATAGAATTTATACAGTTACATTTTTAAAGATTTTTTTCCTCCACACCGCCATTGCCAAAAAACTTTCGGTACATTTGGCAGCTTCGGTGCCGTAGTTGCTACTATAAGCTGTGCTTGCGGTAGCAGGAGGTGGCCAGTGTTTTGATCATAGCAAAAGCAATATGTACACACAATGTTTGGACAAGGAAACATCATGAGCAGTCTCTCAATTTTCATTTCAGCCAGATCAAACTTTCGTGGTAATTTATTCTGAGCATGTGCTCTCATAATTTTTGTTAATTGTAATGAGTTGTGAAATGAGACCAGCTTTGCTCCTTTAACTAGTCTTGTGGCATAGTGGAGCATTATATCTTACATCCTTGCTGTGCCGTTAAACGTCACATAGGGCTCACGTGGTAATTTGGCAAGTTTTCCTGTTTTCGGGGAGCTTTTCAACGTCATCAAGGAATGTTATGCCCACTAAACTGGCCTCTCTTAATAATGTCCTCTTTTTCTTCAGTCTGTTGTGTTCCATTTCATAACTTGTTTTGAGATTCTCTATTTCTTCTCATCATGTGACTGACATATGTCCATCTTCTTTTTCTGATCGCCCATGAGACAGGTTGTTGTTTGCTCATCTGTCTTACCTCTGTGTTGTTCTTGAATTTGTTCCACTTTATACCAAGTATTTTCCTTAGGCATTTGTTTTAAAAAGAGTCTGATTTGTTGTCTGTTTCTTTATTTCTTTAGTTGTTTTCCAGTTTTCTCATGCATAAATGAAGGCGGATATTACATTTGAATTGAATAATCTTAACTTGGTTTTTGTGCTTATAACTTTTCAATGCCATATGTTCTCAGGATCCTTAAGGGTCAATTCTGCTTTTGCAGTTCTAATTTCCTTTCTGGTGTCACCACCCTGGTCTATGTAGCTGCAGAGATATGCAGGTTTACTTCTTCAACAGCTGTTCCTTCTACATATATTTTTCCTTCATGATTAATGAGAAATTTTTTTTTTTTCCTTGTTAATTTCAAGTCCTGTTTTGCTAGCCAGTGAAGACATGGTTTCTGTTTTTTCTTGCATGGATTTCACATTGTCACAGATAAGAGTTGTCATCTGCAAAATCAAGATCTACTAGTTGGGTCCCATGTACCCAATCAGTGCCTGTAGTGGAACATTATATAGACCAGGAGAAAACAGAATATTATGTCTGTTGAATCCAGCACTTGGGTGTAGTATGTTCTGTCTTTTGATTTTGTTAGTTTGAAGAAATTTTACAGATAACCAGCAAATTGTTAGCATAAAAGGGCATCCAAGTAGTTTAGTGGTTAAGTACACTCATCTCATGAGTGAGTTAGAGATTCAGGTCTGGCCAGTGTATTTACCCCATTCACCCAGGTCTGGCCAGTGTGTTTACCCCAGTCACCCTTGCATGGCCAGTGTATTTACCCCGGTCACCCTTGCATGGCCAGTGTGTTTACCCCAGTCACCCTTGCATGGCCAGTGTGTTTACCCCAGTCACCCAGGTCTGGCCAGTGTGTTTACCCCGGTCACCCAGGTCTGGCCAGTGTGTTTACCCCAGTCACCCAGGTCTGGCCAGTGTGTTTACCCCAGTCACCCAGGTCTGGCCAGTGTGTTTACCCCAGTCACCCAGGTCTGGCCAGTGTGTTTACCCCAGTCACCCAGGTCTGGCCAGTGTGTTTACCCCAGTCACCCAGGTCTGGCCAGTGTGTTTACCCCAGTCACCCAGGTCTGGCCAGTGTATTTACCCCAGTCACCCAGGTCTGGCCAGTGTGTTTACCCCAGTCACCCAGGTCTGGCCAGTGTGTTTACCCCGGTCACCCAGGTCTGGCCAGTGTGTTTACCCCAGTCACCCAGGTCTGGCCAGTGTGTTTACCCCGGTCACCCAGGTCTGGCCAGTGTGTTTACCCCGGTCACCCAGGTCTGGCCAGTATATTTACCCCAGTCACCCAGGTCTGGCCAGTGTGTTTACCCCAGTCACCCAGGTCTGGCCAGTGTATTTACCCCATTCACCCAGGTCTGGCCAGTGTATTTACCCCAGTCACCCAGGTCTGGCCAGTATATTTACCCCAGTCACCCAGGTCTGGCCAGTGTATTTACCCCAGTCACCCAGGTCTGGCCAGTATATTTACCCCGGTCACCCAGGTCTGGCCAGTGTATTTACCCCAGTCACCCAGGTCTGGCCAGTGTATTTACCCCAGTCACCCAGGTCTGGCCAGTGTATTTACCCCAGTCACCCAGGTCTGGCCAGTGTGTTTACCCCGGTCACCCAGGTCTGGCCAGTGTATTTACCCCAGTCACCCAGGTCTGGCCAGTGTATTTACCCCAGTCACCCAGGTCTGGCCAGTGTGTTTACCCCAGTCACCCAGGTCTGGCCAGTGTGTTTACCCCAGTCACCCAGGTCTGGCCAGTGTGTTTACCCCAGTCACCCAGGTCTGGCCAGTGTATTTACCCCAGTCACCCAGGTCTGGCCAGTGTATTTACCCCAGTCACCCAGGTCTGGCCAGTGTATTTACCCCAGTCACCCAGGTCTGGCCAGTGTATTTACCCCAGTCACCCAGGTCTGGCCAGTGTATTTACCCCAGTCACCCAGGTCTGGCCAGTGTGTTTACCCCAGTCACCCAGGTCTGGCCAGTGTGTTTACCTCATTCACCCAGGTCTGGCCAGTGTGTTTACCCCAGTCACCCAGGTCTGGCCAGTGTATTTACCCCATTCACCCAGGTCTGGCCAGTGTATTTACCCCATTCACCCATGTCTGGCCAGTGTGTTTACCCCAGTCACCCAGGTCTGGCCAGTGTATTTACCCCAGTCACCCAGGTCTGGCCAGTGTATTTACCCCATTCACCCAGGTCTGGCCAGTGTATTTACCCCAGTCACCCAGGTCTGGCCAGTGTATTTACCCCAGTCACCCAGGTCTGGCCAGTGTGTTTACCCCAGTCACCCAGGTCTGGCCAGTGTATTTACCCCATTCACCCAGGTCTGGCCAGTGTATTTACCCCATTCACCCATGTCTGGCCAGTGTGTTTACCCCAGTCACCCAGGTCTGGCCAGTGTATTTACCCCAGTCACCCAGGTCTGGCCAGTGTATTTACCCCATTCACCCAGGTCTGGCCAGTGTATTTACCCCAGTCACCCAGGTCTGGCCAGTGTATTTACCCCAGTCACCCAGGTCTGGCCAGTGTGTTTACCCCAGTCACCCAGGTCTGGCCAGTATATTTACCCCAGTCACCCAGGTCTGGCCAGTGTGTTTACCCCAGTCACCCAGGTCTGGCCAGTGTGTTTACCCCAGTCACCCAGGTCTGGCCAGTGTGTTTACCCCAGTCACCCAGGTCTGGCCAGTGTGTTTACCCCAGTCACCCAGGTCTGGCCAGTGTGTTTACCCCAGTCACCCAGGTCTGGCCAGTGTGTTTACCCCAGTCACCCAGGTCTGGCCAGTGTGTTACCCCAGTCACCCAGGTCTGGCCAGTGTGTTTACCCCAGTCACCCAGGTCTGGCCAGTGTGTTTACCCCAGTCACCCAGGTCTGGCCAGTGTATTTACCCCGGTCACCCAGGTCTGGCCAGTGTGTTTACCCCAGTCACCCAGCTGTAGAAAAGCAGACCTAGCTTAAGGAGGAAAGGCATCCAGGCATGATGTTGACCATATTGATAGTGTGCTGTTGCTTCAAAGGAAATATGGGCAGTAACACACAAGTTTTTTTTTTTTTTTTGTTAGGATAACTAGCAAGAGATTTATGTTGATTTGTTACCACAGAGGCGAGTTGGAAGCTCTTTCAATTATGCAAACTCAGAAACAAAGAAGGTAACATCCACATCTGGCACAACCACGACAGAGATTGTTGTCTTGAGTCACGCGCCAGTTGTTAATCCCTTACCCCGAACCCCCATCGATCAGCGAGAGCCACCTGTGAGGAAGAAAAGAGTTGCAGAGTAAGTTTTCCACTGAATTGTATACATTTAAAAAAAAAAATTTCAGCTAAGACATTACTACACCGTTTTGTCGTACCAAATGTATAGATTTTGTCTGTGTTCTTATCTGTCGTATTTGTTGCTCCTCTTTGCCCATACCATAGTGTCACAGTGAGTTCATGTTGCTACACTACTCAGACATTCTCCTTTTCTGTTGAATATTGATTTACATTCATTTTGGATAGTTTATTTTTGTTCTTCTGGTGAGTCATCCTTTCTTCTGTCATCCAAAATAATACTTTGAATTCTGAACTTTTTTTTTCTTTTTTTCCTTGAGAATTATATCTAGTCATCATCATCCTGTGCTAGCTTAAAAAAAACAATTGACACAAGCATTGTTATTTGTCTGCAGCCAGCAGCTACTTTTTCGTTTCTTCAGATATGTCCTAAAAAAAGTTATCCTTTTCCTCTTTTGCCCTGTAATGGTATATGCCATTACACTCATGAACTCTTGGAACCAGTTTTGGAAACGTGTAATAACAGTAGTTACATGACAACAGAAAAATTTGAGATGGGGACAAGACAGTAAACAACTTTGGACTTAAATTGGAAAATTGTTCATTAAAGGAATTTGAAACTAAAAATGTGATTGAAATTCCACCCGTTTTGTTGACAAAGAGCATGGAGTTCAGTGTTAGTGCTGAGGTTTTCTAAACTACTTAATCCCTGGAGCTGTTGCAGAGACACTGCGTCAAAATAGTGTCTGGTCAGCCAGTCGTCCAGTCTTGGCCGTTTGGTTGATTTATTAATCTGGCACAGTCCTCCCATCTTTACATACAGTCATCCTCATCCTTTGTTGTCCTGAATTATTTAAATATAGTCATCTGCATCTTCTGTTCTCCCATTGTTTTGTGTATTCATCTTCTTGGTCTATTGTTCACCCATCTTTACATACATTCATTCTCTTGCTCTGTTGTTTACCCATCTTTACATATTTATATATCATCCTCCTGCTCGATGCTTCTTATCAGTTCTTGTGATAAACTAGGTTTATGAATATGCTTATTAATTTTTAAAAGCAATAAAGAAAGAAAGGAGAAAGTAGAAAAGAATTGTGAAACATCACAAATGTAAACATAGTTTCTATATATGTTCAGATTCATGATGTGCACTGATCTCTTTGAGTTGTCAGTCTCTTGCCGTCCATCACATGTCCTTGGCATTCACCTCCCAAGTATGCTTTGTGGCATCTTGCAAGGCATGTTGCATGCTTATAGCAGCTCATATGGCTCTTCTCCAGGTTGTTTGGCTAACTTCTTGTCATTCTCCTCATTGGCTGATTTAGCAAATGCTGAGGTCTTTCTAGAGCACATGACCCCAATCCATTTTCAGAACTTGCCTTTTGCACTGATAGATACTTGAATGTTACTAGAGGAGCATTAACCAAGTAAAATATTACTGTGAATTTTTATTTTAACACTTTTTTAACACAACTTCTTCATAAGAGATCTTGACTTTGAAAATTGTAATTCTAGTTTTTGAGAGACTGAGAAGCCTACAGGAGAGCTGTTAAGGAGGCAAAGTTCCACAAGGGACATGCAAATGACTGACTGACTGAAGAGACCATATAGTGTTTAATAGTTTAATTTATCAGTTTGTTAAGGGGGGAAGAAAATCAGAAAATGTTGAGAGATTAACCTCAGTTTGAAATGAATTTGTTATTTGGTGAACATAATTATATGTTTTCTTTGTTGCAGACGGAAAGATCAGAGATCAATTGGTGAAGGTTTTGACGTGGATTCTCAGTCCCCCAAACAGTCCGACACAGAGGAGCCCAAGAAGCCTGACAAGCAAACCAAGGGCAAGAAAAGTACAGCTTCCAAACCTGCACCAGCAGCTGCAAGACGTACTGCAAGAAGGGTCAAAGAGCAGGTCAACTATGAGGAGGAGGAGGAGGAAGATGAAGAGTATGAGGAAGAGGAGACGGAAGAAGAAGAGAAAGAACCTCCTGCAAAAGTGAAAAAAACAGTCCGATCTAAATCACCACCAGCAAAAGCTGGAACAAAACAGACTAAACTAGATGATTTCAGCATTTCTAAGGGCAAAGGGGCAGGTAAAGCTTCTGGAAAGGCAGAAGTCAATGGTGCATCAAACAAAACAGGTCTCAAAACATCAGCACAGACTTCTAAAACCTGGGCCTCGTCCACTTCAGTCTTGAAAGTTGTAACCCCTCCAGCTCCTTCCAGGCCCAGAAAACGAGGGACTGAGAGTGAAAACTCAGCCTTGTCATCGCCAGATGGTAAAACAGATGACCGTCCAAGTCCAGCAGTTGTGAAAAGACTGAAGCCACCAACTCTGCGTGAAGATCTGTGAGTACTTGTTACAAGCCGTTCAGCATATTCTCGTGTGTGAAAAGATATATTTTGTAGGTTACAGTGATTAGACTATGTAAAGTTAAACTCCTCTGTAATCAGAGTTTAGCATGAGGGAGGCTCTCATTTGCTGCTTGTTTAACAGAGCTGTGTCAGAAACCACAGAACCATCATAAAATGTGAACTCGGGTGATGTTTGGTGGCAGTTATCTTTCTGGCATCATCATGTAAATAGTACAGTGAGATCAGTCCCTGAGTTGATTTCTGGATTCACAAAAATATGCCTTCCGTCCTTCCTTGTCTTTCCGCCTGTAAACATTTCTTCTAGTTATATTAAGTGCTGTTTTTTTTTTTTATACACACAAGGCACATGTGTCCAAAACAGACATCCTACCAGATTTTATGCATTGTCTACTTTGGAAAAGAACAGTTTTTTTTTTGTTAAATTCGTTTATAAAAGATAAGAAGTCAAACTGAGACCAAATCTTTTTTAAAACAAATTCACATAGATTGTGGTAGCAAGAGTCAGTTTTGGCTATCCAGTCTTCAACAAATAATTTACAGTACAGGCAGAATATAATTCTAATCTTAGTCACATAAAAGTGAATCCTCACTATCTGTCATTACATTACCTAGCTAGAGAGGTATTATTATTCCTGTTGTTCTCCCTCATATCTCTGTTTTCAGTTTTGGAGAAACTGTCACAAGGTGAGTCTGCAGTGAAATGTGAGTTTTATTGTTTCATTCTGAGAGAAAACATTTGATCTTGTCTGAGTTTTGTTTTTGTTTTTTATTAAATTGTAACTGTAAAGCAGTATATGGTGAATTATCATGCGAGCCCTGTGTGACATTTAACGGCACGGGAAGTATGTAAGATGTTATATATAGCAGTGTATGGGTTACTAGGTGTGTCATGGCTGTGCAGGCCATACTGCAACAGAGTTCTTTAGTGTAGAGGTCATTACAGAGTTGTCATAATCAGCAGGAAGCATTTGAGTGTTGTGTGTTGAGCTGTCACTACTTACAACATGAGTCATCACTCATCCAGCACTACATCATGCCATAACACAATTGAGAGGCAAATGTGTACATGTATGTGTACAACAGCTTGAAGTAAGCTTAAGTCAGAGTAATAGATATGTACTGAAAGTACTTGATGTCATTGTATAGAATGTTCCTTGGATGTGGGTTTGTGTAGAAGTAAAAATATTGTAGATAGTTTCCTATATATATATATTTGTGAGAGCACACTTCAATATCTGATATTGATTACTGTTTGGTTGTGTCTGTGATAGCATTGTTGATCATGTTAGCTGTGCTCATCAAAAGAGTTTCTTATTGGAAATAAAGGCTTTTGCTACTAGAATTTTGATAAGAAAGATAACACTTCTAGCTTTATCTAGATCTGTGAAAGCCAGTTTTGCCAGATGCTTGGCACAGTCAGCACCATCTTGAGATGTGCTGCTGAAGTGTAACAGTAGGTGTCAACTTAAGACTTGCTGAGGTATCACAATGAATGGAGGGGGAGGTTTGAAGGTGCTGTCCAGTTTGGTAACTGCAGACGTGCTTCCGTCAGGGTTGGCGAAGCATAGCTGACCAAGACTCTCACCTCTCTGTTGGTGCCCTTAGAAACAGGCCAAGGCTGGATAATGGGGCAGGGATCCCTGTAGTCCCCGTGGCAGTGGAATCTGCTAAATGAGTATTGCACGCTTCCTGCCTTTTAGCCCACTCTTAGACTGAAAAATAGCCACTTTAACCAGCTTCCATTCATTGCTCTGCCTCAACATCTTCATAGCATTGGCTGCAGGGAACATCAGCTCACAGTTTCAGCTAGATCAGAGAAGAAGATTACACTGAGTGGCAGCTTAAGACTTGCCGAGGTCTGTTTATGAGTTGCCTTCTCATTGTCATTTTTGGAGAGCAAGAACAACCTCAAAAGTTACTTGACTACTGCATCTTGTTCTGCAAATTTCTCCATGTAATTTTGATATATCAGCCATATCTAATCTGTTACTATGGGTTTAGATGTCTGGTAAAAACATATTGAATCTGCTTCATTTTCCATATGCCTGTGATATTTCAGAACAGTGCAGATATAATGGAGACCATGTTTAATGTGACTGATTGCTTTTATGATAAACAGCTACTGTACATAAGAAAGGTTATTATTTCTGTAAGTCTTCATAATTTCATATATATATCACCAGAGATCATTTAAACAACTTCATATATACAACAAGACCATTTCATAGTCTTCTTCATCTGATAAAAAAGTGAATTGTACATATCTTTTTTTCATAATCTTATAGAGCTTGGACAACCAGTTTGTGTACATAACACTGAAACTCTTTCAACATCAGGGACCACCAGATTCCAGAAATTAGATAAGCTGATGGTGCTGTCCTTCATCAAACAGCTCAGAAAGACTGCAAAGTTGATTCTCACAGCCAAAAGACACAGCAAAGCTCAGAACATCTTTTTTAAACACCAGCAAAACCAAAGTAATTATAATTAACAAAAGGGAAGCAAACCCAAAATACATTGGACCATCAAGAGTTTGAAAACATAAATAAATTCGAATATCTAGGTTCAGTCATCACCATCAATGCCGACTGCGCAGTATAAATCAAAAGAATTGCAGTTGCATCACAGAAACGCACAAATGAAGAGTATGTGGCAAGGTACAAACAAGAAAACAAAGTTATGTTTACTAAGAGCTTACATATTCCCAGTGGCAACATATGTATGTGAAACATGGACAATTAACAAATCTCTAAAAAAGAGAATAACAGCATTTGAAATGAAATTTACAGAAGGGCACTTAGAATATCATGGACATAATGAGAATCAAATAAAGAGATATGGACAGGATTAGGTGTCACAGAAAACTGGCTCGTTAACACCATAAAAATTAGACAGCTGAAATACTTCGGTCACATCAAAAGACACAGTAGCTTGGTGAGGTTAATAGTAGAAGGCACAAGAGAGAAGGGATGACCTCACTGCATGTGGACTCAAGACATCATGGAAAGTCTGAATGTGTCATGAGATTCTGGTCAACTTGTGCAAGACCATATTGCATTCAGGGAGGCTGTGAGAGGGACAGTGTTCTGGAAAAGACATGTCACATGAATGAATGAACACTGAAATGTACATAAAACTCATTCTTTAATATATAAATATATTATTTAGTTGTACATAAACTCACATTAGTTCTTTTAGAAAACTACCCACAAGTTTTACAATACACATCAGATATTGTTAAATAAAATGAGAATAAATTTTGAGATTTGTTCACAGATGGGATAGTCCCCGCCAACTTCAGAAACTACTATAGATACTGATGTCTTTTCACAGACAGTTACTAATAAACAGCTAAGATAGCATTCCTAAGTGCAGATGATCATTGCTGGAATCAGTGAGAAACCCAGAAGTAAATAATCATAGGGAAATATATGAGAACAGTGTTACTTCATAAAATCAGTTTCCATGCAGTTCAGCAACCCACTGTGAGTCACTAAACTATAGAGAGATGTGAAACTTGTTACATCTTACATCTTTCCCATGCCGTTAAATGTCACATAGGGCTCGCATGGTAGTTTGCCAGGTTTTCATGTTTTCGCCGAGTTTTTCAGCCTCATCAAAGGATTTTATGCCCACTAATGTGGCCTCTCTTAGCAGTGTCCTCTTGAGAGTTTCACCTCTTTTTCATTGACTTGTTGTATTTCACTTGTTAGCTTGTTTTGGGATTCTCTGATTGTTTCTTCTCATCACATGACTGATATGTATCCATCTCCTTTTTCTCATCACCCATGAGACAGGTTGTTGTTCACTCATCTGCCTTATCTCTATGTTGTTCTTGAATTTGTTCCTCATTATACAGAGTATTTTCGTTAGGCATTTATTTCTAAAAGAATCTAATTTGTTATCTATTTCTTTAGTTGTTTTCCAACTTTCGCATGCATAAATGAGGGTGGATATTACATTTGAATTGAATAATCATAGCTTGGTTTTTGTGCTTATAACTTTTGAGTGCCATATGTTCTCAGGATTCTTGAAGGTCAGTGCTGCTTTTGTAATTCTAACTTCCTTCCTGGTGTCACCATCCTGGTCTATGTAGCTGCCAAGGTATGCAAATTGGTTTACTTCTTGAGCAACTGTTCCTTCTTACGCATATTTTTTCCTTCTTGATTAATGGGAAATTTCATTATTTTTGTTTTTTTTCTTGTTAATTTCAAGTCCTATTTTGCTAGCCAGTGAAGACGGTATCTGTTTTTTTTTTTCCTTGCGTCAGATTCATACTGTCACTTATAAGAGTTATGTCATCAGCAAACTCAAGATCTAGTTGGGTCCCGTGTACCCAATCAATGCCTGTTTTACTTGTGCAACATTTTTTCATTATGAAGTCTGTGGCAATTCCAAAAAGCAAAGGAGATAGTATACATCCTTGTTTCACGCCCGTTTCAAAGGAGATAGTATACATCCT
Source organism: Achatina immaculata (assembly GCA_009760885.1). Lineage (NCBI taxonomy): Eukaryota > Metazoa > Mollusca > Gastropoda > Stylommatophora > Achatinidae > Lissachatina > Lissachatina immaculata. Next base: position 17,572,109 of record CM019703.1, on the reverse strand, counting down.
TGTTTCACGCCTGTTTCAATCCGGAAACATAAGCTTCTTATGTGTTGACTGCACAAACTTATCCGTTGCAGAGATCTCTAATGATGTTGACAATTTTAGATGATATTCCATGTAGTCTTAAGATTCTCCACAATGAATTTCTATGTATGCTATCAAATGCCTTTTTAAAGTCTATGAAGTTCAATATTAATGGTTTTGCTTTTCAGTATGTTCTTCAGGTATTCTGAGAGTAAAGATCTGGTCGAGACAGCTTCTCCATTTTTGAAATCCTGCTTGTTCTTCTGTCATTGCAGTATCCACTATATCTTTAATTCTGTTTAGAATGATTTTGCAAAATAAACACAACTGATAGTAAGGTTACTCCCCTTCAGTTATTGCAGTCACTAAGGTTGGCCTTTTTTTTTTTTTTTTAAGTATTCTAACAATGATTTGCTGTTTTTCAATTTTGAGGGGACCTTATCTTCTTTCTAAACTTTATTAAACATTCGCAGTAGTTGGCTTATGTTGTCACTATTAATAGGTTTGAATGTTTTGACTGTGATTTCATCTAGGTTCACATTTAGTTGTAGGATTGGTAAGTTGGTTTCAAGGTCTATCACATGTATGTCAAAGGCTGTTATATAATGCAGGTAAAAAAAGAAAAGGCTTCATGTTTATAAAAAACCTGACTCAGTTTGCCAAGTGCCAATAGTCAGTCCTATTTCCCAGGATAATTGCTCACCTGTATCATACCAACTTAAGATTTAGATCACACAGGAATTTCATTGTCCTTTTATAAGTCTTACTCCCAAACATGAGGGTGGGTAAAATGAAAATTAGAAAATATGAATAAAATTTTTGAAAGAAATCCCTTTTAGCACCAGGGTCAGCGGTGTCAGTAAGCGGAGAGCCCCGCCGTCACTAAGCAGCAAGCCAAGAATAGCGCATGTCGAGATGGCAATGACGTTGCAGTCGCACTGCAAGAAAGAAGTGTGTCCTGTCATCCAGTTCTTGCTTGCTAAAGGTCTGAACCCCTTGGAAATACATCTGTGGTGTATGATGAGAGCATGTGCAAAATTCAAGTCTACATCTGGGTAGTGGTAGTGAGTGCATGTGTAAGACAGTGCATGCATGTTCAAGAATGACTGAACATTCCATGGAGTATGTCTGCAGTGTAGCCATCATCATGACATGCACTAATCTCAGCTTGCTGCTTAGTGACTGGTGCTGTCTGCTTATTGACATCATTGACCTTGGTGCTGAACAGCTGGGCTAAGGGATTTTTATCTGTTCTTTCAGAAATTTTATTCTCATTTTCCAGCTGTCATTTGGCTCACCCTCGAATAAGTGTCCATCACGCTGTCACGCAGAAAGCCTGACCATAAACTTGAGGCATATGTAAGCAGTGGGGATGCTGTCAGAATGTGAACAATACAGATGAAATGTTTTTAATTCTGCAAAAAAAAGACTTTCTTCATTAGTTGTTTACGTATTGAAATTTTTTTTTTCTATGTGCCGCGGTGAGTTAGTGCACTCACCTGCTGCTAAAAAAAGTCGCCAGTTCAATTTCACACCCCAGCAGAATTTTATTGGGTCAACAGGCACTGGGATTCACCCGGCCTCAAAAAATGGGTACCCAGGGTTTCCCTAGGAAAACAAAGACAGCGAGGACAGTTGCTGGCACCTCTACCTCAAACGTAGTGGTCTAGAAATATGAAGGCACCAACTCTTCACACTTCTGCGGCATGCAAAAGCTACAGGATATAAGATTTTTTTTTAAAAATGAAATCTTTCTATCTTGCCCTTTTCGATTTCTGTAAGTACAACGCTATTAGGAGATGCACTGAAAGGAACAGAGAGCAGGTCCATTGCTTAATTTTGATAAGCATTCTAGTAGATGGCAGTGTTAATTCAGATATGTTTGAGATGTTGATGTGTATTTACGATTCATTCATTTTGACCCATGATGATTCTTGACATTTTACAAGTTGGGAGGTAAATATCAGAGAATGCTGTGACAAAAATATCATGTATGAAATTTAAAGGCAAACAATATGAAATCTGAAGTGACTGTTATTCGCTGTGATCCTATTGTGATAGTTTAAAAAAAAAAAGCTGTTTTTTTGTGTGTGTGTGTGTGGTCAGAAGCAGTTTTAGGTGAAGGCAAAGCCAGAAGAAGTGTACTGTTACAGACAGGTGGAAGTTAGGCAGTAGAAAAGTTGAGGAGTCAGGGTTACAGATTTGGCATTCTGACTCGTTAGATACCATTTTATCATCTTTTTTTGCTATCCTGATAGATATTAAACAGTTGCAGCTTCTCCTCTCAAGACAGTGCCATCAGTTAACCTGATCATTTATCAAGATCAGTTAACTTAGTGTAATGAAACAGCACAGTGCCATCAGTTAAGCTGATCAGTTATCAAGATCAGTTAACTTCGTATAATGAAACAGCATAGTGCCATCAGTTAACATAGAGTAATGAAACAGCAGTGTCTCCAACTGTTAACATTTTTGTTGTTATTTGTTTCTGTTCTTGAAGTTTCAGTTATATGTTACTTTTTTTTTTTTAAATAGAAAAAGGAAAGTTTGTTTCATTCAAGTTTTTGATGCATGAAGCAGTTTTAGTTTTGTATAGTGAGAATATTAAATTAATGAATGTTTCCTTTTTTTTTTGTTTAAACTGCATTTAGCTCTGAATGTCATTTTCAATATGGCATTTTGAAATATGCCATTTGTAACTTAACACTGAAGAATTATGTTCATGTACAGTTCAGTAAGCATTCTTTTGATACTTTATGCCACAAGTAGACTTAAAAAGTTGGATTAAGTAAACTATACAGTGACTTATCAAAGGAGTTGATTGTCATACTTCCTTGGTGTTTTCAGTCATTTAATTTCCTTTCTTTTGACATGCCACTTGGCATTTATGTGTGTTCTCTTGGCCCTTTCCCTTCTTCCCCCCTCCCCCCAACTGACAGCATAGGATATTATGTCCTTCCATATCCCTTGTGCATATCATCAGGCGCACACACAAACTGAGCATTTCCTGTGCCAGAATACAAATCATCAAATATCTTTTCTCTGTCTCTTCTACTTTCTATCTTCCCTTTTGCCATTGGGTGCTCTAGCCCACCTCTCCTCATAACATGCCCCACAAATTTGTATTGCTGTTTTCTGATCTTTATTAGAATTTTCTTTGTTTCTTGTTTCTTTCAGGACTTTCCTCGTTAGATTTTCTGGCTGTCCGTGGTGCCTACAGCATTCTTCTGAAGAACCACATTTCAGCTGAGATCATTCTTTTATATTTTCTCTCATGTACATGCTGTTTTTGTTTTTTGTTTTTTGTGTGTGTAAAACTGTTTTATAATAAAAAAATGGTGAGATATAAACATTGTAAAATAGTTTTTGCCTCTTCCTCAGATAATTAATTCAAAATGAAAGTAACATTTCTCTCTCTCTCTCTCTCTCTCTCTCTCTCTCTCTCTCTCTCTGTGAACCTTAAGTGCCCAGGGCACATGGAGCTTCCTCAAGTATTTTCCACAAATGCTTGTCCTTTGCCTTTTTTTCTGCTGTTGCCCAGGTGAGCCCTCTATTGCTAAACATCCTTTCTGTTGTTCTTCTCCATGTCTCTTTTGGTCTACCCTTACTTCTGTTCCCCTGTGGTGTCCATCTTAGTGCTATTTCTGGTAGTGAGTTGTCAGTCATTCAGAGCACATGTCCCAACCGCCGCCAGCATCTTTCCTCAATAATTGCTGTCAGTGGCTTCATCTGTATCTCTGCCAACAAGATGTTATTTCTTATGGTGTTTGGCCAAAATATTTTTCTAATTCTTTGTAAACATTTAGTCTGGAAAGAATTCAGCTTGTTTTCTATGGTTTTGGTGATTTTCCAGCATTCACTTCCATAGAGTAGTACACTTAAAACATTACTCTTAAATATCCTGATTTTCGTATTTATGCTTAGTTTTTTAGATTTTCATATAGTCTGCAGCACTGCAAAAGCCTGGTTTGCTCTAGTAAGTCTGCTGCTGATGTCCTCTGTGCTGTCTCCATTTTCTACTACTCTACTGCCAAGGTATACAAATTCATTGACCTCCTCTGCTAACTTGCTATTTACTCTGAGTACATTTCTGTTGTTCACATTTTGCTTCATTAACTTTGTCTTTCCTATGTTGATCTTTAGTCCTATGTTGTTTGCATTCTGAGTTAGCTTGTTTATTTTATCTTGCATATCTTTGTGGCTGCTTGATAGTAGACAAATGTGATCCACAAAGTCAGGGTCCTCCAGCACTGTGTCAAGGGTCCATTGTAATCCTCTGTGTTTGTCTGATGTTGCCTCCTTCATTAACCAGTCTACTGCCAAGATAAATAATGTTGGTGATAGTACACATCCCTGCTTCACTCCTGTTTATACCCTAAAGCTGCTGGAGGTATGTTCTCCACAGATCACTTTGCACTGAAAACCCTCATATAGGGCTTTGATTACATTCACTATCTTATTGGGGAGGCCATACCATCTTAGGATTTTCCACGGTGCATCTCTGTTGACACTCTCAAAGGCTTCTCAAAATCTATAAACAGTGCATATGTTGTGCTGTGCCACTCATTTGCCTGTTTTAATATTTGTCTAAGTACAAATATGTGGTCTATGCATGATCTTCCTTTCCTAAATCCTGCCTGCTCTTTCTGAAGTTTTCCCTCAAGTGCTGGATTATTCTGCAAAATACTTTACTGGTGAGTGGCAGTAGGGTAATGCCTCTCCAGTTCCCGCAATATCTGAGGTCACCCTTCTTTGGTAGTTTTACTATAAGACCAGTTTTCCTCTCCTCTGGGGCTTTTTAAAGTAACATTTGATAACAGCTGATTTTGCTGGAATCAAAGTAGCTACGGTCACAGCAAATGTTAGTAGCATTAATGGCTAGTCTTGCTTCAGTTCATTAGAATATGTTTTCACAAAGAAATGTACATATTAATGTTACAACATTCATCTGCAGAAAATCAATCTGTTAAATTTTGATACAACACGGAAAACGACTGCAGTTGCAAGTTTTGTTGTTGTTGTTGTTTTTTTTTTTTTAAATATAACTTGAGGCCACAAAGCTGATTGGCCTGGATTCATCCCCATATTTGTAACAAGTTGCAGTGAATAGCTCTACTTCTCTAGATGTCAGCCACTTTACATTTTATTCATACTGAGTCGTTTATCTTCCTTTTCTCAGGTCCACTCGTCCCAACCCACCTCAAGGCCAAACTAACTTCAGGAGCTCTCCATCAACCTCTCCATCGTCCTCACCAAGTCAGGCTAAAAGGTTGGTTGTTTTATATGCTGGTTTTACATGCATCACAGTATTGACACTGATGCTTTCAGAGCTGATTTTTTCAATTTCAGCATTAATAGTAATGATTAGTTGAAAAGGAAAGGTGCCAGCTTGTTGTGTGATAGGTAGGGAAGCCTTGGATAGCTGTGAGAACAAGGAAAGGTACTCCCATGTTGGATGAGCAACCGCGTGACTCCTGCAGGTGGCTAGTCACATGATATTTGAAATGAAAATGAGGCTCATAAAACTTACAGCTGAGGCATGGGAGACTTAGTGATGACAGACTCCCATACCGATCTTCAATAGAGAACTTTTGTATCTTCACCTGCTGTGTTCGCTTTGTTCTGCACGTACATGAAAAGAATGATGAGAAATGATTTCAGGAGTTAAGTCATGGTTTCTGATAGCATACATAGAATTCAGCATGGCTAATTTGGTTCTTGAGATTGTGACTCGGGAGAAAGTAACATCTCCAGTTCATAAAAAGCTCTCTCTCTCTTATTTTGTTATTTCATGTTACTAAAATAATGACAATAGCAGATATTCATGTATGCAAATTAATCATATTTCTGTGAGCAGTTTTGCATACAAATATTTTGTTTCTCATTAGTAAACATTGAACCGATTTTTTAAAACGTACATCGAAAAGTATGCTAAAATATACAGCGACATATACAATAAATACTTTTGTTTAATTTTTATGTTAAAGATTGTCCTCATTGACACAAACTGATGCTGTAAGAACCTGGAAGTTCTTGTTGCTATTGTCAGCATAATGTATATATTGTTGTGCTGACAGTTTGCAAGATTGCATTCTTCTTCATCTTCAGTCTCACTGTAGCTGCGAGCTGGTGTTTTTTTTCCAGTTGATGCTGTGAAGGTGTTGAGGCAGAGCATTGTATTGGGGTGGGAGTGGGGTATGGCAGCAATTTTTTAAAATCCTGAAGTGCAGATAAAAGACAGGGGGTGTGCAGTGCTTCTTTAGCAGACTCCACCACCATGGGGACTGAGGCAATCCCTGCTGCGTTACCCAGTCTAGGCCTGCTACTGGGGGTACCATTGGAGAGGTGGGATAGAGTCCTGGTCAGTCATGGCTCACTAACCCTGGCACTAACATGTCAGCCATGGGTCGCTGATTGCTTCATCGCAGACCGATTATGATCATCAACATCAAGTGCCACCTCCTCATTTGATTGCAGTAGATCTTCATTTTGCTTGGTCTCTTACATGTTTAGTGTGCTCATTGAACTGTATCCTGTACATCCATCTCGCAGTGTTCCCACATGTATTCTATGATCATATTTTTACTTTTTTAACATGTTTTTTTCAGCGGTGATTATACCTCTTGATATGGCCAAAATACTGTGAATGCCTGAGGTTTTTCCCCCTTTCAGTTTCATTTTTACTGATAACTTTTTAAAAAAAAAAATTTTCCTCATTTCTTTCAATCAGATCACCGTCAAATATACTTTCATTGTTCTGTGTACGAACATACATACATTTGAATGGCCTCAGTTTTCTTTTCCATTGATGAAAACAATATAGGAGATGAACTCCTGTAGGCACAGCCAGGTCTGAAATGTGTGACTTTTACTACAAAGAAGAAAATATCACATGCCTTCAGGCTTTATACAGTTCTCTTCCTCTCTGCATATTTACTGTTTCCCATACCTGCAGCCATCACCATCAAGATTCTTCTTTTCCAGAAACTACGGGTGATATTCTAAAATGATCATGCGTGGGTTCCTTTGTTGGTGTTGGCTTTTTTTTTTCTGCCCTTTTTTTAAAAACTATTTTCATTAAACAGTTTTCATGCTTAATTCTTCCCGTGCCGCAGGAAGAAACACGGACGTTCCATCTGGTGCTGGAGTAAAAGTGCAGGTCTTGATATGTATCAGGGGTATAGTTGGAATAGTGAATGAAGTGCAGTATTTCCATGATAAATGTACTTATTATATTTCAAAATAACTAAAAATGTATGAAGATTTCATAAATGCAGAGTTTTTTAGGAAAAAAAAAGTAATGTGATATTTTTAGACAATAATTGTGTCCTATTTACCATCAGCAAGGTCTAAATGTACGGTACATCTCATCTGAGATGCCTAGAACTACTTGTCAGTCTCGTCTTGTGATCATATGGGCCATTCTCACTATAATAATGTCTGAAATAACCTTCTAACCACTTCTCCAGTCATCTAATATGTCTAGATCTACTTAGGATACATTCATGAACAGTGGTCTGGTCACAGGGCATGTCCATACCCCTATATACATCACCAAAAACTGAAATTTCTTGATCGACAACTTCATTTTTCACACTCGACATTGCTCGTAACTAAGCACTCTTCCACCATGATGAAAGGGAAAGGGGTCACTGGACATGCACAAATAAAACGTGTACAATTAAAAAGTTACACCGTTTTTGTAGAAACAAAACAATATATAAAAAAATTGTCACACAGCACAGAACACACATACTGGAAGTGACCAATTTTAGTCCTTAGGCACAGAAATAGTTAAAGTGTACTGCATCTTCTGAGATAAAGAAAAAGAGTGGCGACTGGTGTTGTGCATCACAGTCAGAAGAGGAGATACAATAAAAGAATTCAGAAAGGACACAAGAAAGATGGAAATACTGGTATACATATGAGAAATTAGTCGATGCTTCAGGTTAAGATCAGTAGTTTAACATATTCAGACCAGACAGGGAGCTTGGCATTTCTTTATATCTCTTGCATTTCACTGACACTTACAGGGCCAGAATTACAAGAGGTGTCCTGAGAACCCCAAGCGAATCGGGCTCTGAAAGATCTCACTCCCCTCCAGCTCAACCTCAGCCTGTCAAACGAGGGCCCATGGCCAGACCTGAACCCATTAGGTCAAATGTTCGCAATGTGTGAGTTTGTGATGTCTTGACATGTATGTGACCACCGGGTTGTTGCACCAGCACCACGAGAATTATTGTGTGTGACATTTAGAATACATTGTGATTCGGAGTATTTCTCAAGACTTTAATGAATTGAAGCACGTTTATTTGGTAAGGGTGATGAAGGGAAAAAGCAGTGAAGACTGTCTGCTTATTTAGACAGCATGTTTCCCTCTCATTTTTACACCATAATTTTATATCTCTTTTGGGACAGTTTAATAAGTATTGGGGGATGGGAAATTGGCTTTTCTTTCAAAGTTTTTTCTTTGCATCAAATTGCATAGAGGGTAAAAAAAAATTTCACACAAAAAATTTGGCCGAGATTTTAAAAAAAAAGAAATTTGGTGCCTTGCTTGTTATTTAAATTTGTTTCTAACTGTAATATACCACAGTTGTTGCTATTATAACTGTTGTAACTACCTGCAGGCGCAGAGGTCGCTTGGCAAACGGCACTTCTGATGGTGAAGAGACGCCAGAGACAGAGACCTCACAGTCATCCTCGCAGAGTGTAGCACTTGTTAAAAATATTGCTGGCCTGGAATCTGCTCAAGATGAGGACGAGGATGATGAAGATGGTTTGAATGTAAGATCAGATTTAAAGGAAAAATAAACTGGTGTGCTTTTTTTTGAATGAATGAAGCTGTTCAGATTGACTGAGTTGATGTGACTTAATTTTTAACAGTTCATACTGAAACATCAGTCTCAACAATTCATGCTATGCTGAAACACCAGTCTCACTAGTTATATACAGAATTTATGAAATAACCATATTGTCTCGTTCGTGAATAGTTTTCATTCACTCTGATTTACTGCAGTTTTACAGCAGTGATCCTATTTGCATATGCAGTTATAAATATTAGCTTTAGTTATTTGTATTTTAATGAGATTTTATTTTCTGCTGTTACAATCTTCTGTCTAATCCTTGTTCATGATGGTCTGTTTCTGTCATTTCTTTAAAGTGGAACTTATATTTTATAAATGTCTCAGTATAAACAGGTGTAATTAAATACTGAAATGCCTCATGTAAATATTAAAATAGATTAACTGAGACTTACTTGATCATTCAGGGAGTTGACAGATAAGTTGCCCATTACAGGTGCAGTTTTTATCATTTTTATTTTCCCATAAATATAACCAAGGAGTTTTGGCCATAATTATATAATGGGAACTATTGTAGAGGGGGAAAAAAAAATCCAGAACAACATAGAAATAGTGAGCTGGTCCTAGTGTTGGTGCTACTAGTTGGCCAATTAAACAGCTGCCTAGGACACGAGTTAGCCTTGCCCGTGGCATCAGAACTTCTTGCACTGTTGAAAAAATGTTGAAAGAGCAAGCAGTGTATCATCATGATTGTTTCATGATCCCCCCCCCCCCCCCCCAAATGTTAGATTTGTCAGAATTGTAATGTGTATATGTATTTAGATGAAATAAAGAAAAAAAACCCTTATAGTGTACAGCTTAGCTGAAACATTTGTTTATTTTCACTTTTTAGGTCAAAAGAAAGTCAAGAACCCAGAGGAAGTGAAGCCTGGAGTTTGTTTCATAAGAAATCTAAATTGTTACCCAATTCACAGCAAGCTTTTTTGTATGAGAAGGGTTCTGAAATTATTTAAAACAAAAAAAAAAACAGAATTAAGATGGTTTTGTTATGTTCAGTTCTGATGCAGGTTTTACTGTTGTTCATTTGTTACATAACCAGAACGTGAGAGCAAGTTGTATTCTGTAAGTCACAGTGACCTGTGTAGATTGGCTGGCATGTGAAGGTCTGGACTACTAACCGTTATGTAATTTAAACAGTTTAACTATTGCGCGACTGTCACATGACTGTTTAAGGTTTGTGATAAATGACAGCATGGGGTAAATTTTTGTTTTGACATCAGCTCTGCATAGCAGCAGAATAGCTAAGAAATGTGTGTAAGGCCCTGATCCATACAGAAAGTTGAAGTACAGTCTTGGGTGTGCAGCATTAACAAGCTCCTGATAATGATGATTGTATCGTCCAAGGCTAACAAGCACTTTTTGAGTATGTAAAATTTCTCACAATTATTAATGCATAGGTGAAAGTAAGAAGTAAATGGATAGCATCATTTACAAGTGTTTTATCTGAACAGTGTTCAGGTAAAGATCCAGTTCTCTGTGCATCCAGAAGCCAGAGGTTGCTAACGAAATGACTAGAGAAGATAACAGCATTTTAGAGCCGGATTTTTTTTTTTTTTTTCCCCATCAATGAAGGAAGCTGAGTAGATTATTTTCTCGATCCAAGTATCATGTTTCAGATAGTAACTGTAAATTCTGTCATGGTCAAATGAAATTTTTGAAATGTTTGTTGTCTTGTTTAAGAAATTCTGTGCAAAGTATTGAGTAACAATTTTTTGCCAATGATCTTCAAACATAACTTTGTTGAAATTGTACAAGGCAGTCCATAGATGAGCATTTTGATATAATATCTATAAACTATCAGTGATACTTGTTTCATATGAAGTCTTGGATCTGAAATAACGAAAACATATTTTCATGCCAGCACTGACAATTCCGATTTTGTAGCTCAATAGGAATACAGTAGATGCGCATGTTTTCTGTCTTGTTTTCTCGTGTTGAAGAATGATTTGTTCTTGTACCAGTTTTTTTTAACTAAAAAAAAAAACATTTAAAGAACATCTGCCAGAGTTGAACGTTTTACATACCATTCTTAGACTGTGACCATGCTTATGTAGTTCCAAGTCATACCATTTATTTGCTGCAGTTGAATTTACTTTATTCTGCATTTTTTAACATGTTTTTTTTTAAATTCATCTCACTACACGTCAGGTTTTGCTTCTTCACATAGGTCATTTGCCAATCATTGCAGTTGCCTTCACATGTGCTACATTGATTTGAATAAAATGAAATTCATGTTTATCAAGGCTGCAGTTTGTTTAAAAAAAAAAAATCCATATTTTAAATGTGAAAAAAATACTCTACAAGTTGAAACAAAATAGGTGCTTTATATTATATTTAAAATGCCCGTTTTTTTTATCCAAGTACACACACATGTGTATTTGTATATGAGTGGGAGCTTTATATTCACCTGCCATAAATAGATGATTTAGATAGGGTTGCAGCTTATCACAGTGAACTTGTACACTGTGAAGTACAGAAGACACTGATATTATGAAGGGTACACTAGTCAGGGAAAGATTTCTCATTTCCTACAATAGCCTGAAAATGGACAATCTTTATTCATGTACTCCTTTAATATGAAACCTGCAAGCATACATTCTGTTACAGTTATGTACTCGTATATCTCGGCATAGCAACAGTTTCAAACTTTTTCTTTTAAGCATGTCCCTACACAATCTGTGGTACATGAAAAAGATATATGTAAATACAATATTGAAAATTATTTCAGTGCACGGAAGCAAGTTTGGTTGTTAGAATTAAGTTTGAAAATGTAAAGTACAGTTTCCCTAAAATCTTGTAATGTTTTTGTTTTTAACTTGCTATTTATTTATTTACTTTTTTTACATTCTTCACATCTTCTCACAACCCTACTACCTTGGACCCCCCTGTACCTCGATTTCATTACAAGGTTGGAAATCACTGTTGTAAGATAAGAAATATATTTTTACTAAGGGGAAAAATGGGCATGTATCCTCTCAAAATATTTTCTTGTCCATCATTTGTGAACTGGTCAAAGCAGAATACAAACTCAACACAGGATGTTATGCCATACGAACAGAAAATGAGTTTAAAGAACAGGAATACAGAATATTTACCTCAGACATGCAAACGGACCTGGCTATGAGGATGCCAGAATCTGCAGATACCATCCAGGTTCCTGAGTCAGTACTTCAACATACAACCAGCACAGGGAATTTTTTCTAAATTAGAAGGATCCATACATGGTATCAGGTGAAAAAAAACTTTGTTCAAGTGCAGCTCATCAGATTAATATTAGATGATGAGTTTATGTAACACAAAGTAAGGCAAAACTGGTTAAGGCAACTTCAGTGAATTTTTTTATTCTTACCTAAAAAAAAAAAAAATGGTAGGTAATCTTATTGAGATCTTCACTGAACTAAACAACTGTCTAAAATCTGATCTAAAAATTACTATGGATATTTATGTTAATCTCTATTCATTTGTTGTTCTTCATGCCATCTCAAAAACAATATGTTGGCCAAATTTCTCACCAATATCTTGTGATAAGTGAAACAAATAAAGCTACACTTAAAGGAGCCAAAAAGGCCACTTATTGGACAAAATGATGGGAATGAACAAACTGGAATTACGTCTGGAAAAGTAGGTTTAATTTGTTCCTGAAATCCCATTTTGTATGTTGTGTTTAACCCTAGTGACCAAACATGGTAAATGATGAATGAGTTTAGTGAATGTTAAATGGAAGATTGTGTGTACAAGAGACAAGGTGTCAGAGAAGAAAATGTTGGACTTTGGTAGATGGCAGTGAACAAGACAGGTGGTATGTTTGTAAATATACCATCATCTAGTCTTTGCAGATTGAAGGCAGATGAACTAAGACAAGTAGGCAACAAGGAATTACAACCATTTCAAACATTATCACAACAGGTCATCCAAAATACTATAGCAACCATCAGTAAATAAAAGATAAAATTTCTTCACTTTACATTTCATTCTGCTCTGTTAGGTATGAAGGTAGGTCTCTCGTTATAGTTCAACTATGAAAATCTAATAAACAGCTACAGAACATTGGTCCTATTTGTCTTACATTGAGATTCCAAGGACCCAAAGGCTAGGTAAGAATTTCCAAATATATGCTGAACTATGAGGAACTCTCATAAAATCATTTAAAAATGATTTGCTTCCACTAGAGATATAAATTTTAAGACATTTGTAAAGTGGCTTAACAAACAGTATCGAAGGCATACGCAGCCTTAAGAGTGGAACAAATCTAATGCTGTCTGACCAGATGACACTGATGTAAAATACAATGAATCCTGCTGCTGTTGCACTACTACAGAATTTTCCTAACTTCCATCTTATAAATCCCAACAAAAAGCTAAGTGCCTTCCTATAACATAATCAGTGCAAAACAACAGTCAATGCCACATCTAGGGGCCATAGAGTGTGTATAAATCTCATGTCAGTCACCTCTTCACATGGCTGTGCCATTCCCTGAGTTAATGCCTCCTTTTAAAATTTCAAGCTAAACAAAATCTGGCAAACTACACAAAGATGTGGCCATCGTCTACACTGATCTAATTTTTACACGAGCAAGATTTAGGAAAAAAAAACATTGCATGCTGCAATACCAGCCTCAGAAGGGTAGTCAATATACAATGGTAAACGGCAATAAATGATTTACCCAAAATCAGAAAAAAAAAAATCTGCATGCTGAGCATGATTACAAGCTGATGGTTGTTAACATGACTTCTAACAAATGTAGAAACGTACCTATGCTGCAAAATAAGCAACAGCCTCAACACAGCACCAAGCATCTGACAAATGTACCCTTTGAAAATTAAAATTTGTTCATCAAAGTTTATAGTGAAGTGTTCCTATATCATTTTCTCAAGGACTGACAAAGTTTATAGCTGTAATGAAGTGTTCCTATATAATTTTCTCAAGGACTCATCCTGCTCCATTTTACAATGTTAGTCATTCAAACAATTTGAAATATGAAGCTTTTTACTAGACAGATATAATCAGTAAAATCTGCATGGTATGATAAGCACGCAGTAATCAGATCTAAAACAACAATGCCAAGGGAACTTGTAGAATGGACAATAATTTCACATCAATAAAGAATAGATACAAATTGGCAGAGTCAGCATGACAGGAGCTGCTCAGCAAGATAAAACTTTGAAAAACCCACAAAGGCTGATTTTTTTTTTTTTTAATAGACAATCTGCTTCAAAATCATCTACATAAAAATGCCAATTAAAAACAAACATTTTTACACCAGATATCTAGGGAAACACTTTATACAGAATAATAGTTTAGGTAATATAAATTGTCTAAATTTCTTTCCAAAACTTCATAAAGTTTCTGACATGGCATTAGAAATCAAACTGGGCAAGACAAGGTTGGTTTGGGGGGGGGGGAAATAAGAAAGTAAAGATCAAGATGACAAAATATGCATACAGCACAAGTGATAAATTTGTATGCAACAACTACATTTGGCATACAGTACTGTTGGTAAAGATAAAAAAAAATTTTTTTTTTAAATTCTCTTATAAGAACTGGCCTTGAAGATGAAACTCCACATATTTCTGCTTATGGGGATAGAATTTTGTTTCATACCAACCAGCATCAAGAATGAACTCTGGCAGCGAAGACAAGGTGCTACCTTCTCTATCTCACAATGCTACAGTCTAGAAATTGTGAAAATGATGAGCATTTCACACCCCTACAACATGCAAGTACCAGGAAGCATTTTAATATATGTATTGTACAGTACGTCATACGTATGTTTAAAAAAAAAAAGTAGCCTGCTTTACTCTTAAAAAAAGGATACTGGTCTGTTCCATAAAATAAACTGCCGAAAAGACATGCTGCGTTGTAGAAATGACAAGGTCTAGAAGCAGACCTCCCCCTACCTGTTAAGAACACCACTAAAATACTTGAACAAAATAAGGTTTATAGAAAACAATATGACCTTTACAGAAACCTGCAGATTACTGTGAAATATCCAGTGTCTGACTGGACATGTGAGGAAAGTGTTCATATCCGAGTTGAAGATTGTGACATCTCTTTGGCTGATTCGAAAAGAAGTGAATACTTCATTTGCCAGAACACTTTTTTTTTTTTTCATTATATCAACAGATATTTTTATACTGCAATCAGAGAAAGCCAGAAAAATTTGGTCCAATTAATCCAAGAAACAGAATTTCAAACATGGACCACAAATGTTTATGATGAAGTGAAAATTTTGTTCTAATTTTGCTTCCATGGAAAAACTGTCCCATCAAACAGCTCAGAAGGGCTGCAACAGTTGATTCTCTCAACGAAAAGACACAGTGAAGCTCAGACCCACTTTTTTCAAACACCAACAAAACTAAAGTAATGATAACTGACAAAATGAGATGCAAACCCAAAATTACATTGGACCATCAAGAACTTGAAAATGTAAATATATTTGAAATATCTAGGTTCAATCACCACCACCAATGGTGACTGCACATTAGAAATCAAAAGAAGAATTGCAGTTGCATCACAGAAACGCACAAATGAAGGGTATATGGCAAGGTACAAACAAGAAAACAAAGTTATGTTTACTAAGAGCTTACATATTCCCAGTGGCAACATATGGATGTGAAACATGGACACTTAACAAATCACTAGAAAAGAGAATAACATTTGAAATGACAGCTTGGCGAGGCTAATAGAAGGCATAGTGACCCGCAAAAAAAGAAAAGGGACGACCTCACTGCAGGTGGACTTGAGACATCACGGAAAGTCTGAATATGTCATTGTGAGGTTCTGGTCAACTTGCGCAAGACCATATTGCATTCAGGGAGGCTGAGAGGGCCAACATTCTAAAAAGGACATGTCACACGAATGAATGGAAAAACTCACCAGCTACTAGGGATGAACACTAAAACACTGTTGATCTGTTATGCTGTCCACATCAGTGGATCTTTCCATACAAACTGAAAGATACTCCATTTTTTTCACAGTGATAAGACTGGACTCATGAAAGAACAAAGCTGCTACAAAATTTTATTTCTATCTTGTTACTTCCATCCAACAGTTTCAATGATTAAAAAAGTGAAGTAATCATTGGCCAAAAAAAAAAAAACTGAAATCAGCAAACTCTTACTGAAATTGGCACACTTGTCATTTCAATTATATATTAACCAAACCAGACCATCCTTGATTAAGAGACCTAATAAAACCAGGTCTCACAAAATAATATGTGCCATTTGTTAATGCATGCCCCTAGTAATGTAAATGCCCAAGTTGTCTGTACACATCAATCTTCTGGAACAGACAACACAAACAATGCAGTCATTCATGTTTTGGCACCATTTAAAACTTACAATATCACTGCCTGCTATACACCTAACATAACTGCATTCATTCTCTACCTTTCACAATTATTCTAAATAAAACTGCACCCAATGGCAATATTGCAGTCATTAACAATTGCTCAATACATGGTGACTACATTCACTGCAGAAATAACACCACATCTGACAAGGATAAAAAAAAGACAAAACATTTGATAAATGAATAATACTTTTTTTTTATTTTTAATTTTTTTTTAATGTTTTTTTTAAATTTTTTTTCTCACCAATTCTGCCCTGGGCATGCTTTAAATGTTAAAATACACATTAGAATTACAAGAGTTTTTTTTTTTTTTGGTTTCTTTTGTTGCTTGTAGTATAACTCAAGAGAAATGGAAAACAAAATATAGGATACAATAGTTAAGACACAAATATTCATTGGCCTTTCTCAACTGCAATGACCAAGGCAGGTCACATTTTTCATTCAGTCTAGCCAGAAACCACGATCAACAATCTTAATTCTTTCTTTTCAACATTTCTGCTCCCCTTTATGTCATTATTTAGATCTGAGAAAACAGGTGGTGTCATTCTTGTGAAGCAGTTATTCTGCAGTCTCTGCACTGTTGTGATTCATTATTATTTGGTGCTTTACTGCAACCTGCCACACAATCCACTTTTTTAACATTTTCTTCTTATATTACTTTTCTTATAGGAATGTGATCAATGTCTGTCTCATTATCTGTCCATAATAATTGCTCTGAATGATGAATCTGTAAACGAATGATTTACTTTCTAATTTTCTATTATTTTTCAAACTATGTCCTCATTATTCTCATTAACTGTCCTACATTCTTGCACGCAAAAGATTCTTCTTCTTCAACTCTTTTTTTTTTCCTTCTTTGTACACATGATGAACCAGTTTTTACTTCCAAAATGTATAAACTAGGAAAAAAGTAGGAACAGCTTTATTACTTAATGACTACAAAGTTTTTACTTCCATGCAAGAGTGTTGTCCACAAGTCATCATTAAGAATCATCTCCTGCATTTGTACAACAAACCTGGAAAAGTTTATTAAAGGAAAACAAAATGATGAAAATTTTTTTCCCCAAAATTAATTTGAGTTTCTTTTAAAATGACAAGGAAAACAAACCCTGCCACTAAAATGGAGATAGCTTTTCAAAGGGGATCTTTGAAAAGCTAATTCCATTAGTTGAACACAAAATTTTGAACCAAAAAATTTAATTAGGTTCAAACATTTTGTTAAAGAAAGATTCAAAATTTTCAGTAAATTACAGTCAACATTTTTCAAGAAGTTGGTTTGTATGCTGTAAAATTCTTTTAATAATATTCTTAAAGTCTTAAAATTATCCTTAATTATTTTGTTTTGTTTTTCCAAGTCTTAATGTAATTTGTTCACTTGTCAAATATTTGTCCAAATTTGTCAACTCCAGAAAACACAAACATAATTTGATCTGACAGCAAGAGGACACAGAGAGATAGATATGTGTGGTCAGTTGACCAGCAAGGTTTGACCTAAAAGGCTAGTGGACTTGGTGTTGTCCTCACAGTCTTGGTGCATCTCCAGACTACAGGAGGTCCTCAGAGTGCATTTTCCCATGCTGCTTGCAGTACCTGTCTGGCCAGCACTGACTGTAGTGAAGATGTCCTCACTGTACAGTCGTTTCAAGCCATCGTAGATATTCTCCTCATCTGTTTCCTGCATGATGTGCTCCACCTTGCGCTTCTTTGACTGCGGTGCCAAGGAACATGACTCCCGAGATTTATACACACATGATGTGTGCACGTGATGACCCAGGAAATCTGCCATGGCTTCCCGACATTGCATTAGCCGCTCACTTCCAACCTGAATATTTGAATGCATTAAAATGTGTAATCTCACATTTAGATGTTAAAGTAATGTGACTGTTGATATAACTGTAACATACTATCTGTTAATGCAACTGTTGAGATAACTATAACATGTTAGCTGTAAAAATAATGTAACTGTTGAGATAACTTTATAACATGTTGATGAGTTTTTCAACAATTAAAAACTCTGAAAAGATTAACTTCTACACAACACAAGTACTCTGAAGCTCATAAAAATTGTATCCCTGCTACATTTATGTTATACAAGATTACATCTTCACAAATAAGGCCAGACACTTATGGTAAAGGGCAGAGTTCTCTTTCCATACAGAGGCAAAAAAAAAAAATGTCACAGACAAAACAAAAAAATCCTAAAAGACAACCTCTCAAAAGATAGTGAAGCAAGCATAAAATAGACAACAAACTGACAACATAGTAAAGCAAGCAATGAATGCTCTTAGACAAACATGAAAGACAACAGAAATAGCACTCATGCATTACTGAAAACAGTTCTGCAGTTGATTCCTGTCAGCTGTTTGTCCAAGTCACTAGGTATCATTTCGCTGAACTGTCTCTTTCATGCTTCTACCTACATTTTACTGGCACAATCTCAGTCCTCACAGATGACAGAAGAATTTCTTTTGGATATTTTACAAATACTCTTAAGTTTTTGACTACTTTATGTCAGTCACATAGAGCTGTGGCAAGCTGCACAGCACGGGCTGCTGCTGCGCAGGCTGACCATTCTTTTGGTGAAAAAGAACTCTCTCGAGTTCAGTGTGTGGGAAGAAAGGCTTTCACTCCCTTCCTGGACGGTAAAAGTTAAGGTGTTTCGATGCAGAAGCCGGCCTAAACCAGGGGTGAAACTTGATGGCTACTCAAGTCACGGTACCTCCGCTCTAGAGGTCGGTCACGTCCTAAACATGCCCATACTGGGATATTATGCCTAAATGGCTCAACCCAGGGGTGAAACTTACTAGTGGCGAGAATTCATCCTCCTGGACAAAAGCTCCATCCTGGTCACAACTAGGAAGGGTAGTGGCCATGACCACAAAATGATGAAGTCAGAGAAACTGGACTAGTGCAGTCTAGATAGGCAACCACCTCTCACCCGGCGGGGACATATGTGTATCCTAATCACACTGAAGTTTTCCAGTGAGAAAGTCCAACGCTGGACTGGATGGGCAACCATCTCTCACCTGGCGGAGATACACAGGTATCCCAAAACACATCGAGGTTTTCCAGTGAGAAAGTCCAACTCTAGGCTAGATGGGCAACCACCTCTCATCCAGTGGGGATATACTCACATCCAAAGGTGCAACGAAAACCACGATGTCATGCAATCCCGCTTCTGAGACTCGCCAAGAATACAGGCTCAAGCCCTGAACCTCTTGTGATCCTCTCGGGACCTATTGAGGACCACAGGAGTAAATTCAGCAGGATCATGGGGCGGTCTTGGTGGTAGAAGCAAACGAAGAAGAAGGAATACTTTATGGCCTATTTCCCTCCATAAGTTTGACATTTAAAATTTTCTTGGAGTTGAAATTGTTATCTATTTCTGTATCCTATTTTCATCTTTTGTTGTCACTGCCGATGGAAGCTTACCGTGATGCAGAATTTCAAACCTAGTTATTTGTCCTGCCCTTAGGTGTTCACTAGTTAGCAAAGATGGAAACTGTTGTACTTTCTTTTTCTCAACTCTGATCTATATAAAACATAACTGTCCTGCTGGCATGATAGATAAGAACTGTCCACAGTGTTGATTTTCTATTGTTCCAAGCAATTTTCAATAGTTTGCTAAATGTAATTAGATAGAGGTGTATGGTGCAGTTTTACAAAGTGAGGGAGGAAGTGAGCAAGGTGAGAAAAAAACGAATATAAAGTATGAGAATGTATAAATGAAAAACATACAACATCCGATATTTCGGCGTGAGCCTTATTCGAGGATACACGCAAAAACAAAATACAAACATATATAACTTATCTGAAGCGTCTTGCTCTCAGCAAAGCGGAAATGTGTATGGAAGAAGGAGGAGGAGGAAAAAAAAAAAAAAAACGTTGCCTACAGACAAAAGATTCCCGATATAGCCAATCATAGCGAAGATGCGGAGAGAGAGAGGAGGAGAACAAGTGGGAGAAAGGGGTTGGGGGAAGGCAATAGAAACATGATAGCCGCTAGAGGTGTCGGGGGGAGGGGGGGTGGGGGGAAAGGGGAGAGAAAAGAGGACGCGAGAGATAATGAATGAAGAACTTAAACGCCTACAAGGAAGAAATGTACAACTGGTGAATGGGACAAGACCAATATGTTGGCAGAGAAGGAAATGGGATGGTGGTAGGGAGGGGTAGCATAGAGAAAGAAATTAGAGTATAAAAAAGACCAGTGGAAAAATAAAGAAGTTACAGAAAGCTGAAGACATTGTTAATTCCAGCTGGGTGGAGACAGCCAGTCTGGAAAATAAGGCGCTGTTCTAGGACCCTCCGAGATCGTACATCTGCGGAACAAGAGCAGATCGCACTAACCGAAACGTCCTGTTTGCCCCTGTGGTTACCAAGGCAAAAATGTTTAGCCACAGGTGTCCAGGCCCTCTTAGAAATATCATTGAGATGCTGGCGAAATCGATCTCCTAACCGTAAGCCAGTTTCCCCTATGTACTTCAAACCGCAACGTTTGCACATGATAACATAAATGACATTTCGTGAAGTGCAGGTGAAACCCTCCTGTACCGACAACGTGGATTTAGGGAAAGAGATCTGGCTGGCCTCGACAACAAACGGACAAGTGTTGCATCTGCGGCGTCCACAACGTCTGGTACCATAAAAAGTGTCATCTGTCTTAAGATGACTACGAATTAAAAGGTCCCTGAGGTTTTTGTCACGTCTGTAAGCCACCAACGGGGGTTCCCCAAAAAGTTCACGTGTCTCAGGCTCGGTCTGGAGGAGGTGGAGATGGCGAAACAGTATGTTTTTAACTGCCAAGCTATGGGGGTGGTACGTGAGTACTAGTTTCACCCTGTCCGAGCTACAGTGCGGTTTAGGGGTGAGGGCTTGTTGCCGCGATATGTGACTAATGCGGTTCCAAGACGACGAGAGAACGTGGTCTGGATAGCCGCGTTGACGGAAGAAATCTAGTAATTTGTGGCCTTGATCCTGGAAATCCAAATCCTCCTTACACAAACGTCGCAACCTAAGAAGCTGGGAAAAAGGAATAGAGTCCTTACACGACTTGGATGGGAGGAAGAGTACAGGAGGTAGCTGTGAGAGTCTGTAGGTTTATAGTGGATAGAAGTAGTAAGCCCGGAGGGGCCGATAGTGACGGCAATGTCAAGAAAGTTAGCAGAAGTAGCAGAGATATGGGAGGTGAAAGAAATGACAGGATTGTATTCTTTAACAAAACTGATAAAGTTGTTAAGGTCCTCCTCTGGCATTGATGTGATCCCAATGCCATCGTCTATGTAGCGTCTATAGAAGGCGGGAAAAGGGCCTCTAAAGGCTCTCAGAATCTTGTGTTCGAAGTGGCCCATGAACAGACACGCGTAGCTGGGGCCCATTTTGGTACCCATGGCTACACCACTAATCTGGTCAAAGTAAAGGCCATTGAATTCAAAAGAATTGAGTTGGAGGACAAGTTGTGTAAGGCGCATAATAGTAGAAGTAGGAATAGAGGGATTGCGTCTTTTGTTCAGAAAGAACTTGACGGCCTGAAGTCCCTGGTCATGTGGGATGGATGTGTATAAGGATACTACATCAAGGGTGAAGATACGGTAGGTGTGACCAGGCAGGAGTGTAAGGGTCTCAAAAGTAATGAGAGCATGATTGGTGTCCTTGAGATAAGTGGGCAGACTAGTGACCAGAGGTTGAAAGATGCTGTCAAGAAAATCAGAGATTTGTTCCGTAGGGCAGGAACAAGCAGACACTATGGGCCTTCCTGGGTTTCCTGGTTTGTGAATCTTAGGGAGTAGATAAAAAGATGGTTTCCCTAAGCAGCTGTCGCGGATGTGAAGATGTGTAGCCAAGGGAGAAAGACCAGACTTGGTCTTGTGGATGAGTTCGTTGATCATGTCTCGAACATGGTGGTTGTTGGCCAGAGTCGGATCTTGAGGGCGAGAGGCATAAAATTTAGTGTTGCTCAGCTGGCCCATGGCCTCCTGGATGTACAATTCTTTCTTCCAACAAACAATAGCTCCGCCCTTGTCTGCACTCTTGATCACGATATCTCGCCTACGCTGAAGTTGAGAAAGTGCGCGTTGCTCCCCGGGGGTCAGGTTCGAGTGTCGTACACGGGGAAAGCGAAGCTTGCGGATTTCGTGAAGAGTGTGATCAATGTAGAGGTCCAAGGCACGAGACGCTCCTGCTGAAGGTGTCCAGGTGGATGGTTGTTTGGAGAAGCGAGAGAAAGGGTCATCATCGGAGGTGGATTGGGATGATGAAGGTTGGGACGCGTCTTGGAAATGGAACTTTAAACGCAGTCTGCGATGGAAACGGTGGACATCTTGAAGGAGTGAGAACTGGTCAGCAGAAGGACGGAGGGGAACAAACTGTAAACCTTTCCCCAGGACGGACAATTCATCAGCTGAAAGAGGAATATCCGTAGGGATACAAACCACCTTAGTGGGGGCAGAAGCGGGGGTGGGTCGGGGAGAGGCCGTAGAGGGACGGAGAGCAGAAAGTTTCTGCTTTTTGAGAGAAGAAAGTTGCAGGTAGAATTGTCTGTTGGTGGACTGAATAATCTCACGGATCAGGCGATAGATAAGGTAATTATCATGTGTAACGTGGTGGAGACGGGCAGAGAGTAGAGCGATCTGACTATCAAGGTCCGAGAGGAGTTTAATGTGTCCCTCCACGACGCAGCGCATGCGTTGAATAGCGCAATTAGTTTCGATAGCACAAAGACGCTGCCGGATTCTGGGGTGGAGAGTGCCCATGGCCGGTGAAAACTTAGTAGTAAAACCTTTAGGAACAACCCTCAGGCGAAGACAGTTGTT
The DNA here is from genome assembly GCA_009760885.1 of Achatina immaculata. NCBI lineage: Eukaryota > Metazoa > Mollusca > Gastropoda > Stylommatophora > Achatinidae > Lissachatina > Lissachatina immaculata. Next base: position 17,549,068 of record CM019703.1, on the reverse strand, counting down.
GAGAAAATTAACGTGAGAAGTGAACCGCGTCTTCTTGTACGTGGCAAAAGCGAGGTCAGTGGCGGTACGGGCAGACCGAGCCTGAGACACGTGAACTTTTTGGGGAACCCCCATTGGTGGCTTACAGACGTGACAAAAACCTCAGGGACCTTTTAATTCGTAGTCATCTTAAGACAGATGACACTTTTTATGGTACCAGACGTTGTGGACGCCGCAGATGCAACACTTGTCCGTTTGTTGTCGAGGCCAGCCAGATCTCTTTCCCTAAATCCACGTTGTCGGTACAGGAGGGTTTCACCTGCACTTCACGAAATGTCATTTATGTTATCATGTGCAAACGTTGCGGTTTGAAGTACATAGGGGAAACTGGCTTACGGTTAGGAGATCGATTTCGCCAGCATCTCAATGATATTTCTAAGAGGGCCTGGACACCTGTGGCTAAACATTTTTGCCTTGGTAACCACAGGGGCAAACAGGACGTTTCGGTTAGTGCGATCTGCTCTTGTTCCGCAGATGTACGATCTCGGAGGGTCCTAGAACAGCGCCTTATTTTCCAGACTGGCTGTCTCCACCCAGCTGGAATTAACAATGTCTTCAGCTTTCTGTAACTTCTTTATTTTTCCACTGGTCTTTTTTATACTCTAATTTCTTTCTCTATGCTACCCCTCCCTACCACCATCCCATTTCCTTCTCTGCCAACATATTGGTCTTGTCCCATTCACCAGTTGTACATTTCCTCCTTGTAGGCGTTTAAGTTCTTCATTCATTATCTCTCGCGTCCTCTTTTCTCTCCCCTTTCCCCCCACCCCCCCTCCCCCCGACACCTCTAGCGGCTATCATGTTTCTATTGCCTTCCCCCAACCCCTTTCTCCCACTTGTTCTCCTCCTCTCTCTCTCCGCATCTTCGCTATGATTGGCTATATCGGGAATCTTTTGTCTGTAGGCAACGTTTTTTTTTTTTTTTTCCTCCTCCTCCTTCTTCCATACACATTTCCGCTTTGCTGAGAGCAAGACGCTTCAGATAAGTTATATATGTTTGTATTTTGTTTTTGCATGTATCCTCGAATAAGGCTCACGCCGAAATATCGGATGTTGTATGTTTTTCATTTATACATTCTCATACTTTATATTCGTTTTTTTCTCACCTTGCTCACTTCCTCCCTCACTTTGTAAAACTGCACCATACACCTCTATCTACCTTATTTATATTAACCAGTTTTACTGCAGTCGCCATCCCTTTTAAATGTAATAACCATGCCTTTCTTATTTGTTAAGTTGATTTCTTTAATGACAGACATATGTTTATTGACAAAATTTGTACAATATCAAATTTTGGTAAAAAATGTCTGAAGTTCAAATAAACAGTTAATGCGGAAAAAAAGTGACGTCATTTTAAATAAAAAAATGAGCTTGAGGCCATCTAGCAACTCTCAACTTGTTACATGTACTTGTGTTCAAACCTTTCAGTACCAGAGAAATACAAACAATACTACACCGTTTCAGCATTTTAAAATCTACTTATCAAAGAAATCTGTAACTTACATTCGTCATTCGTTGCAGAGCCAGAACAAGGCGAAGCCAACCTGGGGTAATCTGCTGAAGTTCCAAGCTAATAAGAGCAAGTGCAACAGTAGAAGGTCGGTAGCGAAGCAGCAAATGCCATGTCAGGCACCGAATCATCTTGCACATAACACTGGTCAGATGCTCTGAGGGGCTCATGTTGCTCTGGTTTGATAGCAAATGGGGATAGTGCATGACAAGCACTATATGGATCTGAACAACAACAACAAAAAACCGAAATTATTTCAAAATAAGTTAAATTCATATTTTACTTTCTCATCATTTTTTTTTATATACAGGTGAAAAGCTTCAAGTATTTGGGACACATCATAACAGTGGATGGAAAATGGAAAATGGAAATGAATAGGAATGTCAAAAAAAAAAAAAAAAAAACCTTCAGCAGAATGAGGAAGATCCTTACATAAAAACAAATATCACAGCAAATGAGATTATGTATCATAAAATACTACATATACTCAATATTCCTTTATGGTGTAGAATCCTAGATCTTGAATAAGATAACAGAAAAAGAACTGAGCCGCTTGAAATGTAGATATATAGAACAATAGGGCATATCCCATGGACGGAAAAGAATACAAACAATGAGGTGCTACACCAACTAGAAGTGAAAAGAGAAATACTGGAAACCATAAAAACAAGACAGCTATGATACTTTGGGGATGTCAAGAGGAACAATACTATACTGAAGACCTTTCTTGAGGGCAAGACCGAAAGGAAAAGAACAAGAGGATGACAGCACCATAGATGGATGGACAACATCAAAAGATAGACAGGGAGCAGCTTAGTGGAGTGCTCCTAAAAGACAGAGCAGAGTTGTGATACACTGCAGCCACCTCTCCATGAGGAGATGGTATGAAATGATGATCTATACGGATAAAATTATTTTAAAGTCCTGGTTTGTGTAAATATGAATTTATATCAACGAAGAATATTCATCCTACTTAGACAGCAGAGCTGATTTATATTTAAGAAAAAAACACATAGGCAAAAACAAAATCAAATACATGTATAAATAAAAGAACAACCAGACAGATCTGCAAAATCTGGTTACCAAGTACATAAAGAAGCACTTTCCAATTAGCAGCTGAACATGCTGACACATCTGCAACCAATGCAATAAATAACAGTGGAGTTCTCATTGTACTAAACAATGGGGAACAAAGAAAGCTGCCATTAGCATCAGAGAAAATTTCCAGCAACTATAGAGTACAGGCTGGAGCCCTAAAAAACTGCAGCAGAAGCACTAATATCAGGGGAAAAAAAGTTAAAGAATTTCTTTAACGTAATGTTCCTGACTGATGCAATGTCAGAAATTAATGCATTAAAGAGCCACAGGGATGAAACCCTCTATGACCTGTCAACAGCAATGTGCCAGATATGTAAACTTTTCAGAAGACTGGTAATACAATGGGATTCCATCCCATTGTGGTTTATCTGGGAATGAAGCAGCAGACGTTCTAGTAGAAGAAGGTCCCATAGATAGAAATATGACATATGAGGAAGCAAAAGTAGTGATAAAAATAACATTCAAGAACAAATGGGCAGAAGAACACCTTGACCACCTGAAAAATGATGCCTGCTACCAACAACTCGGTAACCAGCAAGTAATCTTTTTTTTTTTGGCTCTGCACCAGTCACAACAGACTGAGGTACCACGTTTTCCAACAGACTCGAGATTAGTCCAACCAACATTTCCACATGTGCTACAGGTAGGATGGCTGGAGAAAATATTCTGCAAGCATTGTTTAACATATGAAATGCAGAGAAAATATATGTGACCAACATCTATCTCAGTTCAAGAGGAACTACATGAGAATGTACACCAATTCCAGCCAACCACCAATTAATTCAAAAGTGTACAAAATGGCACATGAGAATGGTCAAAGAAGAAGAAGACACAACTAAAAGCACTGCAATAACTCTGTGTTCTATAATGAAAAAAATTTAGAAACAAGTTGTACCAAGCAACAAAACATAACGTGGCATATCGGCTTTCACTTTCTTTGGACAGAAACAATTTTATTTAACACTATTCCTTTTTTTTTTCTGTCACAAACTAGAGTAAGCCCAAATTATTATTTTCTTATTATCAGGTCTAAAAAAAAACTTGTTCCTACACTCTTGTTTTTTTTTAAACTCCTCCATCTTTAGATAAGCAATTTCTGAGTTAATTATATCTGTTTGGTCTGAAATAATCAGCCCTGATATTTACTTTTAATTTCATGAAGTTTAAACTGTGACCACTCACAATCAAGTCAGGACGACAGAGAAACCATGATCATAAACACAACAATAAACAATATCTATAAGCACATATTTTATAGTTCATGTTAAATTCAGTGTGTATATCAGTACTAGCAGACATTTGTCCTTGTACACAATTCAGCCTCTAAATGTGATCATCCATCAATTAGCATATACTTATAACTGTATGACACAAATCAGCTAGTATTTTGGTTTTAAAGGTCTATGTAGACTTAAGTATGCAAGGAAACAGCATGCACACAAAAAATAATCTTACATCAGTAACAGTGTATTCAACATAATTCAGATCATATTTTTTAATGTTGTTATATATATATATATAAACAAGATTTGGAAAGAAAATATATGGCATTCAGGTATTTGGCCAAAACAATGGAAAAGAACTGTATTCATACCACTGCCAAAAAAAAAAAAAATGTAACCTGAAATTATGCACAAAGTACAGAACTGTTGCCCTGATTAGTCATGCCAGTAAAATTCTGTTAAAAATCATAACGGACAGACTTGGTAAGAAAATAGAAGAAGTCAATATGGTCCAAGCTGGTTTCAGGCAAGGAAGAGGATCAAGAGATCATATATTCAATATAAGATTAATAACAGAGAAATGCAGAGAGTTTAATGTGAATCTATATTTATCTTTTATAGACTACTCAAAGGCATTTTGACTGTGTACAACACTAGAAACTTTGGGAAATAATGGAAAAAATGGGATTTCCAACATATTTGATACTATTAATATCACTGTTGTATCTAGACCAACAAGCAGCAGTAAGAATAAATGGCGAAACAACAACTTGGTTTGACATAAAACAAGGGGTCCATCAGGGGTATATATTGTCACCTTACTTATTTAAGTTGTACACTGAAAATATAACGAGGGATGTTAGAGAAGATGTAGACAAAGAATATTACGATGCCATAACAATTGGAGGTTATGAAATACCAGAGATTAGATATGCTGATTACACAGTATTACTGTCCACAACACAAAAAGGAATGGAAAAACTAATTATGTTAGTCTGTAAGAACAGCAAAGAGTAAAACCTCTATCTTAATGCAAAGAAAACTAAATTGATGACAACTGACAAAACAAACAAGGCAGCTGATATATGTATCAATGAGGAAAAATTGGAAGAAGTGGAGAGTTTTGAATATCTTGGAGCACTAGCTAATAATGGAGATACAATGAGGAAAAGAGGACATCCATCGCTCTTCAGAATGTAAAACTACTAAAGAATCTGTGGAGAGGAACAGACAAAACTACAAAAATAAGATTTTTAAGGGCATGCATCTTTTCTATCGCAACATATGCCTGTGAGATCTAGACACTTAACAAAACAGCTGAGAAATACATAAATGCCTTTGAATGTAAATGCTACAGAAGAGTTCTTCAAATATCTTAGACACAGAAAAAAAAAAAAAAAAAATATATCCATACTATGAGAACTTAATACTGAAGAAGGCTGGCTAGTAAAGAGGATTAAAGAAAGAAAACTAAAGTATTTTGGACACATTAAACGTCATGATGATCTAGAGAAGAGCGTCTTGGAAGGGTACATAATGGGAAAAAGAAAGAGAGGAAGACCAAGGTGAAGATGGCTGCAAGACATCGTTGATGATCTGCAAATGGATGGATCAGCAGCAGGCCATCTTGCTCATAACCGAAAGCCCTACAGGAGTTATGTTAGGGAGGCAAAGTTCCACAAGGGACATGGAAATGAATGAATGAATGAATGAATATGCACAACTATCTCTCTCTCTCTCTCTGAACTTTAAGTGCCCAGGGCACATGGGGCTTCCGCAAGGGTTTTCCACAAATGCCTGTCCTTCGCCTTTTTTTCTGCTCTTGCCCAGGTGAGCCCTCTATTGCTCATGCACAACTATATCAATACATAAATAATTCCACATTCTGCAAGCTAGGAATTAACCCACAATTCTGTGTCAGCAAAAATCATATAAAATTACGCTTTTAACAATACATTTTTACTTCACATTGTACTTTTTAAAAACACAGCTTCCATTTTGCCTCTATATATCAGTATTGTCCAATTTTTCATTACCACTCCTACAATGTGCACTTCAAGCCTTACCGTGTGAAGAAAGTCGACAGCAGATGGCATTTTAACATCCCAGTTGAGCTTATTAAGAATGACCATCTCCATGCGTGTTATCTCAGCAAATGAGCATCCACATCGGCTCTTCCTCACAAGATCCGGAGTTGGGGGAATATTCTGTTGGCACAGGAATTCAGCCAGTCATCACAATAAATTTAATATTATGTAAATAGTTTGGAAAGAAGAAAAGGTCCCCTCTAAATGGAAAAAAGGAATCACTGTTAAAATACAAAAAAAAAAGGCATTTTTAGCAACTGCAACAACTGGAGAGGAATAACCTTTCTATCAGTTGTGTCAAAACAAATGTTTAAGGAAAATACTCTGTATGAAGTGAAATGAATTCAAGAACAATGCAGAGATAAGGCAGATGAGTGAACCACAACCTCTCTCATGGGTGATCAGAAAAAGGAAATGGACATATACAGGTCATATGATCAAAAGAAACAGTCAGAGAATCCAAAAACAAGCTATCAAGTGGAACACAACAGGCCAAAGAAAAAGAGGTCGACCACGTGAAACTGTAAAGAGGACATTGTTAAGAGAGGCCAAATTAACAGGACAAAATCCCTTGATGAGGTTGAAAAACTCACTGAAAACAGGAAAATTTGGTGAACTGCTATGTGAGATCTACATGACACTTAAGAAAGGATGTAAGATGTAAGAAATATGTCATTAATTTTTTGGATGGCATTTCTAATATTTTTAATCCAATGTCACCATGCTGTCCCTAATGTTCTAAACCCAACAAAATTACCATTCATTTGAGAGTGAGAATAGTGGAGTTTATCTTCTCATGTGATGTTTGTGGGCTGATTACCCTGTACTGGTGGCCTGCATTTATCTCTTTGACATTCTTAGCAGCAATGATGTCAAGATACAGGAGTTCAAGCATCATACTGAACCGGGAGTGAAATGACAGTAGTTAGCCTGAAGAAACATAGCATGCCCAAAAATAAAAAAAAACCAAGCATCACAGCTGACTCCATCACCATGGAGACAAGACAGACTTATTATATCAAAGTCAGTACTGAATATGATTTATCATTTTCATTTCATTTCTCTGACCCAGCAGCCACCTGAGCTTGTGCTCATCAGCTCAAAGCAATGGCAAAGTATCTGCAGGTCTTCTTTAACTGTACTGAGTTTGCATATAATGTGTTCTTAATATCTGGATGTTGTTCAGGCAGTATTCCTGTTGTAAGTCTTTGAGCGCTGAGCATTCTAGGAGATGCTGCAGGATTTTTTCCTGGTTGTTATCATATAGTGAACATTTAAGTACTTCACTGGGCTTTATCTGATGTACATATGCACTCAGGCTTGTGTGTCTTGTTCCTAGGTGAAAAATGTTGATCTGTTCTCATCTACTTAGTGTGTTTATGGCATCTTTCAAATTCAGGACGGTCATGTACAGGAAAATTGCTCAGCCTGTGTTTTCCATTGGCCATTCACTCAGCCATTCCTCCTTTTTGTTATTTCTGATTATTATACAGTTTATTATATCAACATCATTTTAACAAAATCTGAAAATGATTACCAAACATCAATTAAACTGCAAGAATAACTTACTTCGTCTTCTTCAAGTGTTTTGGCTGCTATATAGAGGCAGGTCACTGCTACACACTGCAGATATTTAGATCGAACCTGGGAAGTAAAAAAATAAATAAATAAATTCTGGCCGATAAATTACTCTGCCAGACTTGGTAAAACTGGCAGTAATAAAGGTGATTTGTCAGCCACGAAAATACAGGCCATTCAGAAAGTCTCTGTGCATTAGCCCAGTAATGAATCTGGTATTGTAGTGGCTGCAGTATCTAGCCACATCTACCTACCGTGACTGGAGTTGCTGATTATGTGTGGTGATAAAAATGTTACACAGTATAAGCTAATCAGACACGTACCTTATAAAAAAATGTTGAAAGTGATGTCTATGTGCATTTCTGTAAGCTTGAACATGTTTAATTTTATTCGCAAACACTTTTCTTAGTTCTGCTTGTGAAATGCTTCCTATGTAGGCAGTTATTGCAGCTTTTAATTCATTCTGCGTGCATGGGCGATTTTGATAAACTTGACTTAGCTGCTCCCTACAGATAAAAGTCTGCTGGATTTAGATCCCATGAGTGAGGAAGCCATAAGTTTTTAGAGATGACACAATCTTCAAAAATCTCATTCAGAAGTTTCATGGAATTGTTAGCTATGTGGGCAGTAATGCCATCTTGTTGAAACCATGAATATGCAATTTCGTCTTCCTCAAGCAGGCTGATGAAATCATGGATATTGAACAATAACATTCACTGTTGACTGTCTCTTCAAAGAATACAGGGCCAACAACACACTGTATAACACAATCCACACTCCAACATTCTGGTCATATAAGGGCGTTTAATGCACAGCATGAGCATTCTCCAACTACCACAATCATGTATTTTGTGTTAACATAAGCCAGGAGGTGAAACCAGGCCTCATCTGTAAAAAAGGTGACATCAAGAATATCAGCAGTTTTAATCTGAATGAAATTTGTAAACCATTCACAGTAACGGAGTTGTTTTTCATGATCCACTGGCTGCAATTGTTGGACCGCTGTTACTTTATATAGGAAGAATTTTTAATTTTCTCCGACCGCTTTATGCGATGTTGCAAGCCCAATGCCTTCCTGTTGTGCCAACTTACGCAAAAGCCTTTGATGACTCCAAAGCATAGAGTTAGAAATGTTCAATAACTTCTCCTTGTTAAGTTTAGATGGTCTCCCACTAAAGTGTGTTTAACACTGAGCCTGTTTCATGAAATTTCTCAATAAAAGTTTATAAACTGCACTGCGATGAGGTATGAGTGTTCCTGTGAATTTTTCAACAAATTGCTCCCGCACTAAATTGGTGTACATACCAAAAATACATGCTCAACAAGAAAAATACGCTCCTCCATTGAAAAAACCATAGTGAATAAAATGATTTAAACAATTCGCCCGCCATGCGCTTCAAACGCTGCTTAACAACTGAATACACAAAGACAGACTGAATACAGTGAATGTTATACAATAGCAGACTTCAACATACTAACAAACACAGGTAGATGTGACTAGATACCACGGCCACTAAGATATCACTACGATACCAGATTCAATATTGGGCTAGTGCACAGAGACTTTCTGAGCGCAATGTATTTACAGTATCTGATAAAAGTGCATTTTTTAAAAAATGATAAAAGCATATTCATGAGAAACAAGGTTTAAACATTTAAAAAATATTCACTGATTGATTGATTCACTCAGCTTTCTGAGCCACTGTGGCTCAATGCTGCAGACAAGACTTGTCTCAATTCCTCTCTGCTCTTATTCTGCCATTGAGGGCTCATAGGTCTTCTTCAAGGTTTTCACATCACTGTTATCTCAATCTGCCTCTTGGTCACAAGCCTATTCTTGTCCATCCTCTCCAAGTGTCCAACCCATCTCGATCTGTCATTTTTCTTAATGGTAACTGTAAGTGGAGACTGGAATAATTTCTTTGTTATTTCTAATTTTCCATTCTTGTGATACAGGATCCCTAATTGGTCTAAAGATCCTTCTCAAGATTCCGTTTTCAAAGATATATAGTTGTGCTTCATCCTGTTCTGTTGCACTCCGTGTTTCCGATCCATACAAGACAACTGGTCTAATATCTGTGTCTTGTATATATTTAGTGTGATGTTGTGTCACAGGATTTTTGACTGCTGCAAGTGTATAAGGATAAAATGAGTGTTGTTTCCTACTTGTATCCTAGTCCTAATTTCATCCCTCACAATGTTGGAGCTGTTGAATAATGCCCCCAGATATTTATATGAATTTGTTCCTCTAATCCTTATACCTATTAAAAATATATACATCATATTCAAAAATTCATACAATAAACTGCATTATTATGTGATGTGAAAAAAAATGTTCATTAAAAAAAAAACTCTTGCACTAGATGAATATGAAGAATAAAACATGTCACAAAAAATAAACTAAAAGTAGGACTGACCTTTGTGCTGCCATACATTTCAGCACATTGTTTAAAATATAATTATCTTCCTCATCTGTGTTTTCATAGTTTTTTCCTCTGGTTCATTGCAGTTTGGCTTTTTCCCCCCCATGTAATATTTTCAACCTTGGAAAACTTCCATTTGGCTGACTTCTGGGACAGAGTGGCACAGTCACTCTGTGTTTTTCCCTTGAAATGAAGTTCATGCTCTAGGCACCATTCTGGAGAAAACATAAATGTTTCAATGCCTTTATCAAAGACTGATAGGTTGGAGAAGGACTGAGTCACAAACAGGTGCAGACTTCTACATACCTTGACCAACTGCAGAACTCTATCCATCAACAAAATGGCCAGACCACATGTTTCAGGCAAAAATTTGAATTCTGCTGCCAGATGAACAAGCCATGCTGCAGCATCATTACGCTGCTGCTCTGTGATACTCTAGAGTTCGACAAAAAAGAAAAAAAAATTATAACATTTCATTATTATCTTTACTGAAACAACAACAACAACAGATATTATTATTTAAAACTTTATCATGGTAAATACATTTTAAAAAAAAGAATAAACATTGCTGGATGAGGATTTTCTACAAAAAATGATTATTATTATGTGTTGATAGATGAAACTACATTGAACGAAACTGAAACAGCAGTGAACCTAATGGCTAACAACAAAACTGCAGGTAAAGATGAAATAACAGCCAAAATATTCAAAGCTATTAACAGTGACAACATTGAACTAACTACAGCGAATGTTTAATAAAGTTTGGAAAGAAGAAAAAGGTCCCTTCAAAATGGAAAAAAGGAATCATTGGAAGACCCAAAAAAAGGCAACCTTCGTGACTGCAATAACTGAAGGGGAGTAACCTTACTATCAGCTGTGTCTATTTTGCAAAGTCAATCTAAACAGAATTAAAGATACTGCAATGACAGAAGAACAAGCAGGATTTCAAAAATGGAGAAGCTGTCTCCATCAGATCTTTACTCTAAGAATAATACTTGAAGAACATATTGAAAAGCAAAAGTCATGAATCCTGAACTTCATAGACTTTTAATATGGCATTTGATAGCATACACAGAGAATCGTTGTGAAGAATCTTTGGAATACCATCTAAACTTGTCAACATCATTAAAGATCTCTACAAGGCCTTTTTGCTAAGATCAAAGTGTGATAATAACAGATGCACATTTCCGAACTAGACGAGATGCCCAAGGCCTGCCCTGCACACTGAATGCCGGGGGCAAGGTCCACATCTCGTTACGGGTAAACCCAGGGCAAGGTCCACATCTCATTATGAGCAGACTGGTGGGAAAGGTCCACATCTTGTTACGGGTAGACCCAGTATTGCAGTACCGACAGGTCTCACTTGTTGTGTTCGTCATTTAAAAAAAAAAAAAAGATCTCTACAATGGATGTTTGTGTGGTAAACACAGAAGAAAGAATGAATGAACAGCTCCAGATTGAAACAGGCATGAAACAAGGTTGTATACTATCTCCCTTGCTTCATAATGAAAAAATGCTGCACCTAAGTAGAAGATCTTGATTTGCACATGACATAACTCTCATCAGTGACAATATAAATTCGATGCAAGAATAAACAGATACCCTGTCTTCACTGGCTAGTAAAATAGGATTTGAAATTAACAAAGAAGGAAAAATATACATAGAAGGAACAGATGTCAAAAAAGTACACCAATTTGCATACCTCAGCAGCTACATAGACCAAGATGGTGACACCAGAAAAGAAGGTAGAATTAGAATTGCTCCTATGTGATGTTTAACAGCATGGGAATGATATAAGATGTAAGATTAAATGGCACAGGAAGGATGTAAGATTATGTGTTGTGATGACAATCATGCTTCTAAATCCTGTGCAACCATTGGTTTTTCCAATCAATTCAAATCCTTTTCTTTTTCCATGCCACACGGCCAATCCACTGAGATATTTTTCTCTTGGCCTTCCTCTCCTCCTTTTTTTCCACTTAAAAAAAATCAGATCAATAACATTCAAACAGAATAATATAGACATGATAAGAAGACAGACTACAACTTGTGCGCTAATATAACAGTATAAAAGGCGCAGACTTTGAGATTCATTCTAGCAAAGTTCACAAGTAATATAATTTTTAGTTAAAGGAGATAATGACTGTGGTAAAACTGGTTCTAGTAATAAAGGTAGATAGAGCTGTATGGTTTAGTTTTACAAAGTGACAGAGGGAGTGTGGAAAATGAGAAAAAACACAAATGGCAGAAAGTATGAAAGTAAGATGAGAATGTATAAATGATATTTCGGCATCAGCCTTATTCAAGGACTACATACAAAAACAACACAATACATAAATAAAAAGAAGAAAAATGAAAATTAAAAACTTAGCTTTGTAGCATCCTTTCTAGTAGAGTATACAACAATGCAAATGTTATTTATGTGTTGTGTTGTTTTTGATGTAATCCTTGAAAAAGGCTAACGCCGACTTTTTAGTCACCTTCATATATAGGAAATGAATGTCTAGGTGACATGACTTATTTCATTATATCCATATTTGGATATGAAAGATTTTACCACAGGATGGCAACATGGTATTTTCTGATATGAACACTTTAATGTAATAAATATGACTTGAATAATATCTAACATGTCTGACACTTGGCAAGTTAACAATACTGCTGAAACCCAATCAAGATAAATGGTGCAATAAACTTATCCTTTGGCATTAAATCTATCTAAATATTTAATTTTTATATCACTGCCAAAACAAGATCTTATGACAAACATACTACACAAGACTTAAAAATTGATGATCTGAAATCTTATGTAATATTTTTGACGGACAGTTATCACTGTTGCTGACACCTGCCTGACATATGCAATATTACACTTAGTGGCACTAGAAACATCATCATCATTCAGTCCTCTGTACTCTCAATGAAGTATAAGGCATCAGCAAAGGTTCTCCAGCCAATCCAGTCCTGAGCAAGTCGGAATACCTCAAACCATGCCTTTCCTGCTTTCTTCATCTCTTCCTGTACTGTGCGTCTCCATGCCCCAATGGCCTTTCTCTTCCCCTGAGGTTTCCAAGTCAAGGCAGCACAGGGGTGTCTTGATCTTTGCATTCGTAATACGTGGCCCAGCCATTTCCATCTTCGTCTTTTTTACCTCTTTAATACTGTTCTCAATGCCTGTTCATTTGGTTATTTCCTCACTTGTCATGTGCTCTTCCAAGTGCATTCTTAAAATTTTTCTGAGGCATCTTCCTTCAAATCCTCTCAATCTACTTTCAATTCTCTGATTTGTTCTCCATGCTTTGGTTGCATATAACAAAATGGATTTAAAGATTCTGAGCTTGAAGTTCGAATGAAGAATCGTATATGTTTGCTAATTTGTTAAAGGCCTGAGATGCCATTCTTGGAGATATTTTCTCCATATTGCTGTCTGCTGAAATGAGCTTTCCAAGATATTTAAAGTGTTGTACTTCTTGTCTCAACTGAAATTCTTTTATTTTTTTTCCACTGATTCTCATGATCTTAGTCTTGTCTGGATGTATATTCAGATCTACTGATCTGGCTATTGGCACTAGAATCAACACTGACATATAAGGGTTGACTGATAAGTTCTCAGCATAAGGTACAAATACTTGAAACACACAGTTGATAACAGGTGCATTTGTAGATCAGGTTAATGTAAGATTAAAACACCAAGTTTCAAGAAATTAACTGCAACCAATTTTTCTTTTTTACAGGCTATTGAAGTGGTAAGGGGTGGCAGAAATTGAGAAAATGGATAAAATTTCTCATCAAGCAGTCATTCGCTATCTCTGCATCAAGGGCTTACCATCGAAGGAGATCCATGAGGATATGGTAGAGATTCTAGGGGAGAGTGCCCCTTCTTACAGCACAGTGAAGAAATGGACAGCTCAATTCAAACATGGAAGGGAGAGTCTGGAAGATGATTCCAATCCAGGAAGACCAACAATGATAACCACCAATGAAACCACCGGCAGAATCCATGACATGATAATGAAGGATCGACGACTAACTGAGCGGTACATTGCTATCGAGTTGGGCATCTCCCAGTAACATGCTCATGCCATTATTCGCAATGATCTTCAAATCACAAAGGTCTCTGCTCAATGGGTCCCAAAACTTCTTGAAGCTGATCACAAATGACAGAGTCTCAATATGTCAAGAGACAATCTTGGCCATTTTTCTGCAGATCCTGAAAAGTTTATTCAGCAATTTGTGACTATGGATGAGATCTGGGTTCATCATTTTCAACCAGAAACCAAAGAACAGTCAAAGCAGTGGAAACATCATGGATCCCCACCTCCAAAGAAAGCAAGGGTGGTTCCGCATGCAGGCAAAGTGATGGCTTCCATTTTTTGGGATTCACAAGGTGTGCTACTGGTAGACTATCTTCAAAAGGGCAGAAGGTCAACAGGGCCTATTAGCTAATCTTGTGAAGCAACTGCGGGTCAAATTGAAGGAAAAGCGTCGAGGGAAATTGACGAGAGAAGGCATCTTTCAGCAAGACAATGCTCCAGTTCACACGCTGGTGGTGGCAATGGCTGCCATTCATGAATGCAGCTTCTGGCTTCTTGAACATCCTCCTTATTCCCCAGATTTAGCCCTTCAGACTATTACCTGTTTACCAAAATCAAAAAGGAGCTCAGTGGTCGCAAATTTGCTTCAGATGATGATGTCACTCATGCTGTAGACCACTTTCTACTGGCACAAGATGCTGACTTTTATAAAAAAAAAAAAGGACCTGCATGCTCCAGGATCACTGGACTAAGTGCATAAACTTGCAAGGGAACTATGTTGAGAAATAACCCAAAAAAGTTGTCCACAAATAATCCATTGTACCTTGTGCCAAGAACTTATCAATCACCCCTCATAATTAACACTGGAGTGACTAAATGACAGTTACTTTCCATGTTTTAGAAGAGAAAAAAACATACATGAGGCAAAGTCAACATAAAACTAATTTTTTTAAACAGTACAAATGACAAGATATTCATATTAAAAAAAAAAAAAAATTAATGTGCTTATTTTTCTCACTCATCTCATCTAGCTACTGGGCTAAGCCAGTATATGGGTCATGACAGATTGACATTTTCATTGCCTGCTACACTTAACATTTTCAATCAACTGATAATAAAATAGCTAAGGAACTACCCAAACCACAAACTGCTTTATGCAAATATAAATTAAGACATAAATTACTACTTTAGCTGTCGCAAAAATCTCAAGACTTCTAGACAAATTGTATAATAAAAAAACAGATCTGCATATATGAACCTGTGTATTGGTGTAATATCTCCCTCAAAATGCATAATTTGGAATTCACAACAAGTGCAACAAAGGTTATAATCACTCAGAAAAATCATTACATTATTCAATATCAATCAAAATCAATACAATATTCAAAAAGAACTATGGATTAAATAATTTTTTTTAATGAAATTTTCAATACCCAAGATGAATACTGAAAACTAGGACAGAAAAAATATTGTTATATATCTTGAGGTATGGAACATCATTCAGAGATGGTAAAAAGTTTTAAAAAAACAAAAAAAACATATGTCTACATATAGAAAGAAGGCAGCAAAAAGTGAAAAAAAAAGTCTACACACAGAAACAATATAGCATTAGGTGAAGAACTAGTCTACACACAGGAACAAGATGACAAGTGAGTAACTAGTCTACACACAGAAACAAGATGACAAGTGAGTAACTAGTCTACACACAGAAACAAGATGACAAGTGAAGAACTAGTCTACATAAAGAAACAATTTAGCAATAAGTGAAGAATTAGTCTACAGAAACAAGATGACAACAAGTGAGGAACTAGTCTACACACAGAAACAAGATGACAACAAGTGAAAAACTAGTCTACACACTAGTCTTCACAATACAGCAAGTGAAGAACTAGTCTACACACAGGAACATGGCAATAACAAGTGGAGAACCAGTCTGCATGAAAACAAGATGGTAACAATTCAAGAACACAAGAACATGTCTACACACAGAAACATGTGGCAACAAGTGATGAGCCAGCCTACACATGGACAAAAATGATACAAAATAATGAAAAACACATCTACACATATAAATTATTGGCAACAAATGAAGAACTAGTCTACAAAGGAACATGTAGTAAGATGCGAAGAATCAGTCTGCACACAGAAACAAGTGGCAGCAAGTGAAGAGCCAGTCTACATAGAAAAACAAGAGCACAACAAGTGAAGAGCCAATGTACATAAAGAATCAACTGATGAGCCAATCTGCACACAGAAACAAGTGATCAGATAGTCTATGCATAAAAACAAGTGAAGAACCGGTCTACACATATAAAGAGGTGAAGAACCAGTCTGCACACAGAACCAAATGAAGAACCACTCTGCACAATGAAAGAAGCAAAGAACCATTCTGCACACTGAAATGTGTAGATAATTTTTAAAATAATTAACCTTCCAGTGTTGGGAATTCATGGATCCATCAGTTGTTGAAATGCCACATCATCTTGGCAATCAGAGGTGTGAAAAACATATTGTAATCAAATGCCAGTGCTGAAATATCATTACTCACTTAACACCAAGCTCATGATATGATATCATGAACCAAGGAAAGAACTTCTTAGCACTGAAATATGATGGCCAACTAGTCTCCATTTCCATAACAGAATTTACAAGACTGCTTTAAAAAAAAAAAACCTGCCTTGTCTATGCACTAGCAGTGTTTCACCTTGGACAGATGAGGCAAAGAAACGTCTTATAAATCTTCTATAGCAATGAAAACTGACACAAAACTGACACCTGGAAGCATGGGGTGTAAGAGGAAGGAAAAAAAAAAAGGACCACAAGGTAAGCCCACTGATGAGCATTTTTTGTTGACATTAAACACAAAAAATTACACCCTCTTATAATAAAAAATGTCTCAAAAGTTTTTTTGATTAAAAGTGCTGTGGCATGCATAAGTGTTTCAGTGTGAGTGCCGATAAAGACTGCTTTACTTCATGGTATGCCTCAGTGTTTCTGACAAGTTTCAGAGAAAACATACAGGAATTTTATTCAAAAGCACACATCAAACCTTTTGGTCCAGGTCCATGTTATATAACTGGAAACTGGTCCATATCTCTTGTTCTGAAGAAATAAACTAAAACAATGTTTTGTCTTATATTGTCGTGTGCTATCTCCCTGTAACTGCGGGCTGGCGTTTGCAGCCAATGCTGTGGAGGTGTTGAGGCACAGCATCGTATCAGTGTGGGAGTGGGTTATGTTTGCTATTTTTTTCCAGTCCTGGAGTAAGCTAAAAGGTAGGGGGTGTGCAATGCTTCTTTAACAGGACTCTACCACCATAAGGACTGGTAACCCCTGCCCCATTAGCCAGGCTAGGCCTGTTACTGGGGGTACCAACAGAGAGCTGGGGCAAGGTCTTGGTCATCTATGGTTCGCACACCCTGATGTCACCATGTCAGTTATGGGTTGCTGACTGCCCAAATGGACAGCATCTTCACCCCCAAACTGAAGCAATAAACAAGAGCATGTTAAAAAGGAAAAAAAAAAACACCTGAAATAAATGACTGACTGTGACAAAAGTTATTACAAATGCTCACCTGTTCACAGGTTGGCTTAATGATGACCGGTTTCCACATTCTGCGCTCTTTGTCAAGATTTGAGCTTAGCGTATGCATGACCCGCCTAGCATCCAAACTACTGGTAAGACGATCCATCCCTCAACACCCCACAGATGCACCAAGAAACCTGAAAATATATGATAATTTATAAAAACTTACAAATGGTAGATCATATTAAACTGATTTCTAAAAGAAAATATGCAGATAAACACTAAGCCTATTGTTATTCGTGACACTTTAACCATGTTAAGAGAAGAGAAAAAAAACAACACAGATTACGTGTTGAAATAAAATAAACATTCAACTAAAACAAAGGTGATGGAATGGCATAACCTTCAACTAAAACAGGTGACAGAGTGGCATAAACCTTAAACTAAAACAAATGTGACAAACTTGCATAAAAACTAAAATAAAGGTGATGGTGTGGCATATACCTTAATCTAAAACAAAGGTGATGGAGTGCTATAAACCTTAAAACACAGGTAATGGTGATAGGACTGTCAAGTTCAAAGTGAACATCATCATTAATTGCAATGTTACTATGTGTTGGCTGCCATGTTTCTCCACAGATATCATTCCTTGATATTTTCCATCGGCTCAGTTGGTGATTTTTTTGTTCTGCCATGATATCAGACTCATCATCAGGTGCCATGCTGACTGGCGTTGGCTATTATGCTTCTCCAGAGTACATGATCCTTCATGCAGGCCATCAGCTCAGTTGGTGATCTCCTCTCACACTATCCCATCAGATTGTCCAGTATCATTTCTTTTGGTCTTCCTCTTGATCTTCTTCTTTCTATTATTCCTGTTGTTATAATATTTTAAAATGGGCACTAACACCATATCCCTATGTGCCTTTAAGGCATGACAGGATTACCTTTACTTTTACTTTACCTTTACCTCTTCTCACTGCATGTCCTATGAAAGTACATTGTCTCTCTCTTATTTTTTTGACAAGATGTTTGTCTCTCCAGCTCTTCTCACACATTCTTCATTAGTTATTTTTGCTGCCCAGGGGATTTGCAACATTCTTCTAATAAACCACATTTCTGCTGCTTCCAATGACTTTTGTGCAGACCTGCCTATTTTCCATGATTCACTTCCATATAACAACATAGGTTCAATACAGCATTTTAGGACTCGTTTTCTAACATTCACTGATAAGGATGTGTTAGATAATATGCTTTTCATTCTCTGAAATGCAGTCTTTGTTTGGCCTATTCTGTTCCTAATTTCTGTTTTGCATTTCCCTTCTGAAGTTATTACTGCTCCAAGGTATTTGAATTTCTGCACCTGCTTTAGAATAGTTCCGTTTAATTTTATACTGCATGTTGGTAATACTGTTTCTTAGACATAACAACAGTCTTTGGCTTTTTGATGTTCAAAGTAAGGCCTTTCTGTTCACTTTCTTTGGTGACTTTACCCAAGAGATTTTACAGGCCTTGTTGGTTCTCAGTTATCAGTACTGTGTCGTCATCATACTGAAGGTTGTTAATATTGTATCCTCCAATTTTTATGCATGGTTTTTTTATGCATGGTTCTGAGATGACTGTTCTTAGAATATTCTCGCTGTACAGAGGAAAAAGGTCTGGAGATAGTACACATCCTTGTCGAAACCCTTGTTTTATAGATTGATATTTTCCAGTTATATTTTCAACTCGAATTGCTGCTTCTTAGTGCCAGTATAGATGTTTTACAATCCTCAGGTCTTTGCTGTCTATATTGATGTCTTCAAGCATTTTAATAATTTCATTATGTTTCACCTTGTCAAATGCCTTGGTGTAATCAATGAAGCATAAGCAGAGATCTTTCTGTACTTCTAAAGCTCTTTCTGTTAGTGTTCGTAAAGCAAAAAATGGCATTGTGTGTTCCTTTTCCTTCAACAAATACAAACTGTTCATCTGCTATTTCCATTTTTATCCTTTTCCTTGTTCTTCTCATGATGATTCTCAGAAGTAGCTTCATTATGTGACATGAGAGGCTGATAGTCTGGTGGTCATCACATTCCTTTGCACCTGGTTTCTTTGGTAGTGCTATAAACGTGGATTTAAGCAAGTTACTGGGCATATAACCACTGTTGTAAATATCACTCAGTAACTTGGTTACTGAAAAGGGAGTTCGTGAAATGCGGTAGACGCTACAGCAGCATTCACATAAAGAGTTAAATCGAGATGTAAGAAGGAAAATGAACCATTGTGGTGGATGGGGGTGGGGTTAAGAGGAAAAGAAGAGCAGAGAAACACAAGAATAGTTCTAAATCTGATAGAACCAGGATAATACGCATAAATGTTGGTTATTGGAACTGTAGAAGCGCCAAACAACGTGAACTGTCTTGTAACGTATGATTTTGATATAATATTCCCAAAGGAGGCGTTCACAGTCTACGGGACACCCTTGGGCAAGGTGGAGTACCCGTATAGCCCCCCGATCAGGGTGACGTGAAGCCATGGGAGCAGGTGGTGGATGGAATGGGAGAGCAGCTGACAGATAATGTTGGTTATGGTCACCATTCTATGATGGTAGGCAGATGATCTCAATGTAGGGACAATGGCTACGATCACTGACTAGTACAGTCACTGCCCGGAAGGAAAGCAATGGTAAACTACCTTCTGGAAACATACCAAGAAACCCAAGCAGCAATCATGGAAAGTCAAATAGGATATTGGAAGGATACATAATGGGAAAAAGAAAAAGAGGAAGACCGAAACGAAGATGGCTGCAAGACATCGTTGATGATCTGGAAATGGATGCAGCAGCAGCAGGCCATCTTGCTCACAACCGAGAGGCCTACAGGAGTGCTGTTTGGGAGGCAAAGTTCCGCAAGGGACACGCAAAGGAATGAATGAATGAACTTGGTTATTATTTTTATTCCTATCTCCTCTAGTGCCTCTATTTCTTCTACTGTTATAAGATCAGGCCCAGTCACTTTTCCTTTCTTCATGTATTTGATGGCATCTATGATTTCATCTTCAAGTATTGGTGGTCCATCATAGTTTTCAGTTTCTGATGTTAATTCTGGTCTTTCTCCTCCACACAGCTCACCGATGTACTCTGTCCACCTGTCCACAATGTCTTCTTTTCCCATTAACATTTTACCTTCTTTTGATTTCAGGCATCCTGTGGTATATGTTCTTTTCCTGCCTGTGAGTTCACTAATTCATTTGTGCATGTTTTTGCTGTCTTTATTATGAGGGTCCTCTATTCGTCTGCACTGTTCATTTAACCACACTTCTTTTGCTTCTCTGCATTTGCATCTTATTTCTTTATTTATCTTGCTATATTTTTCTTGGTTATTTTTACTCCTCCTCCTCTTGTCCATCAGTCCTAAAATGTCATCTGTCATCCATTTATTTTTAGGGCTTCTTTTTTCTCCTTAACATTTCCCATTGTTCATCTATACTATTTATCTTTGCTATTGCATTGTTATAATAACTAATCTATTTGTTATAATAACTCTGTATTGTTCTCGCAGCTCTTGGTCATTTTTAAGGAGTTCTGTATCCAGTTTGATGTTTCTCACTTTTCTGTATGCTTTCTTCAGCTTTATTCTAATTTTTCCACAGAGTGGGTCATGGTCACTATTGCAGTCAGCTCCTAGCATGGTTTTTGTTGTCAGTAATGCATTGCAGAATTGTTTGTTGATTAATACATAGTCTGTCTGATTAACTCTTCCTGTGTGTATGACGAAAAGTGGACGTATGGGTATGAACGGGGCTAAAAACGCGGGTCTTGGTCTGTAAGGGGGTCTAGTTGTAAAATGGAATGGAAAACAGTATTTCCATGTACTTCTGTATACTTAATATGTTTCAAAGTATAGCTAAATGAATGAAAATTTCATAAACGCAGAGTTTTTTTAAGAAAAAAGAAGTAATGTGATGTTTTTAGATACTGATTGTGGCCAGCTCACCATCAGCGAGGTCTAGATGTGCACTACTTACCATCTGAGATGTTTAGATCTACTTGTTGATCTCGTATTGTGATTCTGTGTTGCATTCTCGCTGAATGAATGTCTGAACTAACCTCCTAACTACTTCTCCAGTCATCTAAAATGTCTAGATCTACTTAGAAAACATTCAAGAGCAGCGGAGTGGCCATAGGCTGTGTCCACACCCCTATCTACATCGTCAAAAATTGAAAAACTTCCATGCTTCTCTTCCTTTTTCTCGCTCGGCATCGCTCGTAACTAGGCACTCTTTCGCAGATTGGATTTTTTCAAAGTTATGCACACACTGACGTTAAAATGCACTTCGTATATAATTTGTTTGATGTGTATGTGTGAAAAATAAAATGTATTTCGGCCTTACCCAACCGTGTTGCAATGCAGATAATTCCAACGATATAAAATAATGCATCATGCTTTTATTATTTTCTCTCACCGGAATCGCGGATGAAATATGTACAATCTAAATGTTACACCGGTTGTTTTATTGAAACAAACAATTGTCACTATAATGACCATACGGTAGCTTCCGGATACCGGAAGTGTCACCATAATGACCAAACGCACGGAAAGAGTTTTAAAAGGCTTTTTGTCTGGGCTGCACCACGTTGCCAGTCTTCGAGGATGTTGTTTAAACTAGCTGTTTCCTACAACCATGCTCTGTATTCTTGCCCATTCAATTAATTTGCTACCTCCGTCATTCCTCTCCCCCAGTCCATAGTCACCAATGATGTCTGAAGTTCTTCCTTTACCAACTTTGGTATTAAAATCTCCCATGACTATAGTAACTTCATGTGACTTTGTGTGTTTTAGGGCTGTCTCTATTTCATTATAAAATAGCTGTACATCTTCTTCAGAACTTTCAGATGTTGGAGCGTACACTTGTATAATATTTATGTTTATTGATCGTCCTTTCAGTTGGGCTAGCAGGACTCAGTCTGAGATATTCAAATATCCTACAATTGTCCTTGCTGTTTATTCCTACTCCTCGTTTTTGTTTCTCACTTCCTGAATATATTATTGTATATTTATCAGAGTTTATCTTCCCTGCACCTGTCCATCTAACTTCACTCATTCCTAATATGTTGATCTTCATCCTTTCCATTTCCCTCTTTACATTTTCTAATTTTCCAGCCTGGAATAAAATTCTAACATTTCATGATGCTATTTTGAATTTGTTAGTTTTGCTTGATGACGATCTGGCCTCACCTGTGGTTCATGAGCTGCCCTACCAGATGAGGCTGTTCCAGAGGAACATCCATTAACGTCGTTCGTGACAAATCAAGGCAATGGGAGCGAGAGGTTTTAAAGCACCTCTTATCCACCTGGTATTACCTTCACCGAGCACCTGAGGCACTTTATAGAAGTAGCAGAGCCACCTACTACCCCACCTTGCTAAGTCTACTGCCAGTTGGTCGGCGCCTGCTTATTTGGGTCATATTAGACTGTCCATGATTTTTACATATTTTTTTTCTCTCATCTTCCCCTTCATCTCTTCCCATTTATCTTCCCTGTTGTTATGATATTTTTAAACCCTCCTCTTCTCATTATATATCTGATGAACAATGACTGTCAAAGTTCAAAGTACCAACAACAACAAAAAAATTCTTAGTTGGACTCCATAAGGTGAAAGATTGTAAGGCAGTAAAGAGATATGGATGATTCTTTCTGACAGAAATCCAAAGTGCAAAAAAAAAGACAATCTGGAAGGACTATCATCCATGTGCTCTGGACACACTCACAAGCACTCCATCTCCTTTTCAATATCTCCTTCAGCATATGGTAACTATTACACCCGATCTTTGTTAGGAAAGACAATAATGGCAAACAGTAACAAGAGTGAGATCTATGATCAGTCTGCACCTGAGAGTGTATTTTTTTTCATCATATAGAGGTCACTATCAGTATGCTTTGGTGCAATAAGCTATTTACTACAAGAATGCCTAATGAATAAACATATTATTACATTAATTATATTGAAAAAATCTTTTGCTTCTCTTTATCTTATAATAATATTTTTAAAATAATTAACTACGAAAACAGATATACAGTATCTTTTATGTTTTTAGTTAAAATGTCCCTGGGTTAAAGAATCTTGCTGATACTTAACATGATCCAACAAATTTGACCTCAGCTTTGCCTCGGTATTTAAGATAAAGTCACGAAGTCTGGTTTAATTCACTGTTTTGTATTTGTCAGAGATCTGCGAATACTATAAAAGTTACGTGATACAAATCGCGTCTGTTCAGTTTCAATACAGTACTAAATATGTTCTTTTTTCGACCGACATAGTTAGACCAGCTGACGACATCTATTTGCGTCATTTGTAGAATGTTCTATAAACTTGCCAAACTGTTGTGTTTTCACTAAATAACACTGCATCATTATTTCATTATTGGCAGACAATATAATGTGTTCTTTTTTACATCATACTTTATGTATTCACGAAAAAAACATTGCCAGGGAGATGCAAAATTATATCTTTAAAAAATAAAAGACGTCTCACAAGAGTGGGCTGGGCTGTGTGTGTCAACAGCAGACTACAAAGTTGAACAAAATGCATAATAGCGACCAAAAATTAAATTCACACCATAGCTCACCTGAGAACGAACCTGATAGAGTTTTGGGACTCTAGTCGCCCTTAGGTCCATTAATCCTAACATTAATCTACTGTCCTGAAACGGCCATTTTTCATTCGAAATTGAGACTACGTCCTAACAAAATGAAACGAAGTCTATCACTTCTGCTGGGAACTACTTTTATTGTCTAAATATTGGCCATCACGATATTCATACGCCGCATTTATAATTAGCGTGTGATTTATATATTTTTTCTCAAGTTTAAACATTTGATTTTCAAAATATATTTATTTTCTAAAAGTTAGTGAATGTACACATTTAAAATTTCTTTTCATACAGAGAGAAAATAATAAAAGCATGATGCATTATTTTATATCGTTGGAATTATCTGCATTGCAACACGGTTGGGTAAGGCCGAAATACATTTTATTTTTCACACATACACATCAAACAAATTATATACGAAGTGCATTTTAACGTCAGTGTGTGCATAACTTTGAAAAAATCCAATCTGCATTTGCTATGTGTCGTAAAATACAGTAGAAAATGCGAATGGAATCTTAACTACTCTTGAAGTTTATGTTGACACCCCTTTAGTTCTAGAAGTATAAGCCAAACCTTGTCATCCGGGTAGTCGAATATTCCAGTTTAACAATACATACAAGATTGTTGTGAAAGAATAGAAGAACATCAGAGGTGTGGAAGAGATAGTGAAATGTTTAAAGAAATGAAGACATTGACGAGAAATGTCACACCTAAGCTAAATGTAATTTGTGATGAGATGAGGAATACCCTGACAGAGACAGAGGAAATTCTGGAAAGATGGAAGGAATATTGCAAAAGAATGTATGAAACAACCGACTGTGGAAGCAGAAATCAACAGTTTGAATTATTATTGGAGGAGAAAGAACCCGAGCCGACAATGGAAGAAGTTTTATGGGCAATAAAGAGTCTGAAAAATGGTAAATCACCAGGATGTGATGAGATAACCGCTGAATTTATTAAAGCAGGAGGAAAGGAGTGTGCAACAATCTATCATGCACTATGTAAAAAGCTATGGCATTCAGGTATTTGGCCAAAAGAATGGAAAAGAACTGTATTCATACCACTGCCAAAAAAGGGTAACCTGAAATTATGCACCAACTACAGAACTGTTGCCCTGATTAGTCATGCCAGTAAAATTCTGTTAAAAATCATAATGGGTAGACTTCGAAAGAAAATAGAAGAAGAAGTCAATATGGTCCAAGCTGGCTTCAGGCAAGGAAGAGGATCAAGAGATCATATATTCAATCTAAGATTGATAATAGAGAAATGCAGGGAGTTTAATGTGAATCTATATTTATCCTTTATAGACTACTCAAAGGCATTTGATTGTGTACAATACCAGAAACTTTGGGAAATAATGGAAAAAATGGGATTTCCAACACATTTGATACAATTAACATCACTGCTGTATTTAGACCAACAAGCAGCAGTAAGAATAAATGGTGAAACAACAAGTTGGTTTGACATAAAACAAGGGGTCCGTCAGGGGTGCATATTGTCACCCTACTTATTTAACTTGTATACTGAAAATATAATGAGGAATGTTAGAGAAGATGAAGACAAAGTATATTACGATGCCATAACAGTTGGAGGTTATGAAATACCAGAGATTAGATATGCTGATGACACAGTATTGCTGTCCACAACACAAGAAGGAATGGAAAAACTAATTATGTCAGTCCGCAAGAACAGCGAAGAGCAGAACCTCTATCTTAATGCAAAGAAAACTAAAGTGATGACAACTGACAAAACAAACAAGGCAACTGAAATATGTATCAATGAGGAAAAACTGGAAGAAGTGGAGAGTTTTGAATATCTTGGATCACTACTAACTAATAATGGAGATACAATGAGGGAAATTAAAAGGAGGACATCTATTGCTCTTCAGAAAGTAAAACAAATAAAGAATCTGTGGAGAGGAGCAGACAGAACCACAAAAATAAGATTTTTAAGGGCATGCATCTTTCCTATCGCAACATATGCCTGTGAGACCTGGACACTTAACAAAACAGCTGAGAAGCACATAAATGCCTTTGAATGTAAATGCTATAGAAGAGTTCTCCAGATATCGTGGACACAAAAAAGAACAAATATATCTATACTACAAGAGCTTAATATTGAAGAAGGCTGGCTAGTAAAGAGGATTAAAGAGAGAAAACTTAAATATTTTGGCCACATTAAACGTCATGATAATTTAGAGAAGACCGTATTGGAAGGATACATAATGGGAAAAAGAAAAAGAGGAAGACCGAAACGAAGATGGCTGCAAGACATCGTTGATGATCTGGAAATGGATGCAGCAGCAGCAGGCCATCTTGCTCACAACCGAGAGGCCTACAGGAGTGCTGTTTGGGAGGCAAAGTTCCGCAAGGGACATGCAAAGGAATGAATGAATGAATGGAGTAGTTTTATGAGAGAGGTTTATTAAAATCGAAATTACTCCTTGCTCATGCAACATCATCATCATCAGGTGCCGTGACGACTGGGGTTGGCTATTATGCTTCTCCAGAGTACCCGATCCTTCATGCAGGCCATCAGCTCAGTTGGTGATCTCCTCTCACACCATCCCGTCAGACTGTCCAGTATCATTTCTCTTGGTCTTCCTCTTGATCTTCTTCCTTCTATTTTTCCTGTTGTTATAATATTTTCAATTCCCCCCTCTTCTCATTGCATATCCTATGAAAGTACATTGTCTCTCTCTTATCTTTTTGACAAGGTTTTTTGTCTCTCCAGCTCTTCTCATACTTTCTTCATTAGTTATTTTTGCTGTCCAGGGGATTCGCAACATTCTTCTAATAAACCACATTTCTGCTGCTTCCAATGATTTTTGTGCAGACATGATTCACTTCCACATAACAAGATAGGTTCAATATATCACTTTAGGACTCGTTTTCTAACATTCATTGATAA
The DNA here is from genome assembly GCA_009760885.1 of Achatina immaculata. NCBI lineage: Eukaryota > Metazoa > Mollusca > Gastropoda > Stylommatophora > Achatinidae > Lissachatina > Lissachatina immaculata. The sequence goes on along the minus strand of CM019703.1, from coordinate 17,522,006 downwards.
GGATGTGTTGGTTAAATATGTTTCTCATTCTCTGAAAGGCAGTCTTTGCTTGGCCTATTTTGTTCCTAATTTCTGTTTTGCATTTCCCTTCTGAAGCTATTACTGCTCCAAGATATTTGAATATCTGCACCTGCATTAGAATAATTCCATTTAATTTTATACTGCATGCTGGTGAATTCTGTTTCTTAGATATAACCATAGTCTCTGTCTTTTTGGTGTTCAAAGTAAGGCCTTTCTGTTCACTTTCTTTGGTGAAAACATCACATCCAAGAGATTTTGCAGGTCTTGTTGGTTCTCAGTTATCAGTACTGTGTCGCCAGCATACCGAAGGTTGTTAATATTATATCCTCCAATTTGTGTGCATGGTTCTGTGATGATCGTTCTTAGAATATTCTCGCTGTACAGAGAAAAATGTCTGGAAATAGTACACATCCTTGTCGCAACCCTTGTTTTATAGGTTGATATTTTCCAGTTATATTTTCAACTCGAATTGCTGCTTCTTGCTGCCAGTATAGATGTTTTAAAATCCTCAGGTCTTCACCATCTATATTGATGTCTTCAAGCATTTTAATAATTTCATTATGTTTCACCTTGTCAAATGCCTTGGTGTAATCAATGAAGCATAAGTAGAGATCTTTCTGTACTTCTAAAGCTCTTTCTGTTAGTGTTCGTAAAGCATAAATGGCATTGTGTGTTCCTTTTCCTTCAGCAAGTCCAAACTGTTCATCTGCTATTTCCATTTTTATCCTTTTCCCTGTTCTTCTCATAATGATTCTCAGAAGTAGTTTCGTTATGTGACATGAGAGGCTAATAGTCTGGTGGTCATCACATTCCTTTGCACCTGGTTTCTTTGGTAGTGCTATAAACGTGGATTTAATCAGGTCATTTGGTATATAACCACTGTTGTAAATGTCGTTGAGTAACATGGTTATTATTTTTATTCCTGTCTCCTCTAGTGCCTCTATTTCTTCTACTGTTATATTATTCTTAAACAGGAGATGATATATAGCGAATTATAAAATCAGTGCGTCAAATGTGTATTGTATTAAAGTGATTAGCACCGTGTTGTATGTCTACCCTAACTATAATCATCTATTTCACCTTCTCCTGGCTAGGTTAACATTGTACCACTCTCTCTCTCCAATCCACGGTTTCCCCACCCACCGACCACACATCACAGGTCTCCATTTAAACAGTCCCTACGCCCTACCATGCTCATTTCTGACACTCGGCGTCGAACAAGCCACATGTTACAGTTACAGCTAAGTGCTCTATTCATTTTTTTAAATAGCAATCATGTGAATCTATACTTTATCTCTTTCTATTTCTTCGTCCTATATGTTTTTGCATGATTAAGGCTCACGCCGAAACGTCACAACTTTGTAATCGTTAAGTAATAAAGCTGCTTCTACTTTTTTCCTAGTTTATATGTGTTGTATGGTTCGGTCATGTCACTGGAACTTTGCCTCCCTAATAGCTCTCCTGTATGCTTCTCTGTTGTAAGCAAGATGCCCTGTTGCTGGTGCATCCATTTCCTGACAATCAACGATGTCTTGCAGCCATCGTCGCCTTGGTCTTGCTCTTCCACGTTCCCATTATGAATCATTCCAAGAGTGTCTTCTCTAAATTATCATTAGGTTTAATGTATCAAAAATATAGGTTTTCTCTGTTCTTCTTTACTACCCAATACAAGTTCTTGTAGTATGGATATATTTGTTCTTTTTTGTGCCCATGATATCTGAAGACCTCTTCTGTAGCATTTACATTCACAGACATTTATGTGTTTCTCAGCTGTTTTGTTACGTGTCCATGTCTCACGTGCATATGTTGCGATGTGAAAAATGCATGCCCTTAAAAATCTTATTTTTGTAGTTCTATCTGTTCCTCTCCACAGATTATTTAGTTGTTTTACTTTTTGAAGTAGTTTTAATTTCCCTGATTGTATCTCCATTATTAGTTAGCAATGATCCAAGATACTCAAAACTCTCCACCTCTTCCAATTTTTTTTTAAATATATATTTCAGCTGCCTTATTTGTTTTGTCAGTTGTTGTCAATTTAGTTTTCTTCACATTAAGATAAAGGTTTTGCTCTTCACTATTCTTACGGACTGGCATAATTAGTTTTTCCATTTCTTTTCGTGTTGTGGACAGTAATACTGTGTCATCAGCATATCTTTTTACATCTTACATCCTTCCCGTGCCCATAAACGTCACATAAAGTTCTATGTAGCTCGCCAAGATTTCCTGATTTCGTTGAGCTTTTCAATCTCATCAAGGGATGTTATTCCAAATAAACCGCCCTTTCATAACAGTGTCCTCTTTAGAGTTTCAAGTGGTCGACCTCTTTTCCTTCGGACTTTTGTGTTCCACTTGGTAGTTTGTTTTGGAATTCTCTGGTTGTTTCTTCTCAGCACATGACCGACATATGTCCATCTTCTTTTTCTGATCACCTATGAGACAGGTTGTTGTCCGCTTATCTCTCTTATCTCTGCGTTGTTTTTTTAATTCGCTCCACTTTATACCGGGTAGTTTCCTGAGGCATTTATTTTCAAAAGCGTCTAATTTCTTGTCTATTTCTTTAGTTGTTTTCCAGCTTTCACGTGCATAAATAAGGATGGATATCACAGTTGAATTGAATAATCTTAATTTGGTTTTTGTGCTTATAACTTTTGAATGCCATATAATCTCAAGATTCCTGAAGGTCAGTGCTGCTTTTGCAATTCTAATTCTAACTTCCTTTTTGGTCTCACCATGCTGGTCTATGTAGCTGCCGAGATATCCAAATTGGTTTACTTCTTCAATAGCTGTTCGTTCTATGTATATTTTTCCTTCATGGTTAATGAGAAGTTTCATTATTTTTGTTTTATCCTTGTTAATTTCAACTCCTATTTTACTGGCCGTTGAAGACAATTTTTTCTACTGTTTTTCTGCTGTTTTTTCTTGCATTGATTTCACATTGTCACTAATAAGAGTTATGTCATCTGCAAAATCAAGATTTTTCCAGTTGGGTCTCATGTACCTATTCAGTGCCCGTTTTACCTGTGCAGCATTTTTGGCGTATGGTCTATAGCAATTCCAAAATGCAAGGGAGATAATATACATCCTTGTTTCACGCCTGTTTCAATCTGGTGTAAACTTAGCAGGGAGCTAAGTCTACAGTCGAGGACATTTTAGGGGAGGGACAGGACCTGAAACTGCAACCCCAAATCCATGGCCTATGTACTACCGTACTGGGTGGCCAGGCATAAATCTTTCTAATCTACAACCTGGGATCTTCCCCTCAAGGATACTCTATGCCAGTCATGCAGCGGATTACATTCATTCAACTAATGATATGACATGTATTACACATTACAAAGTCAAGCATTCAAAATAGATCAGTATTTATTATACATACTACATACCATATCGCATTGCACAACATTACATGCACAAGACATGAACATATATCATCATGAATGAACATATATGATATCAGTAAAACTGCTTAATACTCTTATATGTAATTGAATCGGGTGGACAGCTGGCCGGGGTTCTCCTGGCCTTCCTAAGCAAAGCATACATTCATCTTAAAATGGTGCCAACGCACTGATTAACATATTCCAGCCACTGCTGCTATGAGTCCACCCCCACACACTACACATCATCTCCATGTTGTGCCAACGCACTGAAATATCATGACATGTATCTACCCCTTTGTGCCAACGCACTCAAATATCATGACCTATAACTCCTCTTGTCCCATCGCACTGAAATAGCATGACATATAGCTCCTCTTGTGCCAAAGCTCTAAATTATCATGACATGTAACTCCTCTTGTGTCAACGCACTGAAATATCAAGACATAAATCTCTCCCTTGTGCCAACGCACTGAAATATTCTGACATAGCTCCCCATTTGTGTCAGAATGTATAAACTAGGAAAAAAGTAGGAGCAGCTTTATTACTTAATGATTACAAAGTTGTGACGTTTTGGCGTGAGTCTTGATCATACAAAAACATACAGGACGAAGAAATAGAGAGAGGAGATAAAGTATAGATTCACATGAATACTATTAAAAAAAAATTAAAGAGTACTTAGCTGTAAATTGTAAGGTGTGACTTGTCCGGCGGTGTGTGTCAGGAATGGATTTAGTAGAACGTGGAGACTGTTTAAATAGAGACCTGTGATATGTGGTCGGTGGGTTGTAACTGGGGGTGGTGGATGGGGAACCGTGGAGGGGAGTGAGAGTGATACAATGTTGACCTACCCAGGAGAAGTTGAAATAGATGATTAGGGAAGAGGGGTTGCAAAGTGATGCTGTGAGGAGGTTTGAAAAGTAAGAAGAGGTGGAGCTTAGTGGAGAGGTACTATAATGATTGAAGAGAATGTTAAGTGTAGCTAAACAGCAAGTTTAACTCATGTGGCTCCAGCGTCCCATAATTTTAAATGCAGCGGTTCTCAAGCGCCAGGTGGCTTGTGTCATCTGCGTGACATTGTTTGATGGCTGTTACCAGAAAATCAGATTTGCCTCTGTGGTTGGGGCTATTGGAATGATTTGGAACTGGTTTCGAAGCATGCTGGGCGATGTCGTACAGATGTTTTTGCATGCGGTCCCCTAATCTGAGGCCAGTCTCACCAATATATGTTATCCTGCATCTATTGCAAACGATAACATATATCACATTACGGGACTCGCATGTGAATCCCTCATGAAGAATGAGGATAGTTTTTGGAAAGGTGATTGTTTTCGTTTCCCAGACTACCGGGCAGGTAACGCAGCGGGGGCAGTTACAGTTTCTGGTGCCAACATATATCAATGCACTGAAATATCAACAGGAATCAGCGAAATCTCCACACACGACAATAATGATATGAAATACACCGTACATATTTAATCTTCACAACACATTTGATGGAACAGTATCAGGTCGGCTGGAGCTAACACAGACGAGACGATTTCAGCCCCGCCATGCCTCCCGGCTAACATAATTAATTCCTCCCGCCATGTATTTCTCAATATTTATAGACCATCCACTTCCAGAGACGTGAATGGTGACGCTTTACTCTCACGCCGTACACTCGAGGGAATTCCGAGTGACCGTTCACACTGGAACCATTTGCTCAATCCTTCTTCTGTGTTGACTGCACGAACATATAGATTGTAGAAATCCCTAATGATGTTGATAATCATAGATGGTATTCCAAGTATCATATATAGTATTCCATATATTCATCAGCATATCTGATCTCTGGTATTTCGTAACCCCCAATTTTTATGCCATCTTAATATTCTTTGTCTACATCTTCTCTAACATTCCTCATTATATTTTCAGTATACAAGCTAAGCAAAAACAAAGTTAAGATTATTCAGTTAAAATGTGATATCCACTCTCATTTATGCATGCGAAAACTGGAAATCAACTAAAGAAATAGATAAGAAATTAGATTCTTTTGAAAACAAATGCCTCAGGAAAATACTTGGTATAAAGTGTAACAAATTTAAGAACGACACAGAGATAAGACAGATAAGCAAACAACAGCCTGTCTCATGTGTGATCAGAAAAAGAAGATGGGCTTATATAGGCTATGTGATGAGAAGAAATAATCAGAGAATACCAAAACAAGCTATCAAGTGGAGCACAACAGGCCGAAGAAAAAGATGTCGACCACGTGAAACTCTAAAGAGGACATTGTTAAGAGAGGCCAGTTTAGTGGGGATAACATCGCTTGATGAAGTTGAAAGGACTCGCTGAGAATAGGAAAACTTGGCAACAACTATGCGATCCCTATGTGACGTTTAACGGCACGGGAAGGATGTAAGATGTAAGATACAAATTAAATAAGTAAGGCGACAATATAGTACTACCGGGTCATGGCATGTTGTTTTCGTCGTTTAAAAAAAGGACAATATGCACCCCTGACTGACCCCTTGTTTTGTGTCAAACCAAGCTGTTGTTTCACCATTTATTCTTACTGCTGCTTGTTGGTCTAGATACAGCAGTGATATTAATTGTATCAAATGTGTTGGAAATCCCATTTTTCTATTATTTCCCAGAGTTTCTGGTGTTGTACACAATCAAATGCCTTTGAATAGTCTATAAAAGATAAATATACGTTCACATTAAATTCTCTGCATTTCTCTATTATTAGTATTATATGATCTCTTGTTTCTTTTTCTTGTCTAAAATCAGATTGGACTGTATTGATTTCTTTTTCTGTTTTCTTACGAAGTCTACCCATTATGATTTTTAACAGAATTTTACTGGCATGACTAATCAGGACAACGGCTCTGTATAAATTCAGGTTACCCTTTTTTGGCAGTGGTATGAATATTTTCCATTCTTTCGGCCAAATACCTGAATGCCATATCTTTTTACATAGTGCATGATGGATTGTAGCATGTTCCTTTCCTCCTGCTTTAATAAGTTCAGCTGTTATCTCATCACATCCAGGTTATTTATCATTTTTCAGATTCTTTATTGCCCATAAAATTTCTTCAGTTGCCTATTCCGATTTTTTCTTCTCCAATAATAATTCACACTGTTGATTTCTGTATGAATCTCGCCTAGTAGTAATAGAATAAAATAAAATAACAGCCAAAGCTGCTTTGTCTACTATTTTTTTCAAATGCTGACCATTCAACTCTTTGCTAAATGACTTTACTGCGGGAAAGCTTAACGGTTTCTCATTTGACAAATTTGTATTACATTTATAATATACTATTTAAAAAAGGAACCCCAATACTACTGTAGTCGTAATGGACACCAAATTTCAAATTTTTATCAAAATCTTATTTTACGGAATTAATGTTTCAATCTTGGCATGAAGAAACTTAGCAATGAAATGATGTTAATTAAATTTGGTTTGGACTTCTATACTTTGTGACTGAGGCCTCCGTTTCAGTAAGGTGTATGGCCTCCTCTGGCCTGTATCGGAGAACGACATCTCCTTGACATGGATCCGATTAGCCGTTGGATCTGTTGTTGTGGGATGGGTGCCCACTCTTTCCGCAGTGCAAGAGACAACTGCCGGAGATTGGTTGGCGCCATGTCTCGCTGGCGGACTTGTCTGTTGAGTTCATTCTATAAGTGTTCTTTTGAGTTCATGTCTGATGATATGGATGACAATCTGAATGGTCTGGATGTTGTTGTCAGCGATGAACTGGATAGTGAGTTGTGCCACATGAGGTCGAGCGTTATCCTGGTAAAAAATCGACCCTGATGCAGCCAGAAGTGGAAGGACGTGAGGACGAAGAATTTCACTGACATATCGTTGTGCATTCAGGCCTCCTTCAATTTGCACCAGGACACTTCTTCCCATAAAGTTGATCGTTCCCCCACACCTGTACACCTCCACCACCATGTGGAGGAACCTCATCAACCCAGTTTTGGGCGTAGCGCTCATGGACTCTGCGGTAAACTCTTCTCCGTCTATTGTGTCATTGGAGCAGAAAGAATGATTTATCACTGAACCAAACCCTTCTCCAATCATTCATATCGGTCCAATGACGATGCTGGTTCATCCACTGCAGTCGGTTCTGGCGATGCCGGTCCGTAAGAACAGAACTTCTGTAGGGTCTTCTAGCCCAAAGACCAGTGTCGTGCAGCCGGTTCCTGACCGTTTGATCTGAAATTCGACAAGCTGCTGTCATTGACTGGACTGTTGAGGACGCAGACGCAAATCGATTCCTGAGGCGACGTAGCTGTATGAAGCGGTCTTCGGTAGGAGTTCTGACTATAGGCTGGTCTGCAACTGAGCCAGTTTCTTGAAAACTAATGATGTTTCTAACCACATTAAATTGTCTGGCCACTACACTTTGTAACTGTCCAGTCTGGTAAACCTCCAATGATGATGAGTGATTGTTCTGTAATGAGATGAGCCATACTTGCGCATTGAATTTTCAAATGAATTGATTCGAGGAGCATCGATCTTTAATAGACATGGTCAGTGAGTTTTGTGTTCAGTACGTTTCACGGGATTGTCGTGAACCTGTCATGAGTTATTGTAAAAAAATGCTGTTTTGAGTGTCGCTTTTCTGTGCTCATGAATCATCTGCTGAGTATAATTCAGGTCAGCACGTGAAGTTGATGTCCAAATGAACGTTTCAGGCAATTTGCCTTTGTCTGATCAGCAAACTTCAGTTTAAATTGCAACATCGTATTTGTTGCGTTTCTATTCTTTTTTTTTCGCAGTGCAGTGTTAGGAGGTGGGTTAAGCATTTCAAAGATGGAAACACGAGCATCCAATATATACGTCGCAGCCATCGCCCTCGAACTGCCTCCACTGAAGGCAACGTGGAAAGGGCTGACAACATCATTAAAGAAGACAGACGTGTCACAGTATCTGAAATCACTGTAAATTTTGGAGTTGGACACAATGCAGTACAGGAAATGATTGAAACCCTGGCTATAGAAAAGTTTGGACCCGCTGGGTGAATGTAATAGAAAACGACCGATATTAATGTAGATTCCATAGTTTTCGAGGCCGCTGAGATGAATAATGACACTCCCGATGCCATTTAGTCCAAGTTCAGCGTCCATCAGCATGGGGGTAGGGTGGGATGGGGGTGACATGTAAAAGTAATAAAAAACGACCGATATTAGTGTCGAATCCATAGTTTTAGGGGTCGCTGAGATGAATAGTGACACTCCTGATGCCGTTTACGTCCAAGTTCAGTGAGAGAGGGTGAACATTAGGGTGAGATCTCAAATTATTTTTCTACAGAACCTCGACCCGCCAAAACTTTGCAACGGCACAAGGCTGTGTGGAAAGAGAATGCTGAGCAATGTAGTTGAAGCGACTATCTTAACAGGAGAAGGAGAGGGTGAAGCAGTTTTTATCCCGCGGATACCATTCATTTTGACGGATCTCCCTTTTAATTTTAAGATATTGCAATTTCCAGTGAGATTTGTATTCTCGATCACGATCAATAGGTCACAGGGGCAGTCTACACATTATAAAGTCTTTTACAAATTCACTACATTAATTTAACTCAAAACTTGATTATATACAACATTTTTAGTTTCACCTCCAGGAGCAAGAATAAATACTTTCTTGGGCGAACCCACCCTTGAGCAAGCAACATAAGGTTGTCCGTGGAGAAATATGGCGATCTCAAAACCACTCCGCAATATTAACTCTTCCCGGTCCTTTCGTCGCGTAAACGACGGTTCCGGTTTCTCACGTGGTGCCTTTAGTCGCTCTAGCGACGTTTGGTCTGTTTCATTAAAAACCTGGTGTAACGTTTAGATTGTAAACATTTAGTGCGCATGTCCCATGATCTTTTTCAAAATGGCCGAAGAGTGCTTAGTTACGAGGGAGAAAATTGAAGTTTTCTGCGAGAAAATTTAATTTTTAGTGATGTATAGATAGGGGTAGATAGGGGTATGGACAGGCCCTGTGATCAGACCACTGTTCTTGAATGTATCCCAAGTAGATCTAGACATATTAGACGACTGGAGAAGTAGTTAGAAGGTTATTTCAGACGTTATTTTACCGATAATGCAACATTGAATCACAATACGACATCAAGAGGTAGATCTACGCATCTCACATGGTACGTAGTGTACCTATAGACCTATCTGATGGTAAGTGTCTAATCATTGTCTAAAAACATCACATTACTTTTTTTTCCTAAAAAAAAAACAACTCTACATTTATGAAATCTTCATACAGATTTAGTTATTCTGTAACATAATAAGCACACATTTCACACGGAAAAACTGTTTCATTCACATTTTACTAATATGCCCCTATACATATCAACATATCGCTTTTAATCCGGCACCCAACTGAACGTCCACGTTTCTTCCTGAGGCACAAAAAGAGTTTTAATAATTTATAAATTCCCGAAAAACGCCGGGTAATCAGCTAGTAATATAATATAATATTCGCTTTTCGGTTTTGAACACAGTAATAAAGGTAGACTGAGGTGCATAGCTCTGTTTAACAAAAAGATAGAGTGAGTGAGGAAAGTGGACAGCACCAAGGATGACAGAAAGTAAGATGAACACGTATAAATGAAGAACATACAACAATCCAATATTTAGGCAAAACTTTTTTTTAATATAGATCACATACAAAAAACACACACACATAACAGATATAACTATCCCAAATGGACGAAATGAATTGTCTTTGAAGACAATTTTCAAGCAGATGTGGAGGTTACAGAACATCATTGTGAGAACGGCTTCTCTTATCGTCGATTCTACCATTATTTGATTTCCACCAACTCTATCTTAAACAGAGATCTTATATCATCATGCATGTTGAAATTGTTTGTCCTGTTGAAATCAATCGTCATTCCCTATCATTCATCACAATTAGGCGAGATTCATCATCTTTGCAAGTCAGGTTCTACCAATAGCGTAATACGTGCATTGTACACGGCGCGGCAAGATTTGGGAAGCGGAAGAAAGTGATAAAAGTTGGATGAGCTGGAAACAAAATAATGAATTATGTAAACAAAACATAGATTTTCATTTATTATTGACCACATTTATTGATAGTTCTACACAATATTCGTAACATTTTTACTTGGACAAATTTTATGATGTTTTGATAGAAACTGCTGATGATTAATGTTTCTAGTAAACTTATTTACGCTCAGCAATAGCCGGAACTCGATTGGAAGGACTTGCCATGATTTCAGTTGAGTATAAAATCGGTTTAAAAAATGGACTATTCTGACCTATTTCTGATTTTGCGAATATGGAAACAAAACTTTCTTTTATTTTCAAACGCTAGATGCGAATATTTACTTGAAACAAAAGAAATGTAAATAACGCCAAGACTGTGCCGAAAACAAAAACATATACAAACTGTTGTTTGTGCTCTAAAGGCTCTTGTTCTATATGTGATGAGTATTATGGTGATGTAAGTAATATATATATCTTAATTTCTTTAAATCTTTTTCGTTATGTAATAAATTTATAGTTTATCTCATTTTTTTTTCATTAATTTATAAAAACATCATTAACGCTATTAAAATTAATGGTCGGATATGATGAAACTTATTTAACAAAATTAGTTTTAAAATATTAAGTGTTAACTTGAAAATTGAACGGGGCGACAAGGCTTACTGCTGTGTGAGAAGGCAAAATTTCCTCTGTGTGTGTGTGTGTGCGCGCGCGCACGCGTGCGCTTTACTCTTCTCTATTGTCCCTGATAAAGGTATTTTTACCGAAATATTTGGTTGTTGTTTTTCATAACCATTTCATTGTCTTTATCTTCTATTCCTAATTCTAATTCCTATCCCTCCTTTTTTTTAAAAATATAAACACTGCACCTTACACTTTCATATAACTCTATTAGAACCAGTTTTACCAGTCGTTATCACACTTACTCGTGTCACATTCATTTTGGATATTGTAAATGAATCTTCTTGTTGTCTACTATGTTACCTGCTACACCATTTTGTGGTTTTATTAAATATGCATACACAGACCGGGGGAGGGAGTGGGGCAGGGGCATCACTTCGGGCCCTTAAGGTTTTCCCTGTTTTAAGAGTGGGTCTGCAGGAGACCCATAGTGAATGAAATCAGATAAGCCGTGGAGAGAGTGGAGTTTTATACTGGCTTACAAAGTTTCTCTCCAATACCTTGTATGTGCGCGGATATGTACACGTATATGTAACACCTGCGTGTCAACCTCAGCGTTCTATGACCTTCCTGAAATACTCGTTTTCATCACGTTACGTTTTATATTAAGCTTTTATGATTGTGCGTTGATCCTGTGAATGTTAGCTTAGAGGGTTAATAAATAATACACATGAAAGTGTGATGTGGTCATTATCGCACCTGGCTGCATTTACCTTTCCAATATTTCTCTGGTACCAATTTTTAGAGGCTGGGTGGACCCCACGGCTTTATTTATTTATTTTTTTTTTTTGGTGTGGTGGTACCAGAAAAAAAAAACTGCTGGGACTTGAGTCCAGTGTGAATACATACATAATTTTAAAATAGATGTACTTGAGTGTCGAGTTTTCCAGTGATAAAAGGAGTTTTATCCTGTGCCGTGATTCTTTTATGCTTAGTATTAATTAATATGCGTTATTTTATTTTATTCTGATCAGAAAGGAGAGTTAAGGGGATGATAACACCAGAAAGGAAGTTAGAATTAGAACTGCAAACGCAGCATCGAAGAATCTTGAGAACATATGACATTCAAAAGTTATAAGCACAAAAACCAAGTTAAGACTATTCAATTCACATGTAATATCCTCCCTCATTTATGCATGCGAAAGCTGGAAAACAACTAAAGAAATAGACAAGAAATTAGACTCTTTTGAAAACAAATGCCTAAAGAAAATACTTCGCATCAAATTCAAGAGCAATGCAGAGATAAGACAGATGACTGAACAACAACCTATCTCATGGGTGATCAGCAAAAGGAGATGGACATATGTTGGTCACTTGATGAGAAGAAACGATCAGAGAATCTCAAAACAAGTTATCAGGTGGAACACAACAGGCCGAAGAAAAAGAGGCAGACCACGTGAAACTCTGAAGAGGACATTGCTAAGAGAGGCCAAATTAATAGGCATAAAATCCCTTGATGAGGCTGAAAAGCTCGCCGAAAACAGGAAAAATTGGCAAACTACCTTGTGAGCCATATGTGACGTTTAACGGCACGAGAAGGATATAAAATATATAAGATATAAGAATGGTAATATGAGATAGAGTAAAATAAGTAAAGTAAAATATCCATACTTACTGACAAGTGTACAAATATGTCGCCTTGCGTTATCAACAGCAGCAGATGAAAGAAGCACAGAAGAGATCAAGAAATGAAAAGAAAAACCAAAAGCACCTTTTTAAGATATGAAGAAGACAATAACAAGTAAAATAATGTATTTAACAAATTAAAAAGAGCATTTTAGCGTGCCATATAAAGCAAACATTAAAAATATTACTCCATGCTGGAGAAACTTGGAAATAAAATTATGAAACAGTCATTGGGGTTTTAGTTTTGGAGAAAGATAAACATATACTGTAGACACCCAGAAAAACAAATGGAGAAGGTACAAAACACTGATATTATTTAAAACCACAAGAAAAATACAAGAAAAATTCTTTGCCTATGTCATGAGAAGACAGAATATAGAGAACTAAGATGAAACAAGATAGTTGAAAGAAAAATATTCTTACAGACTTACTGTATGGCTCAGAAAAAAAAGACAACTGGTTTGATTAGAAATGTCAAAATCTACACAAAATGAAGAAACATGATCACAAATGTGCTCTGGCATGGCACCTGATTGTTGAGCAATAGAGGGCTCACCTGGGCAAGAGCAGAAAAAAAGGCGAAGGACAGGCATTTGTGGAAAACCCTTGCGGAAGCCCCATGTGCCCTGGGCACTTAAGGTTCAGAGAGAGAGAGAGAGATGGCACCTGATGATGCTATTCAGACATGATGTATATAAATCAGAGTTCTTAACAGACCACAAAAGGATTTTTTAGAGTTCATAGCCCAGCATATAAATTTACTTAGTTAAGAAAATCTTAGCATCATCTAAGGTCTGTTTAGTACTTTATTTTTAATGAAGGGTTCACAGCTATTCTCAGGATTGAAAAGTGGTCCACAGATGATTCCAGGCTTTAAAGGGGGGTTCCACAGCTGTTCTCAGGTTTGAAAAGTGGTCCACAGATGATCCCAGGCTTTAAAGGGGGTTCCACAGCTGTTCTCAGGTTTGAAAAGTGGTCCACAGATGATCCCAGGCTTTAAAGGGGGGTTCCACAGCTGTTCTCAGGTTTGAAAAGTGGTCCACAGATGATCTCAGGTTTTAAAGGGGATTCCTCAGCTGTTCTCAGGTTTGATAAGTGGTCCACAGATGATCTCAGGTTTTAAAGGGGGTTCCACAGATGTTCTCAGGTTTGAAAAGTGGTCTACAGATGATCCCAGGCTTTAAAGGGGGTTCCACAGCTGTTCTCAGGTTTGAAAAGTGGTCCACAGATGATCCCAGGCTTTAAAGGGGGGTTCCACAGCTGTTCTCAGGTTTGAAAAGTGGTCCACAGATGATCTCAGGTTTTAAAGGGGATTCCTCAGCTGTTCTCAGGTTTGATAAGTGGTCCACAGATGATCTCAGGTTTTAAAGGGGGTTCCACAGATGTTCTCAGGTTTGAAAAGTGGTCTACAGATGATCCCAGGCTTTAAAGGGGGTTCCACAGATGTTCTCAGGCTGGAACAGGGTCCACCGCCAAAACAAAGGTTAAAAACTGTTGATGTAAATTAATATCAACTTCATCATCATTAAGTGCTTTGCTGACTGGCATTGGCTATTATGCTTCTCCAGAGTACACGATCCTTCATGCAGGCCATTAGCTCAGTTGGTGATCTCCCATATCATCTCATCAGACTTTCCAGTATCATTTCTCTTGGTCTTCCTTTGGCTCTTCTTCCGTCTATTTTTCTTGTTGTCATAACATTTTCAATGCCCCCCTCTTCTCATTGCATGTCCTATGAAAGTACATTGCCTCTCTTTTTTTTGTCTTGCATCTTACATCCTTCCCGTGCCGTTAAACATTACATAGGGTTCGCATAGTTGTTTGCCAAGTTTTCCTGTTCTCGGCAAGTCTTTCAACTTACAGTATAATACTGGCAGTCTTTGCTCTGATGGCATCATTTCTGATTGGGTTTCTTATTACTGCATTTAGCCTTCTTCTAAAACATCTCACTTCTGTCTTGAAGATTTTCATTTTATTTTTAGCTGTTAGTTTCATTGTTTGGCAATGACAGCACAGAGTTGGGAGGAAGATCATACTGTACAGGTCACTTTTTATTTCAGTCATGATGTGTGTGCTTTTCAGTAAAGGTGTCATTTGTCCGGTAACCTGATTTGCTTATTGTATCTGTTCTCAATTTCAGCATCAATTTTCCTACAAGATGATGCTACACTTCTAAGTATTTGAAATACTTCACTTGTTTCAAAGACTGATTGTCCAGAAAGATCTTCATTGGGATTTCTTCTCTGGCAATGGTCAAGACTTCTGATTTTTCAGCACTGATCTTCATGCTGTGGTTTTTTACATGGCTTTGCTAAGTTATCCATGCTTTGTTGTAGGTCTTTTTCTGATATGAGTATAAGTGCTTGGTCATCAGCAACAGGAATTCATTTATAGTCCACTTATTAGGTATGTTTTCTGAAGGTTCTTATATCTTATATCCTTCCCGTGCTGTTGAATGTCACATAGGGCTCGCAAGGTAGTTCGCCAATTTGTCCTGTTTTCGGCGAGCTTTTAACCTCATCAAGGGATTTTATACCTATTAATTTGGCCTCTCTTAACAATGTCCTCTTTAGAGTTTCAAGTGATCTGCCTCTTTTTCTTCGGCCTGTTGTGTTCCACTTGATAGCTTGTTTTGAGATTCATGGATCGTTTCTTCTCATCACATAGCCAACATATGTCCATCTCCTTTTCCTGATCACCCATGAGACTATTTGTTGTTCAGTCATAAGTCTTATCTGAAGGTTGTTGTGAGCTTAATGGCATTATTTTGGATTTGAGCTATCAGGCAAATCTGTGACTGAATTTTTATTATGCAAATTAATTTATTTGCAGACGTCGGTGTATGTTATAAAATGGTAATGGAGATAGTACACAGCCCTGCCTCACTCCAGATTTTATGATGGATGGTGTGGAGTGTCCTGCATTTGTTCTAACTGTCCACCAACTGGTTTTTGTATAGGTTTTTGCTCAAATTGATCAGATGTGTACTCACTTCATAATGTTGTAATATTTCCCACAGTTTGTATTTATCTACTTGACCAAACGCTTTTGCTTGATCTGCATAAGCTGTAGAATGGTGGAAACTCTTTTGGATGATGATATAATATATATGAGAAGAGGCAGCCTTGGTTGAAAAGTGAAGACTTGAACCGCAGATGTTGAAAACCACTGTTCTAGTGTTACTTGTGATTGGGTCCTTGTACATCCAAATACACCAGCATTATTTTATTATTATCCATGATGTTAAGGCTTCTGTAAATTTCTCCCTCTACTAGAAAAAAGAAAAATTATTCAAAACTTTGTTCAAATGTGGTATCTAAAACCATATACTTTTAACAGCAGACAGTCAAGAACAACTGTGGTAAACATACAAATTTCCCACTATATGTTTGAAGCACTTTCTTCATATCTTTACAAGTAATGTCATGCTATTGTTTAGATAAATAATATGCTGAATGAAGAACATCTTGACAATATTGCAAGGTCCTCATACTAAAAACCATGTGATGTCAGCATGAAAATCTGGCATTAAATATATATATATATATAACACTGTTACAGTTCACAAACAACTCTAGGATATGTGCAAGGATAACTAATTCATTTTTATATTTCCTTAGCAAATAACCCAGAATTTGTCTTACAGTATTCACTTTCATCTAGTCAGTGTTCTGTTTTTTCACTACAGATTTAATAATATGTTTTAAAATGTGACAGTGAAGTGTGAACAGTAAGCATAATACTATATATTAATCATTTCTTTTTTTTTTTTTTCTCTGAAAACACACAGTGCTTAATTACTGAGAACAAATAACTATTTGTTTTACAGTTGAAAGAACATTTATTTTCTTACATACAGCAAATAAGTATTTTAATTTCTTTTAGATCTTCATTACTGTTTTCAATTATCAAGTGGTTTGTGGATCAAATGCCTTTCTCACTGTTGGCTTTTTGAGTGAGTGAAGTGAGGTAAGTGAGTGAGGGAAGTGAGGTGAGTGAGTGAAGTGAGGTAAGTGAGTGAGTGAAGTGAGGTGAGTGAGTGAGTGAAGTGAGGTGAGTGAGTGAAAGTAAGTGAAGTCAGGTGAGTGGTGAGTGAAATGAGGTGAGTGAAAGTAAGTGAAGTGAGGTGAGTGAGTGAGTGAGTGAGTGGGTGGGTGGGTGGGTGGGTGGGTGGGTGGGTGGGTGAGTGAGTGAGTGAGTGAGTGAGTGAGTGAGTGAGTGTCAGCTTATGTTTTTGTTTAAATAACTCATTAGTTATATTCAAAGTCATTTTCACAAGATGTTATTAATCCATTACATTCATGCACTGATTCCACATCAAAACTTAGTACTTACATACTGATCTGTAAACTGAGATGTCTTGACTGATCTATCTGAGAGAGGTTTTTGTTAGCTCCTGTTCAGTTTTGCAAGTTTTGTTTATTCTTTGCCCGTTGTTATATAAACCGACAAATGCTGTCACCAGCTACTTTTAGAACCTGGTCAGTCAAATTATCTGTTTAAATTCTGATCAACCAACATAAGGTAATACAAGGCAATTTAAACTACGCTAGCTTTTGGTGTCAAGGTTTTATCAGAGATCAAAAGACCGCTTCCTGGCTTCGTCCAAAAATTCCGTCTTGGGAATCTTGACAGTGTTAAATGTTAGGTAGTTGCTGAAAGCAAAATTCTTGATTAATAAATGAATTCTGTTAACTGTTCAATTTTTTCAGTTTCCTTTGGTGAAAGCTCTCACTCCCCACTAAGAGAAGCCATTTCTGACCAGTCGTGACATTTTGATTATGTCAGCTTATGTAAATTAATGTAAAGTTCAAAGTTATTTTCTAAAAGTGCCACCCATTGTTTGAAAGGATAATAATTAAAGCATCATTTCTTGCTTGCCATATGTCTTCATATTATTGTTTAGAGATTTTAAATAATCTTGTTCTAATTATTTATTTTGTGTTTGAAATCAAACATTGGACAAAGAGTTATGTACACTGTATGAAATGCATTAGTTTTGGCTATTGTGATGAAATTTACTTGGTAAATGGCAAACAATCTTTTGAAACAGGAGGTGGAAAATAATGTCCCTTGAATTTATTAAATAATATTCTTGTTTTTCACATTGAAAAAAATCTAAACTTCATCATATCTTTTGCAGAAAGAAAACTCTAAACCCTAGTGTATTATACCTTCTTGTGGAAAAAAAAGGAAAGCTTGTAAATAAATAAACGTTTGAATCTGAAGAAAATTGAGGATTTAGGGTGCTTCTCCCTTCAAGAAAAGCCTTGCATACTTTGCAGTACAGCTCTGGAACACCCTCCCCTACAATTTAAAATCCATTGGTAATACTTCATCCTTTAACTCAAACCTGTTTCATTATCTACTTGCTTGTAATTATATGCCTCTATAAAATAGCCACCACTCTCTCAACACATGGCTCGTAAACCATCAAGTACTTCAGTGACATAGTTAGAAAAGCAACTTGTTAGATATTGTTAGAAATTATTTTAATGTTTGTTTAAAAAAAAACATATGTTAGAAGATCTGTATTTACAATGTATTTTTATTTATGTATATGTCTGCGTGTGTATGTGTGCGTGAGTGTTATTTTATTAGGTTAATTACTTCTTCTCTTTTACCTTGAATGTAGTAGTTAAATCTTACACTCTTTTGATATGTTTTTACTAATTTAATTTGTATTTTTGTACTAAATCAAGTGTGTGGGAAGAATGAAAGATGGAGTGATGAAGGGCAGAATGTAAGACTGGCCTGCGTGCCCAATTCTTTACCCTTTAAAAATAAAGATTATTCATTCATTCATTCATTTATTCATTCATTCATTCAAAATAAAGATGGCAAAGATTGAAGCATGGTTATCATGGCCAGCAAAACTGAGAAGGTTAAGATCCTGTCTTACATCCTCATTGTGAGTCTCTTGGAATCAGGGTGTTGTGTCACTGGTCTCACCATGGCACCTGCAGAAGGTAACTGGAATTCATATCTACAGATACAACATAGCAGATTCCTTCCATTGCTTCGTAATTCATTACAAGTACATATATTTCAGACACTGACCTTTCAAGCTCAAAGGTTAGTGACTGAACTGTCTTTTACTCAGAAATCTTAAGTCGATCAGATGACACTGTTGTATTTCTATTATCAAATTTCTTCTCATTTACTTCATCATTAGTTTTCTTTATAGCAGTTTATAAATGAAACATGCCTGTCACCAGAGTATTGTAACATGTTGTAGACATGTTCAGAGCAAGGTGGCTGTTCCATACATAGTGATGTGTCACTGAAACACAGCATTTTCTTTTCATTTCAGTTCACTAGATACAGAAGTATTTGTTTATTCTGTTATAATTGTTCGTTTACTATTTCTAAAAGTGTCTTTTAATCTGGAGAGTAGCATCATTCAAATATTGAATACATTTTTTTTAAAGGGAATAAATGTAGGGCAACAAAATAACAATGTAAATGTAAAGGAAACAAAATATATGTATTAAAATCCACTGTAAATATAAGCACATGTAGTGTGGCAGTAGTGTGCTCAAGTAATCCAAGAAATGGATAGATATCACCTGGATGTGCTGGGCATCAGTGAAATGTGATGGTCAGAAGCAGGGAAAAGAATGGTGGAAAACCGTAAGCTAATAATACATTCAGACAGAGAAAACAGGAAATACCAAGATGGAGTGGGTATAATTATGTCAAATGTAGAAGCAAAAAGCCTTACAGAATGGGAATCAGTGAAAAGTCGCATAATAAGAGAACAATGCAAACAAAGTCACAGAATAATGACAATCATACAATTTCATGCATCCACGAATGATGCAGATGATGAAATAAAAGACAATTTCTATCACCAATAACAACACATGAACAAAGTCCCTAAACACAACATCCTAACTGTCATGGGAAACTTCAACACCAAGGTACAAAAAGATAACACTGATGTCGAAAAAGTAGTTGAGAAAGAAGGAATTGATATGATAAATCAGAGTGAAGAAAGATTAATTGAACTATGTCTGACAGAGGACATGGTCATTGCAGGAAAAATATTTCCACGCAAAGAGATACATAAAACAACATGGATATCTCCAGATGATAGAACCAGAAACTAGATAGACCATTTTGTATTAGAAGGCAAATCAAAACATCTCTGACAGATGTAAGATAATATAGAGGTGCAGATGTCAACTGTGACCACAACCTGTGTACAGGGAATATAAGACTAAAATTGAAAAGGCTACACAAGAAATCAGTACTCAGAAAGATAAACAGCCACAGCCTACAGGAAGAAAATACTAACAGGAATTTAAATCTGGAACTTACCAATGACACAGCATTACTGTCCACAATACAAAAAGGATTGGAAAAAATAATTATGTCCATCCATAAGAATAGTGAAGAGCAAAACCTCTATCTTAATGCAAAGAAAACTAAATTGAGTAGAAATGACAAAACAAATAAGGCAGCTGAAATATGTATCAATGAGGAAAAATTGGAAAAGGCGAAGAGTTTTGAATATCTTGGATCATTACTAACTAATAATGGAGATACAATGAGGGAAATTAAAAAGGAGGACATCTATCACTCTTCAAAAAGTAAAACAACTGAAGAAACTGTGGAGAGGAACAGACAGAACTACAAAAACAAGATTTTTGAGGGCATGCATCTTTCCCATCACAACATATGCCTGTGAGACCTGGACACTTAAAACAGCTGAGAAACACATAAATGCCTTTGAATGTAAATGCTGCAGAAGAGTTCTTCAAATATCATGGACACAAAAAAACAGAACAAATTTATCCATACTACAAGAACTTAATACTGAAGAAGGTAGGCTAGTAGAGATAATTAAATAGAGAAAACTATTTTGCACACATTAAATGTCATAAGAGTTTAGAGAATCTTGGAAGGACATATAATAGGAAAGAGAAAGAGGGGAAGACCAAAGTGAAGATGGCTGCAAGGCATTGTTGATAATCTGCAAATGGATGCATCAGCAGCAGGCCATCTTGCTTACAGTTGAGAGGCCTACATGAGAGCTGTTAGGGAGGCAAAGTTCCGGACGAGGCATGCAAATGATTGACTTACCAATCATTTTCCACTACTCAGTGAGGTAGAGGAGATAGATATAGATGAATTAGGAAACTCTTACAGCACAGTCAAAATCACAGCAGCAGAAGTAAATGCTGGACTGCAAAAAATAAATAGGAAAGCACGAACATCTGAAAACAAGTGGAAATACATACAGGAAAGATGAGCAGCCAAATTAACCATATTTAATGTAAGGGCAGATCTTGGAAAAGATTTGACAAAGGCAACATACAAAGAACTAGACAATAAAGTAAAAAGTTCAGCTAGAAGAGATAAAAGAGAATACATAGACAATATGGTGGAGGAAGCAGAGAAAGCAACAAAAACAGGAGACAGCAAAACTTTATACAACATACAAATAAGGCTAATGGGTACTATTACATCCATAGAAAGACCAGTCTTTAACAAAACTGGCACCCTATTAACATCAAGTAAAGACCAAAAGCAGAGATGGGACAAACACTTCCAATAAATACTTAATAGACCACACCCAAAAAAATTGATAAACCTTGAAACCGATTTACCAATCCAACAACTAAATGTCAATCTAGATGAAA
Organism: Achatina immaculata; assembly: GCA_009760885.1. Classification (NCBI taxonomy): domain Eukaryota; kingdom Metazoa; phylum Mollusca; class Gastropoda; order Stylommatophora; family Achatinidae; genus Lissachatina; species Lissachatina immaculata. Next base: position 17,500,648 of record CM019703.1, on the reverse strand, counting down.
TTTAATTGAATGAAATCGAAACACCAGTGATCCTAATGGCTAACAACAAAGCTGCAGGTGAAGATGATATAAAAGTTAAAAGCTATTAACAGTGACAACATAAGTCAACCACAGAGAATGTTTAATAAAGTTTGGAAAGAAGTAAAGATCCTTTCAAAATGGAAAAAAGGAGTCATTGTTAGAATAGTTAAAAAAAAAAAAAAAGACAATCTTAGTGATTGCAATAATTGGAGGGGAGTAACCTTACTATCAACTGGTCAAAAGTATTTTGCAAAGTCATTCCAATTAGAATTAAAGATATAGTGGATACTGTAATAAGAGAAGAACAAGCAGGATTTCAAAAGCAGAGAAGCTGTCTCCATCAGATCTTTACTCTAAGAATAATACTCAAAGAACATATTGAAAAGCAAAACCACTAATCCTGAACTTCATCTCTCTCTTTCTCTGAACCTTAAGTGCCCATGGCATATGGGGCTTCCGCAAGGGTTTTCCACAAATGCCTGTCCTTTGCTTTTTTTTCTGCTCTTGCCCAGATGAGCCCTCTATTGGCCAACATCCTCTCTGTTGTTCTTCTCCATGTCTCTTTTGGTCTACCCTTACTTCTGTGTTCCCCTGTGGTATCCATCTTAGTGCTTTTTTTAGTAGTGAGTTGTCAGTCATTCAGAGCACATGTCCCAACCATTGCCAGCGTCTTTCCCCTGCATGTCATAGCCTATAAAAAAGCATTTGATAGCATTCACAGAGCTTCACTGTGGAGAATCTGTGGAGTAGCATCTAAACTTGTCAACATCATTAAGGATCTCTACAATAGATATGTTTGTGCATACAGAAGAAGTAATGAATGAATGGTTTCAGATTGAAACAGGCGTGAAATAAGGATGTATGCTATCTCCCTTGAGTTTTGGGATTGCCATAGACTTTATAATGAAACGATGCCATACAGGTAAATCCGGCATTGATTAGGTACATGGGACCCAAATAGAAGATCTTGATTTTGCTGATGACATAACTCTTATCAGTAATAATGTGAATTCCATGCAAGAAAAAACAGATTCCCTGTCTTCACTGGCTAGCAAAATGGGACTAGAAATTAACAAGGAAAAAACAAAAATAATGAAACTTCTCATTAATCAAGAAGGAAAAAATATGCGTAGAAGAAACAGTTGTTGAAGAAGTAAATCAGTCTGCATACCTCGGCAGATACATAGACCAGGGCTGTGACACCAGAAAGGTGGTTAGAATTAGAATTGCAAAAGCAGCATTGACCTTCAAGAATCTTGAGAACATATGACATTCAAAAATTATAAGCACAAAAACTAAGCTGAGATTATTCAATTCAAATGTAATACCCACCCTCATTTATGCCTGCAAAAGCTGGAAAACAATTAAAGAAACAGACAAGAAATTAGACTCTTTTGAAAACAAATGCCTTAGGAAAATACCTGATATAAAGTGGAATGAATTCAAGAACAATGCAGAGATCAGGAAGATGGGCAAATAACAACCTATCTCATGGGTAATTAGAAAAAGGAGATGGACATATATTGGTGACGTGATTACAAGAAACAGTCAGAGAATCCCAAAACAAGCTGTCAAGTGGAAAACAATAGGCAAAAGAAAACGAGGTCAACCATGTGAAACTCTAAAGTTGGTATTGTTAAAAGAAGCCAAATTATTAGGAATAAAATCCCTTGATGAGGCTGAACAACGTGCTGGAAACAGGAAAACTTGATGAACTACCATGCTAGCCCTATGTGATTTTTAACAGCACAAGAAGGATGTAAGATGAAAGATGTAAGTGTGGCAGTTTGTGAACTAAGGAAAACTTTGAAACTTATATTATGGTGCTTTCTCTCTAATTTTCTTTGGTTGTAAAAACTTTTAATGATGTTTTTTTTTTTTTTAAATTCTGAAAGCCTTCAATAATCAGTTGTAAAGACTTTGACCAATTATTTTTTTGAGAATTGAAGTAAATCCTCTAATTTCAGACAGGACTAGATCAAGACTGAGCTCAGATTCTGTGAGTTTTGGAAATATTTTCATTGATTCTCAGAAGAGTACCTGCTTGCAGAGTGCATAATTTGTGGTGTTTTTCTTTCAGTTTTTCACTATTTAGATGGAGTCAAAGACTACTGGACTGTCTGTTAGTTATTTTTCACATCACCCACAAAAATATTTTTGCCTTACCAAAGTTATTTGGTAACCCAAAATATACCTAAGAAAAATATACTTACCAAATCATATATTTTGTACAGTTAAAAAAAATAACAGAATATGATTGCTCAAGACAGTGGTAAGATTAAAAAAAGTCTTTCTTTAAACAATTCTTTTCTTAGTCTGAACTTCCAAAGATTTGAACTGAAGAATTCTGTCAGTCTGTTTGGTTCATGCACTTTGAGAACAACTAAACGGCAACAACAGTATATGAAGTTTATGTGGATCTTGCACAGACGTGTGCCATTTGCAAAGAAGCATACACGAATGTTTAAAGATAATGCTACTTCTTTTTACTTGTATTGACTGATCTACTAATCCAGTGATACTAGGGTTAAAGTCACAGCAGTGCAGATTTTTTCTGGTACCACCACATCAAAAAAGGCCCTGAGGTTCGCCCAGCTTCTAGAAATAGGTACCAGAGAAGTCTGAAAAGGTAAATGCAGCCAGGTGTGATACTGACAACATCACACTTTCATATTCCAAAGGTCTTGGAAATACTGGCCTAACGCTGTACCTGCAATATGCCTTAATGGCATGGAAACAGGGACTTTACTTTTTACCTTTGTACTTGTGTAGTATATTTTAATCATCATAAAAATATACAAGTATGTTGTCAAGAACAATGCAGAGATAAGACAGATGACTGAACAACAACCAGTCTCATGGGTGATCAGGAAAAGGAGATGGACATATGTTGGTCATGTGATGAGAAGAAATGATCAGAGAATCCCAAAACAAGCTATCAGGTGGAACACAACGGGCCGAAGAAAAAGAGGCAGACCACGTGAAATTCTAAAGAGGACATTGTTAAGAGAGGCCAAATTAATAGGCATAAAATTCCTTGATGAGGTTGAAAGACTCGCCGAAAACAGGAAAACTTGGCAAACTACCTTGTGAGCCTTATGTGATGTTTAATGGCACGGGAAGGATATAAGATATAAGATAAGATGTGGTTATTGATATAACATTTTTTAAAAAATTAATATTTGTGGAGTCACAAGTCACAAACCTATAGAAACAATATTCTTCAGTGATTCATGAATAGCTGCTCTGCACAATGAAAAGAAACCAGACTTTCAACTAATTATAGATATGTCACATGATTTCAGATCTCTGAGACACACTTGCATTTTTGCTATTCATTGCCATGATACCTTCTGTATGTTAGACTGGTTGATGTTTATTTGTTTAATTCATAGTCTGATGTCAGCATTGGTGTTTTTCTCATATTTTTCTTCATAAGCAGTTGCTAATGACAAATTTAGCATAACAGGAACTATTCCTGCATAGTCCAGCAACAGGACATTCGTGATGGATAAACTACTGCCCAGGCCTCTTGACTAAACTTAGCAATGTCCCTTGCAACTCCCCACCATCCACAGCTGATAAACCACTGTTTTTGGATAACATAACATGTTAAAGCAGCCATAATGATTATCAATAAATGGCACATGAAACAATCATCCATATTTGCTGGAGCTTCTTTTCTCCTTGATGCCAGGATCCCCACTTTTCCAAGCCCATAAACTCAAACTGATTCAGCCTAATGGTTAAATCTGTCACTGATGTCATTGACCTAAGGGTTTTTGTTTAGTTGAAAATATTTTGGAAATACCAGTTTTTTTTGGTCCCATTTCAGTCTTATAAACATATAAATCATTTTCACTAAATATTTTCCATATAACCATTGTACTTAATAAGTATGATGCAGTTACATTCACTTTAACATTCATATATTTATGTTGTCATTTGCAAACCCCAAAAATTTCATTAATTGGTTTGCTTAGGATTTTTAAAGACATACTCGTAAATTCTTAACATAGCTTGTTGAAGGAGTTGCATGACTTCTGAAGAATAACAGTGCTCAAATCCACACAAAAAAGTTTATTTATCATTGGCACTTTTCCAGCCAACTCAAGCAGTGCACACAATCATTTGTAGTCCTATTTCTTGGATGCATTGTTCTCATTCGTAGCATGCAGCATTAAATATGACTCCAATCCTTAGATATCGGCTCACTGTGGTTCTAGTTACTGTAGGCTACATGTTAATGAGCTTGCAATGTCATAGAATAAGCAGGAATTCCAAAGAGGAGATTATACACAGAAATCAGAAACTAGGGAAATCAATAAATGCAATTATTTTCCAACTTTTTTTGTTTATACTTTTCAAAAGTTTTATTTGATGACCTTTCCCAAAAGTTGCTGTAAACCATTTGCATATGATGTATACTATTGACTATTTGTCTGAGACAAATAATGTAACATCATCTTTACAGTCATTAAAATTTGTAATACCTGTCACATTTTCATCACAGATTACAGCATATACTGTATCTCCTGGCCTATATAAGATGCAGCCCTTTTTCTATGGATATTGTTTGGGGAAATAATAACTGAGGAAAATAATAATTTTTGTATTTCTCATCATACATTTATTGAAAAAAGAAATACTGGAGTTCATTCATTCATTTGCATATCCCTTGCGGAACTTTGCCTCCCAAACAGCACTCCTGTAGGCCCCTCGGTTATGAGCAAGATGGCCTGCTGCTGCTGCATCCATTTGCAGATCGTCACCGATGTCTTGCAGCCATCTTCGTTTTGGTCTTCTTCTTTTTCTTTTTCCCATTATGCATCCTTCCAATACGGTCTTCTCTAAATTATCATGACGTTTAATGTGTCCAAAATATTTAAATTTTCTCTCTTTAATCCTCTTTACTAGCCAGCCTTCTTCAATATTAAGCTCGTGTAGTATAGATATATTTGTTCTTTTTTGTGTCCATGATATTTGGAGAACTCCTCTGTAGCATTTACATTCAAAGGCATTTATGTGTTTCTCAGCTGTTTTGTTAAGTGTCCAGGTCTCACAGGTATATGTTGCGATGGGAAAGATGCATGCCCTTAAAAATCTTATTTTTGTAGTTCTGTCTGCTCCTCTCCACAGATTCTTTATTTGTTTTACTTTCTGAAGAGCGATAGATGTCCTCCTTTTAATTTCCCTCATTGTATTTCCATTATTAGTTAGTAGTGATCCAAGATATTCAAAACTCTCCACTTCTTCCAATTTTTCCTCATTTATATATATTTCAGCTGCCTTGTTTGTTTTGTCATTTGTCATCAATTTAGTTTTCTTTGCATTAAGATTGAGGTTCTGGAGTAACTTATTAAAATATTGGAATATTAAAAACTACTGTACATTATTAAAAGATTCTCTCAATACAGCTATATCCTTGTCTTGTTTTCTATCTCCCTAGAACTGCAGGCTGTTGTTGTTTGCAGCCGGTGCTGTGAATGTGATGAGACTGAATCATGTCAGCTGGGAGTAGGTTATGGCAGTTATTTTTTTCAGTCTCTGAATGTGGCTAAAAAGCAGGGAGTGTGCAATACTTGTTTAGCAGACCGCATTGCTATGGGGAATATGATAATCCTTCCCCCATTAGCCATGAAGAAATGTAACAAAATAATCTATACTATGTGGTAATCAAGCAGGATTGTATATGCCGAATGCTATTTAACTGGAACACTCTTGCATAGTTGTAGTGAGGAAAGTTAGAAACTGTAAACCACAGTGGAGAAAGCTTGAGGAAATGTGTCCACTTTCAATTATTACATGACAAACTGGTTAAAACTGCACAAAGACTCGTGTCGGTCAAAATACCATCTAAAGTTTCAACTTCTGGTACATAAGACGTATGTCATTTTTATGACAAATTTTTAGGAGAAAAATAAGTGCATCTTATAGGTTGAAAAATACTGATTTAGGCTGCTCTTCCTCACTCCAAAATGAAGGTGGGAAAGACAGAGGTATAGTTCTTTCTTAAATACAGTATAGTATATAGATACACATCTGCATGCACCCAAAGGGCATCCACAAATACAAATGAAGACATAATTCTGTTCAGTTTGCTGCATAGTACAGAAATATAAGTTTTTATTTTCATATAATTCTACCATGTGTCACACAAGGCACATCATGACAGTATTCAATTTCCAATGATGTTTATTCTAACACTACTTTATCAATGGCATCAGTGGCTCCAGTGATTCTTTTTTTCAGTTCTCTGGGACCCATACCTTAATTTTATAACTGATAACAACAAACAGCACGGAATTATTTCTTTGTATAAATTTTTAGTAAATTTTTAAAAATTGCATGGAGACTGTGGGTACTGCATATATGTGTGTGTATATGTGTGTGTGTGTATATATATATATATATGTATATAAAAGATTAAGATAGCCCCATAGCAAATGCCATAGGGGATGAAGCGTTAGAGACCTCATTATGCTGGGCCATCAGCATATGAGGTAGGGTGGCCAGTTCCTTTCCTCGCTGCTTTTCCTTCCCAGATTTTCTCTGGTACTCATTTTACGAGGCTGGGTTGACTTCGGAGCCGTATTGGTCGGGGAAAAAAAAAAAAATCCCACTCAGCTGGGGATTCAAACCTTGACCATTCGATTGCTAGACAAGTGCTCTAACCACTATGCTAGCCAGTCCCCGGCATAAATATATATAAATATATATATATAAACATACACATATGGACGTGATTAAAATAGTCTTAATTCACAGATTTACACTTTTTATCGTGTTAGTACTGATATAGACAGTATTTGTTTTAGTGCCAGATGTTTTATTTATTTTTAAAAAGCAGACATACATTAACTTTTAAAGCCTTACATTAACTTTTAAAGCCTAGTTCAATGAATAATAAAGATAATGTATGAATCCCAAAACAAGCTATCAAGTGGAACACAGCAGACCAAAGAAAAAGAGTTTGACAACATGAAACTCTGAAGAGGACATTGTTAAGAGAAGCCAAATTAGTAGGCATAAAATCCCTTGATGAGGTTGAAAAACTCACCATAAATACGAAAACTTGGAAAACTATCATGCGAGCCCTATGTGATGTTTAATGGCATAGGAAGGATGTAAGACGTAAGTAGGCAAATTGTGTTACAACAGCATAACAAGACAAAAGTGATTTTTGGAAAAGATGAATACTCAGGAAAGTTAATGTAGTACTAGTATGATCAGTTAAAAAAAACAGTGTTTTATAAACAGAAAAAAAAAACCAATGAAAACTCATGAATCATGGAATTGTTTTATAAACTGCAGATATATTATTGACAATGTAACACACGGTTATTATTACTGAAACTAGATACAGCAGAAAGTATATAAAGCTTTGCAAACATTCACACTTATGTACAAATGTATAGAAAACAAGTAAAATATTCTTTGTAATCTTAAAATTATACACATGCCACGACTGTTGTAGCTCTGGTAACCACTGGCAGACAGAGTCTAATTCAGTGACTCTTCAGAGATGTCTCATTCAGCCAGTAAGATATGTATTGTGGCACCTCATATGTCATTAGCTGTTTAGTGCCAAAATATTCTGTGTAAAATCTTAAACATACACATCACCTTCTTCCTCATCATATGTCTATGTGCTCAGTTGCATTTCTTTGATAAATTGGACTGGGTTTTTTTGTACTTCTTGCGTAGAATTGCAGAGTTTAGCTTCTTCGTTTCTTGAATCATTTCATTAGGCCAGTAGGTGCATCTCAGTGTTTCATGGTTTTACAGTGTTTGAGAATGTAATCCATAATTTGTGATGTCTTAGCAAATTCAGAGAACAGAGCCAGCAACCTTACAAAGCATGTGTTAAGCTGTCTCTCTCTCTCTCTCTTTTTTTTCTTAAATGAAAGCTAGCCTTAAAATACAGTTTATTTACACCCTCATTTTTCTGTTGTGTATCATTTAACCATAATTTCTCTTATGATTGTCATATGTATCTTACAGTCTAATACATAAGCTCATAACCAGGGTTCCCTCTGAGCTGCACAACAGACATGCACACACAAAAAAATCATGCTGCACACAAACATTTTATATGCAGCATAAAAAAGTAATAAAATTGCCACTTTTGTTTTTCATTTTTGTGATGTTATTCAGAGCAACAGTAGCACTGATGAAAAATATGATAGCACAACGTGTGTTTGTTTTCCTGATTTCTTTGGATTTTAGTTTTTTTTTTTTTTTAAATGAGAACTTGAAATTATACTCTGTAATTTGATGTTATAACACACATCTGGACATAAAATTTCTGTATTAAGATTATATCTGCACACAGGTTCAAAATCTTGTGCAGGAAGTGCAAAAACTTAGAGGGTACATTCCTGTAACTATCATGAAGTGATTGTCCTGTTTTTGTTCTTAATAAGTAATAAGAAATAGGTATAAGAATCAGTCAATCAGTCATTTGCATGTTCCTTGTGGAACTTTGCCTCGCTAAAAATATGAGTTAAAATTTTTTTTTTAAGTGTGAAAAGATTAATTCTTATTTGCCCATTACAAATATTATGAGTCCTTTTTGACAGATTCATATTTTTCCAATGAAGAGTGGCCTAAGTATGCATCTCATTTTGTTTATAATTTTAGTTCCACTTGCTGCTGGTACTTCCTTACTCTGTAGAAAGCATTTAATGAAGCTGTTGAACAGGGAATTGTGGAAAAGCATGAATGCCAATGCAAGCTGGCAGGGCAATAGATAGATTGAACTTGCAAATGTCCTGGTTATTTTTATACTGCTACTGGAGTGTTTTGATAGAAGCATTTTTTTTTTCAACATTGAAATACAGATTTTTATTCTTTTGATCCTGAAAAACATTTTACTAAAAAATTAGATGATGTTTGTTATATTAATCTGATCAATAATTTATTGTTGTGATGACCAAAAAATGGCTACATTATACTAATATCAACAGGTCAACAACCTAGTCACCATTTGAGAAAACTATGGAAATTACACTTTGTATTTAAGAAAATCAAACTAGTCACAGTTGTTCTGTTAAAAATGAAGCATGAAAGATGAGTTTTTCAAATTGTCTTTTAACAAAACAAACAAAATTAAGTGGAATTTTGTTCTTCAAAAATCTGCTTTCTCATATAAAATTTGTGAAGATGAAATGACTAGTGATATACTTGTATTTAAAAAAAAAACAATCCAAAAAACTTGACACTCAGATCTATCTGTGGGTAAACTTCATGTTAGTTGCATGCAATAAAAACCGTCCATTATACTTTGCTTCATACTTCTGGCCTTCAGTGATTCATCCATTAAGCTTTACCCATGGTAAACCCACGGTTCTCCATTTTCTTGTGTTTCTTCACCTAGATTTGCTAATATCTTGTTATACAGTCTCTATCCTTGTTTTAAATACAGAGTGGTGAATTTTGTCCCACACATTTCACCATGGAAGCAGAATACAAATCTCCACCCCAACTTTGGATGTTACATCATTATAATTAAAGTTATTATTTAAGTGTAACAACAAAAATAATCTTTATGTTACTCTGAATTTATGAACTTTGCTTATCATGAGAATGCGATTTGTTCCTTAAGTGCCATTTTATTTTGTTTGTCTTTTGACATCCTTTAACTTCAACAGATACAACAAAGGAGTGCTGTCTGTCATGTTTCTAAGCATAACCAGTCAGACTGTAATACATATCCACTCATTTTAAAGGTGATAAATTTCTACGCCTAAAGCCACCAGAGAAAGCAGTGCGACAGACACAGCTGCCATTAGGGTTTATATGTCTCTGAAAATTTGGTGGACACATGACTCCTGGACAAGGATCATATCTTGTAGATGGTGGATTTTCTGTTGTTGCTGTGCTTGTAGCTACTGTAGTGACTGTTTCTGGTGCTGATGTCGATGATAATGTTATGGTGTCTATTGCACTGTTGTTCAGGCTGTCTGAGGGTGAGTCTATAGACGAGCTGTTTCCATCACTAAGGACGACACGTTTGCCTGCATCAATACCACATCTGAAAACAACACAATGACTGACATCAGTAAATCATCTTTCTCAAATTCTCTCTTTCTTTCTTGTGATTTCTCTCTCCCTTTCTCTCTTTGCTCTTTCTCTTTATTCAATACCATTGTTTTTGGTGTAGGTAAGCTTATATTTATGAAAAAAAACTGTTCTAATGAGTAAATTAAAAATGCCTTTCAGGATGCTAATGTTATAGTATATTATACTTTCATTGACTCCATAAACTTTGATAATAAAGTATAAATAATGACTCTGGGACCTCACCTATGAATGTAAAGCAGATGCTAGCGTTGTCTGAAACCACCTAACCACTTATATTTTACATCTCAATATCAACAGCATTCACTTTATTTTTTAAAATATAAATTAACTAACAAATATAATATGGAGAGTGTATATTGCAGTAGCTGTAAACAAATCTTCATGAGGTCACCGCAGCATAGCTGTTAATAGTAAAAATGGTGGGAGCATATTGTACTTTACAAGACAAAAATGTGATATTATTTGCTGCAACAACAGCAACAAAATTGGAAATAAAATGAGAATGGAAGATAAAAGTAAATAAAATATATAATATCTAAAGATATAATAAATAATAACTGATATAATAAGAATAAAGCAACCATAGCTCTCATTTTTTTATAGGAAGTAAATCACTAAATGTCCATTATGGGATTAACCAAACTTTAGAGATATGTTTGGAAAATAATTTTACCCATATTCATTATCACAAGTTCTATCTGTATGTTCTGTTCAAGACTAATGAAGTTTTGTTGCATTTCTCATCTCTTCTGTGAGATACCAGCTGTCAATACTGCTGTTTCCTTACTCCTCTGACCGGTCGTCTGACCCTATCTGACTGCAACTCCTGTTCCTACTCTCTCTGTATAATTTTATCAATTATGCTCTGCTTTATATCCTTTTCTCCCACTTTTTCTTCCTGGCCTAGTCTTTAGCTGGCCATATTCCATGTTTGACTGCCTCTCAAATCCCTCAATTTCCTTTCCTGCCTCCAGCCACAGTCTGCCCAGTTTTCTCAGTGGATCACAGATAAGTTTCTTTGCATGTTTTTATCTGTTCTATTTTTTCTGCTGTCCTTGATAAAGGCAATTTTGTTAAAATATTTGGTTGTTGTTGTTGTTTTTCATAACTATTTTATTGCTCCTACTCCTTACTGCTAAATTTTTTTTTCTCACTATCTGCTGTTATATTCTCTGTCTATAAGACAAACATTTATCTATTTATGCATCACAGTTCATTTCTCATTTGGTGCTGATACAGTGCTCCTTCTATCATATCTAGTTGCTTATCTGTGGATCCAATATTTATAACAATGTGTTATCAATGTTGAAAAGTTAAATATTGAGGCATTGGCACATTATAGACTTCCATCTGCAGAAACAACAACAGTAATTCTCACTAAAGACAAGGCAAGATGTGTGTTGGTATGGATGGAAGCAGAATGTAATGATAAAGTAAAAACTACTTATTAGAATATTTACATTTTAGTTTCAGTTTCATTTAATATAGGCAAAAATAATGAAAACATAATGACAAAGAATGAATAATATAATGAACTTGTAATAATGCAGATTTTATCTCTCCAAAAATAGTTTACTATTGTTACGTAGTGAGTGTCTGAGTGGCAAAGTTGTTGGTCTCTCATGGTGAAGGTTGGCTGTTTGAATCTGGCCAGAAGTGTGCCAGTCATGCAGCTATAGAAATAGCTATCTGGCTTCTTCTAAAGCAGGGGAAGGAAAGGTGGCCAGGCATGATGCTGACCACACCATGCTCTAGTGTACTAACAGGTTGAAGGAAAAAAAAAGGGCACTGACATCATATCCCCTACGTGCCTCCTAGGCATAACAGGATCATCTTTTACCTTTTGACACTGTCAAGTGAATGGCTTCATCAGATGTTTACTTACTCGCATGTATCTGTCAAGAAAGTGAGAGGGCACTGTTCTCCTTCATTGCAGCATGTCAGAACCTCAGCACATTTGCATTCACACTCCTCGGGGTCCCACACATGGGGGGGATCACATCTCTGATACGCACTTTTGCACTTGCATTCACACTGGCGTTCTTGGAACTCCTTCTTGGGTCCACATTTCTGAGGGGTCAGTGTGCACTGGATTCGACATGTCACGTGCCTCTCCACAATCACCGGGTAATATTCTCCCCTCCAATCTAGATGACTGGCCCCTGGCAGAGGGACTTCAGCCTTGATTACCTGCCACATAATTGAGTTGGAAGATCAGTAACTGAGTTACAGAAGGCATTCTAAAATTCATGATCATTTAAATCACTTGGTATATCCTAAAGATATAAACAAGATACAGGTTCATTGCTCTTAGTGCATGCAGGTATTTTTTTTTTTACATCATCATCATCATCATCATCGTCATCACCACCATCACTCCCAATGGAGTACAAGGCATCAACAAATGTTCTCCAGCCAATCCTGTCTTGACTAAGGCAGGATACCTCAAACTAATGTCTTTGCCACTTCCTTTAGTTCTTCCTGTGTTGTGCATCTCCATGTCCCCAGTGGAACTGCCCATCTTTGTTTTCCCTTCAGGTGTTCAGGTCAAGGCAGTATAGGGGTGTCTTGTTTTCTTCCGTTCATAGTACGCGGCCCAGTCATTTCCATCTTCATTTTTTGACATCTTTAGTAATGTTCTCAGTACCTGTTTGGTTGGTTATTTCCTCATTTGTCATATGTTCTTTCCAGTGTACTATACTTACGCAGAGAATCCCAAAACAAGCTATCAAGTGGAACACAACAGGCCGAAGAAAAAGGGGCAGACCGCGTGAAACTCTGAAGAGAACATTATTAAGAGAGGCCAAGTTAACAGGCATAAAATCCTTTGATGAGGTTGAAAGACTCGCCGAAGACAGGAAAAATTGGCGAACTACTTTGCGAGCCCTATGTGACGTCTAACGGCACGGGAAGGATATAAGATATAAGATAAGATACTTACGCATTATAAAAAGACTTTAAAAACAAAATATAATCATTCTTTAAAAAGATGCAAACAGAATTCTTGTGATTAGAAATACTTCTGAGCATCCAAAAAATTTTTATAAATCAGTTATTTTATAGGCCAGTTCTGACATATTAGGCTGACAATATGCCCACTTTTGGACAATTTAAGACAATGCGTGTTAATGTAAATGTAAACAAGCACAAAGCTTTTTTTGGTAGCATATGAAGAGACTCAACTCTGGATCCACTTTGAGAAAAAAAAAACTTGGCAGAAACAGTTAGGAGGAATAATAAGGAAAGACTAAAAGAACTGGACAAAATATGCATATGCTGCACAGAGTTATAAGTATCTGATGTACTGAATATGACAGTTTTGGTGCTTTTGCAATATCTTGTCACTCATTAACTGCAATTTCCTCTCTTGAGGAACAGTACTCTTGTAGGTTTATTTTATAGTTTGGAGTTGCCCATCTTGTTGGCAACTTGTGTGTAAAAATACTATACTTGTATTATCTCCAATTATTGTAACATATTATGCCTCACGTGGCACCTGGGAACAACTGTGTTAAGAATACGCTTATCTTAGCATAGTCTTTGTGAGACAGGGAACATAGATCTGTTTGCTTAAAACTCTGACCTACTTCTGTAGCCCAAAAACTTGTAGAAATCAACACTAATTGTAATTGTTTTTTTTTTGTGTAAAATGTAATGTCTGGATGGATGGGAATATGGAGATTGCTGGTGGGGATGAGGAAAATCTGGTGTGAAACCAATGAATCCAGGACATGACATGAGTCTCTACGACAATGGCTATTAGAGTGATTTAAACAAAACAGAGCCAACAGATTATAGGTGGTGGGTAATGGATATCGTTGAAGCACTCATCAGATTCCTCATCCCAAAGTCAGAGTGTCTCTGTGGAGCTGTCTCAAAGCTGTCTAGCCAGTCAGCATTGCATGCTGGATCTGACATGGAGAAGGAGCTTAAGTACAGCCACCAAAGACTGGAAAACAAAGTTTTGGCCAGGCTGACCTAAACCACTGTCTTCATGGCAGTCCAAGCAAGACCACAGTCTGCCCTAGCAAGGAAAGGTGCTGAAGTCAGAGGTACACAGCCAAAAAGTGCACTGCAAAAATCAGGGTACCATGCATCATCGCCAGTGTGCATATGAAGAAGAAGATGCCTCACATGGTCCTCCATCATGAGATCTAAACCCTCCTGCATCGGAAGTTGGGCATAAGGCTAATAACCTTATCCTGGGACCTATCTAGAGATGACTCTAGATGGGGAAAAAATGAACTTGTTATGGAAACTTGCAATGAAATCAACAAAAAGTGCCGAAACACTTTGCGAGCCCTATGTGACTTTTAACAGCACGAGAGGATAGTAGTAGTAGTAGAATATCAAAAGTATTAAGATATACTGTGTATTATGAATACAGAGCAAGCTGGTCAAACATAAAGGTTCACATCTTCTTAAATGATGTCTACAAATGTGGTGTCCTCTTTTGATTTGTCTTACCAGACTAACTTTGCAGAGATATCTAAGGCAATAATGAGAGAAAACCCAATATGAACTGAAGCTATCCCCAGATCAACCAGCACTCCACACTCCAGCACATGCAAAATATAGACAAACAAACAATGAGAGCTCACTAGAACAACATGGAGATAACAAGCATGAATGACCAGACAGACACACAAAGGAAATTTTTGGCTACCAAGTACATAGAAGAACACATACCAAGTAGAAGCTGGACCCTCTTCAACACTGATGGGTCTGCATCCAATGCAAATGAAAATGGTGGAGGGCATTATTATGCTAAACAATAATGAACACATTAAGCTGTTAGTAGCAACAGGAAAATTTTCCATCAACTAGGGAGCAGAGATAAGACAGATGAGCAAATAACAACCTGTTTCATGTGTGACTGGAAAAAGAAAATAGACACATGTCGGTCATGGGCTGAGAAGAAACAACCAGAGAGAACACAAAAGGCAAAAAAAAAAAGAGGTCGACCATGTGAAACTCTGAAGAGGACATTATTAAGAGAGGCCAGTTTAGTGGAAATAACATCCCTTGATGAGGTTGAAAAGCTCGCTGAAAACATGAAATCTTGGCGAGCTGCCATTTGAGCCCTATGTGATAATCAGCGGCACAGGAAGGATATAAGAAGTGAGCCAAGGCAAGGGCCTTGAAAACTGCAGCAGAAGCCCTGATATCAGAAAAATATGTCAAAGAAAATGTGGTGTTTCAGCCTGAAGCAATGTCAATAATCACCATGCTGAAGAGCCACAGAAATGAAACTGTCAGTGATCTGTGAACAGCAATGTACCAGATATGTATGCTGTTCTGGCCACTGAAAAAACTGATGCCTACCATGGACTCAGTAGAGAAGAACAAGTAATCATTTTTCAGCTTCACATCAGTCAGAACAGACTGAGATATCATCTATTGAACAAACTCAAGTTCAGCGTGACCAGTATGTGAGCATGGGGCACTAACAAGATGACTATATGACATTTATATATGACATACACATATATGACATTTTCTACAAGAGTACCAGACATACAAGGAACAGAGAAAACATATGTGACCAACACCTATGCCAGCCCTGGAAAAGCTGTATGTGGATGTACATAAACTCCAGCTAACTGCTGACTACTTCAGAAGTATACAAGTCTCTGTCTGAAAATGATCAAAGAAGAAGAAGGTTTTACCCCATTTAAAATTGACCCCTCCCCCCCCCCCTTTTTTTTTAAATTTTAAATCTTCTTCCTTTCATTCTTTTTTGGTCTCAACAAGTTGAGTAGTTAACCATCTAAAGCAGGCACTGGCAACCCCTTTTGTTCAGCAGGCAAAAAAAAAATATTATATTATTAAGTTATCCACAAAAATAAGATTTTTAAGGGCATGCATCTTTCCTATCGCAACATATGCCTGTGAGACCTGGACACTTAACAAAACAGCTGAGAAGCACATAAATGCCTTTGAATGTAAATGCTATAGAAGAGTTCTCCAGATATCGTGGACACAAAAAAGAACAAATATATCTATACTACAAGAGCTTAATATTGAAGAAGGCTGGCTAGTAAAGAGGATTAAAGAGAGAAAACTTAAATATTTTGGCCACATTAAACGTCATGATAATTTAGAGAAGACCGTATTGGAAGGATACATAATGGGAAAAAGAAAAAGAAGAAGACCGAAACGAAGATGGCTGCAAGACATCGTTGATGATCTGGAAATGGATGCAGCAGCAGCAGGCCATCTTGCTCACAACCGAGAGGCCTACAGGAGTGCTGTTTGGGAGGCAAAGTTCCGCAAGGGACATGCAAAGGAATGAATGAATGAATGAATTAAGTTATCAATCCAGGCATTTGTAATTCTACAATATAAACCAATATTGTTAACTTTTCCAGCAAATTATACAATTTTTAAATGAAACTACCAAGACTGGCTGCAGACTATAAGAAATTGTGGCCAGATGTGGCCCACAGGTCAAAGGTTGCCATATATAATCTAAAGGTTATTCATGACAGGGTTAGACAACTGTGAAGGCCATTTTCCTTGTTTCAGTAGCTTTATCACATTGTCCTTTCTTTGTATCTTCAATCTTTTATAGTTGCATTAGTTAGGGCATTATTCTGCTATCTTTTAAACAAATGTTCAAATAATCTCTTCCTCACTTCTCAGAGCATTTTAGACATTACAGCACAATATAAGTAAAGTGCTCTTTGCCACCATTATAAGTATAACTGAATCCAAAAGTGACAAAAATTAACTCTAAAACCTGGATCATCCCTACAACTTGTGATTCTCTCTCTCTCTGAACCTTAAGTGCCAAGGGCACATGGGGCTTCTACAAGGGTTTTCCACAAATGCCTGTCCTTTGCCTTTTTTTCTGCTCTTGCCCAGGTGAGCCCTCTATTGCTCAACATCCTCTCTGTTGTTCTTCTCCATGTCTCTTTTGGTCTACTCCTACTTCTGTTCCCCTGTGGTGTCCATCTTAGTGCTATTTTTGGTAGTGAGTTGTCAGTGATTTGGAGCACATGTCCCAACCATCGCCAGCGTCTTTCCTCAATAATTGCTGTCAGTGGCTTCATCTGGATTTCTGCCAACAAGATGTTATTTCTTATGGTGTTTGGCCAAAATATTTTTCTTATTCTTTGTAAACATTTAGTCTGGAAAGAATTTAACCTGTTTTCTATGGTTTTGGTGACTACTAGATATTTAATAAATGCTTAGTTTGCTCAACATGATAATCAGTGTAACCCCTTGTTTTTTAGATCAAGTTACGCAGTACATTGTCAGGGATTCTGTGGATATGAAGCAATAAGTAATCGTATAACATTATTAGCAGAAGCATAGACCAAGCCTTTTTTTGGAGATTTCAAATCACACTGATGGTTTCTTCTAAAACATTTGCAGAACAACTCCACTGGTGCTCTAAGTTTTTTAAATTATTTTTTTTTAAAAACTAGATGGTTGGAACTGCATGCATAATTATATGAAGGAGTTTCTTGTTTTGAAAGAATTTCTAGAAATTGACAAACTACAAAAAGTAATTGATTATATTTTTATGCATCCTTACATTGAGACTGACTCGTTCAGTGTAGCTAGGAACACATTCTAGATGATGTGATGGGCAGCAGCCACCACATCTTTCAATCTTTGTACACCTAGGAAAGTACACAACATTGGGGTTGTTGTTGTCAAAGCTGAGTCGAACTGTAGTATCTCTGGGTGAGCAGTTATCTGGAGTAGCCATACGCCCAACTCCTGAAGTATTAAGTAATAAGTAAATGTTGTAATAAGATAAATAAGTGGCATATAGTCATGGACTGATAGAATAGAGGGAGATGAAAGTGTAGAACATAAAGGACTGCATTAGTGAAAAGAAACTGATAAAGATTTGGAAGGAGTACAAAGAATTTGAAACTGAATGAAGTCAAAGGTCACCATGCATATTATAAGCCTGAAAAACATGAATTAAGACAGTGAATGATAATGAAATGGTAAACAGTGGAATTACAGAGTTAACAGACAGAGTGAGTGAATGTTTGTTGTGCTTACATGGAATCAAGAATGAATGTGTGATGAACCAGATACTGATCAAATCAGAGTTTCTCAGTGGAAACTGTTCTGTCTTCCCCACCACCACAACAAAATTGCTTGAATGTTCTTTTATATCATTAAGAACATTAATGCCATTAAGGTATACTGGGGATATGGTGTTAGGTCTGTATTTCCAAGACTTTTGGCATATGAAAGTGTGATGTGTCAGTATCACGCCTGGTTGCATTTACCTTCCCAGATTTCTCTGGTACCCATTTTTAGAGGCTTGGTGGATCTCAAGCCTTTTTGGTGTGATAGTACCAGAAATGACAGTACTTTTAGCTGAGAACCAACAAGACCTGCAAAATCTCTTGGATAAAGTCACCGAAGGAAGTGAACAGAAAGGCCTTACTTTGAGTATCAAATGGAATGATTCCATTTGATGCTGAGTATTTTCCTTAGGCATTTGTTTTCAAAATAGTATAATACTCTCCACTGAGTCCATACTCAAAGAGTCCATACTCAAAGAAACTCAAAGAGTCCATACTCTCCACTGTCAGTTTTATTTTCTGCTCTCTAAACATTTTTATTCTGATGTCTGTGGAATATGAAGAATGACATCCAAGATGGTGGCAGCCATTGAGGGTTGCCATCATGCCATGAGGCATACAAGTGATCTGATGCCCTCCCCTCCTTCACTTGTGGTGACAGTCAAGGTAGGGACTTTGTTCTCAACCTGTACTGATACAGTGAGTAATGCAGGGCAGGAAGATTATGTGGAACCAACTTTGATATGGAGATCGAAGATCTTTGTCTCACATATAAATATGACATTAAAGATTCAGTATCTTTATACATGACTCAAACTCCAGACCATGATTATAATAAGGTAAAGGAAAGACTTGTAATCCATGTTGTTTGTGATAATGTTACAGAGACAGTAGAATCAACCTACCTGAAATGACAACTTTCCCATCTTCATTAGTCATGTTGCTTAAAACTGAAAGAGATATTTAAAAAACAAGGATTAATTTATTAATCAGACAGATGGTGCTGTTTATAGCTAAGGACCACGGAGATGGGAGTGGTGGATCATTGAACAGGTTTCACTAACTAATTTATGGACAAACCAAAATCAGACTGACTGAGGAAAACCACCAAGGTGGTTTCATTATGGAATAAATGTTAATATTCTTACGAATGTCACTGAGAAAATGAACGCCTGGCATATTAGCTTTCATTTCACCCGGCACACCCGCTATGGTGTGTGGGTTAGTGCAGTCGCCTGCTGATCAGAAGGTCCCTGGTTTGATCTCGTACAAGGGCAGAACTTTTTTCAGACAGACCGGCACCAGGGTTCAACCCAGCCTAAAAAAAACCCCCAGGAGTCCCTGGGGTTTCCCTGAGAAAACAAAGGCAGCGAGGACAGGCACTGGCATCCCTGCCTCAAATGCTGTATTGGTCTGGAAATGTGAAGGCACTAACACTTCATACTCCTGCGACAAGCAAATGCTGGGGAATACGGACCTCCGACTTCAGAACGCCTTTGGGCCATATATTACCTCCCTTGACGATATAATTAAACATAATAATAAAATAATATTTAAATATTGTATTGTTGGTCAGAGCTACCTGATACGTGGTAAAATGAAGGATTTCTCACAAACCAGTAAGAATGCAGAGACATCGCCTTATAAAGATACAGAATGCGAGCTATTAGTTTTATTTTGTAATCGACATTTTTTTAAAAAAATGCAGACCAGAATGACGACATTATATACAAAGCGTAACTTTTATAGGTAGATAGAGGTGTATGGTGTAGTTTTACAAAGTGGCAGAGGGAGTGAGTAAAGTGAGAAAAAAGGCGATCAGAAAGTATGAGAATGTATAAATAAAAAACATAAAACATCCAGCTTCTTAGGTTGGGACGTTTGTTTACTGAGGATTTGGATTTCCAGGATTTTACATCTTACATCCTTCCCGTGCTGTTAAACTTCACATAGGGCCAGCATTGTAGTTCTCCACGATGTCCTGTCTTCGGCGAGTTTTTCAGTTTCATCAAGGAATGTTATGCCCACTTAACAATGTCCTCTTTAGAGTTTCACGTGGTCAATCTCTTTTTCTTCGGCCTGTTGTGTTCCATTTGATATCTTGTTTAGGGATTCTCTTATTGTTTCTTCTCATCACATGACCGATGTATGTCCCATATTATTTTTCTGATCACTTATGAGACAGGTTGTTGTTTGTTCACCTGTCTGATCTCTGCGTTGTTTTTTTTTTACTTCATTTCACTTTATATCGAGTATTTTCCTTAGACATTTCTTTTCGAAAGAGTCTAATTTCTTGTCTATTTCTTTGGTTGTTTTCCAGCTTTCACATCCATAAATGAGGGTGTATATTACATTTGAATTGAATAAGCTTAACTTGGTTTTTGTGCTTATAACTTTTGAATGGCATATGTTCTCAAGATTCTTGAAGGCCAATGCTGCTTTGGCAATTCGAATTCCAGCTTCTTTTCTGGTGTCACCACTGTGGTCTATATAGCTGCAAAATGGTTTACTTCTTCAACAGCTGTTCCTTCTACATATATTTGTCCTTTGTCGTTAATGAGAACCTTCATTATTTTTGTTTTATTCTTGTTAATTTCAAGTCCTATTTTACTAGCCATTGAAGACAGTGTGTCTGTTTTTACTTGCATTGATTTCATATTGTCGCTGATAAGAGTTATGTCATCTGCAAAATCAAGATCTTCCAGTTGGGTCTCACGTACCCAATCAATGCCCGTTTTACCTTTGCAACATTTTTTCATTATGAAGCATATGGCAAGTCCAAAAAGCAAGGGAGATAATATATATACTTGTTTCACGCCTGTTTCAATTTGAAACCATTCACTCCAAGATCAAGGCCATAAAATGGTAGATTTCTTCCGTCAGCGCGGCTATCCAGAACATGTTCTCTCGTCATCTTTGAACCGCATCAGCCATATATCGCAGCAACAAGCCCTCACTTCTAAACCGCACTGTAGCTCGAACAGAGTTAAACTGGCACTCACGCACCACCCTCATAGTTTGGCAGTTAAAAACATACTGTTTCGCCATCTCTATCTCCTTCAGACCGAGCCTGATACACGTGAACTTTTTGGGGAACCCCCATTGGTGGCCTACAGACAGGACAAGAACCTCAGGGACCTTTTAAGTCGCCTTAAGACAGATGACACTTTTTATGGTACCAGACGTTGCGGACGCCGTAGATGCAACACTTGCCCGTTTGTTGTCGAGGCTAGCCAGATCTCCTTCCCTAAGTCCACGTTATCAGTTCAGGAGGGTTATTTATGCCAGTATGTGCAAACGTTGCTGTTTGAAGTATATAGGGGAGATCGGTTTACGCTTAGGAGATCGTTTTCGCCAACATGTTAATGATATTTCTAAGAGGGCCTGGACACCTGTAGCTAACGGGGGGGGGGGGGGGGGGGAATGACATTTCTGTTAGTGCGATCCGCTCTTGTTCTGCTGATGTACGATCTCGGAGGGTCCTAGAACAGCGCCTTATTTTCCAGACTGGCTATCTCCACCCAGCTGGAATTAACAATGTCTTTAGCTTCCTATAACTTCTTTAGTTTTCCACCTTTTTTTCTGTGATTTATAATCTACTTTCTTGTTTCTCTCTCCTAGCTCCCCTCTCTATTGTCACCTTCTCTTCTTCTCTAACGGCGTTCATGTGTCTATTAACCTTCCCCCTTCCTCCGTTTCCCCCACCCCCTCTTCTTTACTCTATCGGCATATTCTTTGTGTGGCCCCAAGTGGTCTCTATGTCTCGTCTAGTAAACAGGCATTTCTGTGTTCCTTTCTATCGGAGGATGCCACATTAAGATAAGTTTCCAGTTTAGTTATTCGTTTTTTTTTTTGGGTCTCGTTTGTTATATAATCCTCGAAAAAGGCTCACTCCGAAATATCGGATGTTGTATGTTTTTCATTTATACATTCTCATACTTTCTATTCGTTTTTTTCCCTCACTTTAAACACTCCCTCTGCCACTTCGTAAAACTACACCATACATCTCTATCTAGCTTTATTATTTGAACTAGTTTTACTGCAGTCGCCATCCCCTTTATTTGTAACTTTTATAGCCCTCACTACAAGTGCGTGCAGTTTCTAAAATGCACAAGCGAATAAAATAGTACGGTTGATAGTACCTTCTTATACCCAAGCAGTTGAATGAAGGACGCTTGCGTTTGGGAAACTGCTTGATATATGAAAATTTATGACCAAATGTGCCTGCAAAGTGAGGCACACCAGAAATATGCATTCGACTGTAGAGCATTAAGGAACAAACAGATGTTCTCATAAAAATCAGGATCATATATGTGGAACTAAATCTGAGTTCGCAACTGCAAATGCTGAAATATGTGTAAAATAAGAAAGGTGGAACAGCTAAAATAAAGCGTTCAGAAAAAAAAAAAGGAGAAAACACGGAAATCAGAAAATTAATAGTTAGAACGTAATTTTAAAAAAATAATAATACTAATAAACAAGAAAAAATTACAACTGGTACAAGAAAAAGTGGCTATAATAGTTTATGGGGAAAAAAAATAATGTTACAGAGCGATGGTTAGCGAGGTGAACAATGACTGGGACACTGGTCATAAGTGCTAGACGTTTGAAGTGCATCGCTCAGGAAATCAGTAAACAATGCAGTCCGCTGTATGATCAGAAAACTGTTTATAGACAGTGAAATGACTACATCATTCTTAACACAATCAGAAGCTGAGATTCCCCCCCCCCCTCCTCCACCCCCCCCCCAAAAAAAAAAAAACGCACACACCCAAATCGGGGAAGTTTTGTTTTGCATCCGGAGACATGAAAACATCGTAAATACTAAGCGAAAGCATGTGTTTTCAGCACAAAAAAATCTATATTTTCTGTTCTTGAAAGAAAGAGGAGACGGTTATAGAGGATGAAAGAAATAGGACAAGATTGAAATGAAAAAGAAGGCGATATAAAATGAGCAGTGGAAACGTGAATTTTAGAGAGTAAAAGTAAATAGCTCTTCTTCTTCTTCTTCTTCTATCAGTTTCGTATGCTCTCGGCTTTTAAAGTAGGGAGTCGAGTTGCCCTCATGAAACCTGCTATCAGCAGGTCCTCGTAGGAACAAATTAGCTATACAAAACGAAAAAAGAAGAGGAAGTACATCACAGAAAAAAAAAGAAATATCGAAGGAGATTGATTGACTGATTGATCTTTATTTCCAAAGAGTTAAGAATTGGGCACGCAGGACTGTCTGACATTCTGCCCTTTAGAGAAGAATGGAAAGAGCAATTAAGACAAAGAAGTAGACGAGGTAAATGGAGGAAGAGAAAAACTCTGATAAGGATAAGTGGATATATGTAAGAGGGAATCTAAAAAAAAAGGATGATAAAACGAAGAAAAAAAAGAACTATCTAAAGAATAAGTTTATTTACTGAACAGATATAGTTAAATGCATCAAGTTATCAAGCAGCACAAAAAGGTTGTAGCGTCTCTTTATTCTGCCAACAAAGCCACATCATTCATCTACTGGCCACGTTACTTTTAAATCTTTGACATCGGGCTTATTTTGGGGCACCAGCGCGTGAGTAAATATGTACCTTCTAATGCAAGTGGTTGTACTTAGTAATGTGAGGCAGGAGTCTACAAATGTACTTGGGCTCACTGATTGACGAGATAAAGACCATCCTTGCTGTTAATGTAAGGTACGGTATATTCTCACGGTCCGTGTTGCTTATCTGGATCAGCGATTTTCAAAATATGGTGTGAGGGTCTGCGAGCGGAACCCGCAAGGTTAACGAGATGGCTTTGTCATAGTCAACATAAACAGAAGTGTGATGAATTTCAAGCCTAAATCTAGGCAAATGTAGCTCATAAAAGATCACAACACTAAACCATTAGCTAGATACAGCTAGAAGTTCACAACACTAAAATAGTAGTTACATAAAGGGTTTATTATAATAAGCCAGAACTATACACAGCTAGAGGTTCATAACACTAGACCAATAGCTACATAAAGATAAAGGTTTATAACGCTAAGCTATAAACTACACACAGCTAGAGGTTCACAACACTAAATCGACAGTTACATACAAATAAAAGTTCACAACACTAAACTAGTAGCTACATACAAGTAAAAGTTCACAGCATTAAATTATTAGATACATACAGCTAGAAGTTCATAACATTAAGCCAAAAGCTACATAAAGCGAGAGGTTCACAACACTACACCAATAGTTAGCTACACGCAGTTAGAGGTTCACAACACTAAAGGAATAGCTACACACAGCTATAGATTCACAGCACTAAATCTGTATCTACATAGCTTTCTCACAAAGCTAAACCACCAGCTACATATAACTAAAGATTCACAGCACTAACACACTGTTAAGAGTCCGTTCAACTAAAGTATTTCTACTGCGCTGAACTTCTGCTATTTTTGGTTGCGTCAGCTTTGCTGGCAGGGAAGGGTTCAGCTCGTTACCATGGCGATGGACCTTGTTCAGAAGTTTGTGTAACTGATCCGCTACGGGGAGTAGAGAGTTAACGTAGCTCAGCCACCTCCCCCCCCCCCCCCCCACATACACACACACACACGATGTCTCTAAACAATATCTTCACGGCAGCGTCACGTCTTCATAAACTCACTCATTCACTTATTCTTACACTCTTTTAACTCGCCACTCATTCTTCTTCTTTCTCTCACTGTCTCTGACTTCATATCTACATGATAAGTGCATTGAATAGGATTAAAAGAGTGCACCTACTGCCACCTAGCGACCGCACGGCGGGTGATCATGATGAAAGCTGAAGATAAGGAGACGACAATATGTTGACGCGCACTTACGACCTCAGTCAAAATTGAGTTCAAGAGCACCTCTTGATCTATCAAGACCAAACTTCCAAGTCCATTCTGAATAGTGGAGAATCTATCTATCTATCTATCTATCTATCTATCTATCTATCTATCTATCTATCTATCTATCTATCTAACAAATCTGGATGTTTTGCGTTTGAACATGAACAGTTTAGTGTCTTTATAGTTTGGTAAAGATATCCTGAACGGAAATACTGTTAGTTTTTAGTCTGTTATTTGTGCGTCTGAGTTAAGAGTCATTTTGTTACACTACGAAACACCCAGCCGGACTAAAAATGTTACAGTGCATGCACTTTTAATATTTCTACTGGAAATGTTTTCCTTCTGTCATGCGGTCATTTGTGTCTCTAGTGCTTTCAGTAAAGCAAGCAAGATGAATTTTTAAAAAAAAATTATATATACACACAATCTGGCCGACACGATGGACAGAAAGAGACAGACAGGTTAGACAATAGGCAGGTAAATTAGGAACCTAGATAGGTATGGAAACAAGATTAAACGGAAGTGGAAAAGGGGCGAGAGGTGTGTCTTTATGTCCATAGAAACGGTTGACAACAGAGATGAAACTTCTTTTTCTTCGTTCGCCATCAAAAGGGCGTTGATTACGTTGTGTCGCAGTTAATGCGCCTTTCGACCCAACACATCTGACTTCGCCTCGACGTATAGTTAAAACCAGGTTCGTCTTCACACTGCGATCCCTATTCACTTGGTCAGACTACTGTTTCCAGGGAAGCAGAACAGGATCTTGGCCAACTATGGTTTATCAAACCTGACGCAAGCAGACATGTGTCGCAGAGAGCTATTTCATTCAGCGGCGTCTTCGCTGCATAAGAAGAACCATTAACATGACTAAACTCTGTGGGCCATCATCATCATCATCATCGTCATCGCTGTCGTCGTCATCAACATCATCATCATCATCATATTTGTGTGAAATAATTTCTCCCCAAAGGTTCATAATATCTATGCTCGGAACAGCTCAGCAAAGAAAATCTGTAAATATGTGTCTACATATTTCTCATTCTTTCTTTTGTCTTCTTCTTTATGTCCATTTACTGTTTACATCTGCAGTTATGTCTCTTGGATACAGTTGGGTTTATTATTATTGTTTTTTTTAAAATTCAGTTATAAAACCATATAAATCTCTTTGAATAGTCTGTGCGGGCTAACAGGTACGTCTCTGTGTTTCATTATTGATAGAATAACATCATATATCCACAACATTAATCAGAGTGATACTTACTCTCCCATTCACAACACAGATCTAAGTTAAGCGATACTTACTCTCCCATTCACAACACAGATCTAAGTTAAGTGATACTTACTCTCCCATTCACAACACAGATCTAAGTTAAGTGATACTTACTCTCCCATTCACAACACTAATCTGAGTGATACTTACTCTCCCGTTCACAACACAGATCTAAGTTAAGTGATACTTACTCTCCCATTCACAACACTAATCTGAGTGATACTTACTCTCCTATTCACAACATTATCTGTGTAACACTTAGGCTCTCCCACTCAAACACTTAGGCTCTCCCACTCACAGCACAGATCTGAGTAATACTCTCCCATTTACAACATAAATCTAAGTAATACTTACTTTCTTCTCTGTTTACTGGGGTGCCATCTCTGTATAACAAAGAGATGAAGTCCTCAATTGTTGTCACATTCTGTAACCGTCCAATTGCCGAATCTTCGTCATTTTCTTCATCATATTCGTCCTCAGCAATGTTCTCATCATTTTCTCCTTGTGAACTACCGCCGGTCACGTGTTCTACTCCAGATGCAACTGCCCCTTCGCTAGCAGTTGTGGATGCTTGCCCGTTGACCTATTTACGTATATTA
Organism: Achatina immaculata; assembly: GCA_009760885.1. NCBI lineage: Eukaryota > Metazoa > Mollusca > Gastropoda > Stylommatophora > Achatinidae > Lissachatina > Lissachatina immaculata. The sequence continues at coordinate 17,473,783 of CM019703.1, read as the reverse complement.
AGAGAGAAAAAGTATTTCACTTTACAACAAGTAAGGATACTTGAATTGTTCTATGTAATATAATAATCATTTTACAGATCTCCGGGTGCATTATTCCTCCCTATTGCATTGCAGTGCCTTTTTTTTTTTGGGGGGGGGGGCGTCCTTGGTCAAAGTGTAATAATTACTGCACACGCCTGCCGGTCAGAAGCTCCGTTCTTTGATTTAGCACTCGAGTGGAACTTTTTTTTTTCGGAGAGTTGGCACGGGGGGGGGGGGGGGGGGTGGTGGTGGTGGTGGTGTCCCAGTCATCATCATCATCTGCCGTGCCGACTGGCGTTGGCTATTATGCTTCTCCAGAGCACACGATCCTTCATGCAGGCCATCAGTACAGTTAGTGATCTCCTCTCACACCATCCCGTCAGACTATCCAGTATCATTTCTCTTGGTCTTCCTCTTGGTCTTCTTCCTTCTATTTTTCCTGTTGTTATAATATTTTCAATGCCCCCTCTTCTCATTGCATGTCCTATGAAAGTACATTGTCTCTCTCTTATCTTTTTGACAAGGTTTTTTTTTTTTTTTGTCTCTCCAGCTCTTCTCATACATTCTTCATTAGGGGGTCAGTACAGCATCAAAATAATAGGTACCTGGGGTTTCCTTAGGAAAACAAAAGCAGCAGCAGGGATAGGTGCTGGCATCTCTACTTCAAATGCTGTAGTGACCTTACGCCTGTTGAGTCTGCTGGGGCAATACAAGCTGATGCTCAACATCCTTGGAGCTGTCCCTGTTGTGACAGCCTTTTTTTTACATCTTGTATTTTAATGATTGTATCTGTTTTTATACTGCTTGGGGGGGGGGGGTGTGGATGGGGTGTGTGTGTGCGTGTGCTTTCTTTTTTTTTCAATGACATTATCTTCAAAGTGACATGCACCTTATCTACAAGGAAATTAGGTTGGTAGTGATGTAAGTTATAATGGCCGGTCTACACAAATAACTGTTACGCTCTCTCTCTCTCTCTCTCTCTCTCTCTCTCTCTCTCTCTCTCTCTCTAGCCCATGCCAGTCAGGTGCTGGTCGTCATTGATTTCCACAACCATCTGTCCTTTGCTCTTTCTATAAGATGTGTGATGGACTGTGCTCCGTGCACTCTTTCAGTCCTTCAAATATCGTATTTCTTTGTATTCCTCTGTCCCGTTTCCCTCCAGTTTTCCTGTTGTCACTAAATATTCCAGTTTGCCTCTTCTCAAAGCATGCCCTACACGTCTGGACTGTTGTGTTCTGAACGTTGTCATAATTTGTCTGCTACATTACGAAGCCTTTAAAAACCCCCAGCATGCTCAACGTTTTTTTTTTAAATTCAGAAATCAGAATTCGGTATCATCACATTCAAGACAGTCCCATCATGCCCCGCTGCGTACCCCAACATCCACTGAAGCGTTTCTCTACTAATCGAGTTAACTCCTCAGTTGGTTGCCTTTGCAGCGTCGACGATCCACGTAGCACACGTGGCGATTCTGTATATGCTGCTGTTTAATATGTTGCTGGTGTGTAAGATCTAATTACACTCGCGAATTAGAAGTTCTCGGCATCCGAGGCCGTGAATAAACTCGCAGAGTCCCTTGTGCCAACAGTGGATCTCCTTATTTCTCTAGCCGGACACAACTGCCTATATATATATATATATATATATATATATATATATACTTCAGTTATCTTAGCTGCTATAAATTAATATAAAAGTTGTCTCAGCTGCTGCAAGTCTCTACTGCAAATTATTTCAGTTTTTACGTAGTTTATATAACAGTTGTCTGAGCTTATATACGATTTATGCAACAGTTATTTTGGCTTATATAATATAGCAGCTTCTGTAGATTTATATAACAGTTTTATCAGCTTCTCTAGGATTTAAGTAACAGTTCATTTACATTAGCTTACATAACATTTATATAACAATTATCTGAAAGTTTATATGGATTATAACTTGGTTATCTAAATACATACAACATTTATAAAGCAGTTATCTGAGCATTTATACAAATTATGTAACAGTTGCCCTAGAAGTTATACAATTTATATAAGAGTTATCTGAGAGTCTATACGATTTATAAAAAAACGCCACCAAAGAGTGTTGTAAGTATACGGAAGAAAAGTTCTTCTCTCAGAAAAAAACGCCACCAAGGACTGTTGTAAGTAAACGGAAGAAAAGTTCTTCTCACAGAAAAAAAAAACGCCACCAAAGAGTGTTGTAAGTATACGGAAGAAAAGTTCTTCCTTACAGAAAAAAACGCCACCAAGGACTGTTGTAAATATACGGAAGAAAAGTTCTTCTCTCAGAAAAAAACGCCACCAAGGACTGTTGTAAATATAGGGAAGAAAAGTTCTTCTCTCAGAAAAAGAACGCCACCAAGGACTGTTGTAAATATACGGAAGGAAAGTTCTTCTCTCAGAAAAAAACGCCACCAAGGACTGTTGTAAATATACGGAAGAAAAGTTCTTCTCTCAGAAAAAGAACGCCACCAAGGACTGTTGTAAATATACGGAAGAAAAGTTCTTCTCTCAGAAAAAGAACGCCACCAAGGACTGTTGTAAATATACGGAAGAAAAGTTCTTCTCTCAGAAAAAAAAAAAACGCCACCAAGGACTGTTGTAAATATACGGAAGAAAAGTTCTTCTCACAGGAAAAAAAAAACGCCACCAAGGACTGTTGTAAATATACGGAAGAAAAGTTCTTCTCACAGAAAAAAAAAAAAAAACCAGACTACTCTCGTGATAAAAAGATTATTCAAAGTTCAAAGTTCACAATCTCTTCTTTACGCTTCTTAAAGTACCCCACTTAGGAGTGTGATGATCAACAATGAAGATTTATGTCTTTCATGTAGCTATAGCAAACGCAGACGTGTTTTATTATCTTGACAGTAAATGCGACAAGTGTTAGTATTTCTCTAAACATCCGACATACATACATACACAAAAAGTTAAAGTTTGCAAATAAAAAAAAAAAAAAAATGCCAGATTGGTGTTCCGATTATAGTCTGTCGCAGTAACTATATTTGTCTTAGAGGACCATTTGTCTTTGTACTTGCGTCCTGTGTGTGGCTCTCAACTGTCATAATAAAATATTTTGATATATTTATTTTAAATAAGATGGCCCTTGTCTTAATGTTTGTTGTGGCGTAATTTTCACACACACACACACACACACGCGCGCGCGCAAGCACACGCACACACACACACACACTCATTCAAACACTCGCGCGAACACACACACACAAATGCGTTTAACTTTTAAGTTACAAAATAAAACAAAACAAAATTCACTCTGAAACGCTTTGACTGAATAATAGGTTTAGAGCTTGACGAATTGAAGCAAGCCAAGTAACTTTCCATCCATGATATTAAACTTAAAAAACTTCACACATAACAAATTGTTAAGAAATATTGTTTATGCTGTCAGTGGAAAAATCTAAATAAGGTGCACACATAATATTGTTGCAACTTACCAGACTTAAGACATATCCTAGCAGAAGTAAATGTATTATTGTATACCTGTATGCCATGGTTTAGGAAACGAGCTATCACAGAGCAGCAAATTAAAACACACAAAAAAAGTATATTACAGCCAACAACTATGAACTTCAATCAAATCACGTTTAGTGACGATTCACCTATGTCACAGACGAGTTTTTGTTGTTTTTTAAAAAAAATTTTTAATGTGTATATGATTTTGTTTAGTTAAATATTTTTGTTTTGTTTATAATTTAAGATATTCGTTTACGGAGTTTATAACTGTATCTCTTAAGCCTGCCCTTGTATTCGACGAACTTAAATGCAGTGTAGAAAACAGCTGCTCTGAATTACTTGAGTAGAGAGTATCGTTTGGTGTTTAAGTACTCCAAGATTCGCGATTTCGTGACATGCGCAGAGAGCCGCTTGCGTCTTTTTTCCACGGGTTTGCGTCACTCTTCGCGTACTCGCAGCCTTATCTCACAAAAAAGCGCTTCTAGACTCATCAACATGTCTGCGATATAAGACATGAAAGTGTGATAAAGACCACAAAAAAAAAAAAAAACATACTGATAGAGAAAACCACATCACGGAAAAAAAAATGATCCAATGAGAAAATAAAAACAAAAGCCAAGGTTTCATATCGTCTCTGTGTGCTCAGTAGTTTTCTGCTAGCAAACGCTGATAAGGTCGTGATGCACGTGAAAACGTAGATTAAACACGTTAGAAAATTGTCGGGAGCTGTTAGTAAATAGCCATATCACACAGGCCATAGAAATTAGCAGGTATAGAAACTAACATAAATGAGAGCGAGAGTTTAGCAGTTACATAAGATGAACATAAATGAGAATGAGAATTTAGCAGTTACACAATCTAAACATAAATGAGAATGAGAATTTAGCAGTTACACAATCTAAACATAAATGAGAACGAGAATTTAGCAGTTACACGAACTAAACATAAACGAGAATGAGAATTTAGCAGTTACATAAGCTAAACATTCATGAGAACGAACAGAACAATATAGGCTTCGTGAGTATCTGAAATATTATCAAACATATAATGAAAGTTTAATGTTGAGATTGTTTTGCCTTGTCTTATCTTCTATCTCCCTAGAACTGTGAGCTGGCGTTCTTTGCAGCTGATGCTTTTAAGATGTTGAGGTACATCTTTGTGCCGGCTTGAGAGCGGGTTATGGCACTTAGCTTTTCAGTCCTCGAAGGCAGCTAAAAAGCAGGGGATGTGCATTACTTTTGAGCAGGCTCCACCGCCATGAGGAATACGGCGATCCCTGTCCCGTTAGCCAGGCTAAGGGTGATACTGAGGGTACCAGTAGAGAGGTACGACAGGGTCTTGGTCAGCTGTGATTTGCCAAACCTGACGCTACCATATCTGCGGAAAACGTCTTCACCATCGTTGAAATGATATATTTCATGTTAAAATATAGCCCCGTATATTCAGCATATATTTCATGTTAAAATATAGCCCAGTATATTCAGCATATATTTCATGTTAAAATATAGCCCAGTATATTCAGCATATATTTCATGTTAAAATATAGCCCCGTATATTCAGTATCTATTTCATGTTAAAATATAGCCCCGTATATTCAGCATCTATTTCATGTTAAAATATAGCCCCCTATATTTAGCATCTATTTCATATTAAAATATAACCCCATAATATGCTGGTAATATGCCTTCAAAACTAAACATTAAACAAATATACCAGAGTATCGAAGTTGTTATTTTGAACACTTTATTAGAATGGTAGTTTCGTGCACATTAGTTTTTTGTCTAAGTATGTTCGTACTTTTCTCCATACACAAAGATGGTTTTTGCAAGGTCCACATACACTGAGGATACAAACATTTATGAACTACTACCTGAGAAGGATTCTAAATGATAAGATCAAGATCAAGGAGTGTCGGAAAGAGCAGGGCAAGAGCCTATACAGCCTACAAATTATGTCTAGAAAATGGAAGTGGACTGGGCACACACTCAGAGGAAACCAGACGTCAGCACGACAAAGCATGGAACCCCCAGGGAAACAGGAATCAAGGAAGGTCCAGAACTACTTGGAGAAAAGAACCTCTGAAAGTGATAAGAGACAAGAGGTACGTATGGAACAAAGTAGAAAACAAACACAAGAACAGTGATGACCCATAATACCTAGAGAAATGACAGGCAATGATGGCGATGTATATTTTTTATGCTTGGGAACATTACTTATTAATATTATATTGTGAGTGGTTTTCAGTTAGTTTAATGATATACGCGTTAAACAGATTTCACTGCCTTTGTTTACGCGTGACGAACACGCAGGAGGGATCTCCCAGCTCGGAGCACCTCGGACAGTGGCTTGGTCTTGCTCGCGTTGTGAACCCTGCTAACAATATTTCTGGTATAGTGGTCTGCGAAAAAATAGTAGAAAAAAGGGTTGGGGGGGGGGGGCAGAGAACACTTAGCTGTGACTAGCAAGAAGCTGAGTCCGAGGTGGAACATAGGACGGATCCCGGGAGTTCGAGTCGTTTATCTCAGTCTAACCTACATAACTACCACAGAGATGAGCAGCTTGATTACATCGACTACGCCAGCAGGACTTAATCTGACTTGGGCAGCGGGCCTCTCTGATCTCGGCTATCTGGTGGTTAGTCTTAAGCTGCAGGCGGGCGTCAAGAGCTAGAACTCGCAGTCAGTCCATCAAGTGAGAGATCCCAAACGTATCGAAGTGAAAGTAAAAAGAATTTAGTTCAGAAATCTCTCAGCCAGATTGTCAGCGTAAGCACATCGTTACGCCGAGTTCAATTCATTGTGTTACTGCTTTGATTTGGCAAACATTTTTCACAAGTTAAGGAATAACATGTTTTATTTTTGTTAAATAAACGTTTATAATTCAGAGAATGATCCTGATGTCTCATCAGTTGTCTTTGAAATCATGATGTGTATGAATTGACAGAAAGAATGAAATGGAGAAAGTGTATATATTCGTAACATCTTCAGTGTTGAAATAAGGGATCAATAAATGAAAAATAAAAGTTTACTGACTCCCAAAATCTATTAAGGAAAGTGGAACAAAAAGCCATTAGAAGTGAATGGTTAGAAATAATTAATAAATCCTACATCAAAAGCATCACATGGAATACTGTCCAGGCCGTGCTAGGGTCGACGGGAACAACAGAATTGACCAACTAGCAGCAAAGGCCAAACCAAAGCCCCTCATCAAAATGGACAAATCGGACCTATACAAATCCGTCACGCAACACCTCAACGAAGAAATGCAAAGCAACTTCCTCCAAAGTACCGTCACACTTATACTCAATGCATTACTTGTAGCCAAGGGCAGTGGTTGCAAATCCCAACAAAACGCTAGATCACATGCAACACACAATCAACACAACATTGGAGTCATCTTCCTAAAAACACTGAAGGAAATCCTGATGTCAAAGGCCGAGCACGTGTCGACATCCCCCGAGTGTAATGAAGCCGCTCTTCAGGACCAGCAACAGAGCAAGGCCCCTTTTTTTTTACAGTTACAGAAGGATAAAAGTAAATTATATATAAATAAAATTCTCGAAAAATAATTCCACTGCGGTAGATAGGTAAGGTAAGGTAAAATACCCTTTCCATGTATGGGGTGTTAGAACATTATTATTTCCAAGACATGAAAGAGTGATGTAGTCAGTAACGGGCCTAGCCTCATTTACCTTCCCAGATTTCTCTGATATCCTTTTTTAGAGGCTGGGTGGACCCGGGGGTCTTTCAGTTCCACTTTGGATATACTATAATTCTACCTTGGAAATATCTTATAATCTTTACATTCCCATTTCCCCCCCCCCCCCTCTTCTCACACACAAATTTTATCAGTTATCAACTACGCCCCTTCCCCCCCCCCCCCCCGCCGTAGTCGTCCGGACCCACCCTTAAAATAGGGACATCTTCAGGGCCCCAGAGCGATGCACTGATTGGACCCCTTCTCCTGTGACCTGACTACCATTACCAGGAAGCAATGCCAGAAAATGAGGTAGGGTCTTGCTCTACTTTGGTTTTTCATTTTTGACGTCAAGAGTGGATGGAATTTTTTTAATCAGTAGAAGAAAAAAAAAGGACAGATCAAGAATCAAGATTCTACCCCTTTTATCCTGAATATCTGGGCTTCAGTTGAAGATAACAGGGGCATACTGCGGAAGTGCATCAGTGATCCTAATGATCATATCACAAAGAAAAATGTGCGCTTCTTGTGAGAGACCGTAATTTGGGGGGAAGAGAGAAGAACATTTATAATCTGAAAATTTTAGCTATAATGCGTGATAGCCTGATTTTTTTGCAATGCCCCTTTTGGCTGGGTACCTCTGACTTCAGCACCTTTCCTTGCTAGGGCAGACTGTGGTCTTCCTCGGACTGCCATGAAGACAGTGGTGTGGGCTGGCCTGGCTAAAACTTTTGTTTTCCAGCTTCTGGTGGCTGTACTTAAGCTCTTTCTCCATGTCAGATCCAGCATGCAACGCTGGGATTAGTATCTGGTACTACCTGGTTAGTAAACCGAGCCCCTAACTACGCTGCCAACCAGGCTCGCGGATTATACAGTAAGTGTAGTAAATTTATAACGTTGAGACATCTGGTGAATAATAATTGTAATATCAAATAAGAAGAAGAAGAAGAAAAAGAAGTAGAAAAAGAAGAAAAAAGAACGTAAATAATAATTAGAAGAGCAGCTGAAGATAATAATTTACGGCGAGATGAGTAAAAAGAAAAAAAAATCATATAATGACGTAGACGAAACGTTATTGCAAACGCAAATTTCTTGTTTTGATGATGTGCGCCGTCTGGCTGTTTTACGAAAAATAACAGAAGCTACAGTTAAGCTGCCTGGAAGGTCACCCGTTTATCTTGATGGCATCCTTCTGCAGAACAAGATATCAAAACACGATTTACGGTTTTCGTCTTCATTTCTCTCTCTCTCTCCCCCCTCCCCTCCCGATTCTGCAGATAAAAATTTAAAAGCCCGTATCGTTGGATGCCTACAGCCGTAAAGATAACAGATCCTATTTACCATTGGCTGCATATTTATTTATTTATTAAGCGGCTCTGGTGTTATAGTTTTAAATTTGTATCTAGATTGATGTCACTAGCCGAGATTCCAGATCTAGAAACAATTTTTGGGAAACCTCATACTTGTTCTCAGTTTTCAAGATAGCAGCCATTTTCAAGTATTGGGTGTGTGGTCTGCGCCAACAATCATTGTGCATAGTAACCTACTTTTCTTGTGTGCAGCGAGATTGTTTGTTAGTATATGATTCAGAACAGCCAAAAGCATGAACAATTGGTGTGCTCTTTTCAATGGTTCATAGCTCTGTTCCCAGTACGACTGATTACGAATATATTAATTTCAAGACTTTTAGAAGTAAGCTCATGTCACTTCTAATGATCACGATCACATCATATAGAAAAGTTTGCGCCACGTGTGGGACGAGCATGAAAACAGATGCTGTGTGAACGATTACAAAGAACTGGTGTACAGCGGGGAGCAATATCCTACTGAGATCTGGTCTGTTGATGAGAAAAGGGGGGGGGGATGAGAGGAGAAATGATATCCATGGGGGGGGGGGGGGATTCTAAAATCCATCAAGCTCCAGGATTTCCCACGAAGACGGCGGGACGATCACCGAGAGAGCATAAATCTAAAACCTGATATTTCACCTGAGCTCCGTAAATCAGTTCTTTATCAGTCGTGTAAACCCATTTTATCTAGAAAGTTCCAAAGAAAGAGGATAAAAGTGTCTGCGAAAATAGAGCGAGCGCCAGTGGTTGATCAACAATAACAGAAATAATAACAGCAACGTATGAGCCTTTAAGTAATATGTGATAAGTATTTAAAAAGATATAATCAACTTTATCTGGCGTAAAAAAAGAGGGAAAAAAAGCAGAAAAATTAACACATTACGATTTGTAAGGGGAAAATGTATTGTTTTTTTGTTGTTTTTTTTTGTGCATTTGCTTACGGCAAAGATTTGCTTTAAAGCCGCAGTTGCTGGCAGAACTTTATTATACTGAGGCCGTGTGTATTACAAGATGGTCATAAAACCCTTCCCTGGTTAAGAAAAATCATATCTTAAAAAAAACTATGACAAATGGAAACATGAACATTGTGGCATTACCTAGGCCTGTACAGGTGGCGCTGCAATCACCAGTATCAAAATGGCGCCTATGATGGAGACGTCCCGTGTGTTTTGTGGTATCACGAAACAAATTGGGGGGAGATTTCCAATATCATTGCCACCACGTTGACTGGGCATTGCCCCTCTTGACTTTTTTTTTTTTTTATAAATGAGTGATATTTTTTTTTTTAATGAGCGATACACTAAGGATAACGTGATCAGTTCACCAGTTCCTAACACTGAAACTTTCAGGACAATCATAACTGACGCATTAGCGATGGTGACTAAAGAGATGTTGGAGAACACATGGCAAGAAATTCGAGTATGGTTTAGACATTCTCCGGATAATAAATGAAGCATATGTGCAGGAGTAAAGCAGGAAAAAAACTTTTACTTCAAGTAAAATTTGCACCCTCTTCCTCCCCGCCCCCTAAAAAAAAACCACACACACATACATACATACACACACACACAATCTAGTACTTGTCTGTACCTGGCATAGTTTTTATGCAACAGACGTTTGAAATCAGGAAAAGACTTTGTGCTCTCTCTGTCCTATACGTAACTATGCGTATATATACATATTATATACATATTTATGGCTGTTAGTGTAAGAGATAATACAGTTCTGTGACGTTTGAAATTAGGAAAAGACTTTGTGCTCTCTCTGTCCTATACGTAACTATGCGTATATATATACATATTATATATATATATATTTATGGCTGTTAGTGTAAGAGATCACTTGATGAGAAGAAATGATCAGAGAATCCCAAAACAAGCTATCAAGTGGAACACAACAGGCCGAAGAAAAAGGGGCAGACCGCGTGAAACTCTGAAGAGGACATTATTAAGAGAGGCCAAGTTAACAGGCATAAAATCCTTTGTTGAGGTTGAAAGACTCGCCGAAGACAGGAAAAATTGGCGAACTACTTTGCGAGCCCTATGTGACGTCTAACGGCACGGGAAGGATATAAGATAAGATAAGAGTGTAAGAGATAATACAGTTGTGAGTGTAAGAGAGTACAGTTGTTAGTGTAAGAGACAGTATAGTTGTTAATGTAAGAGGGTACAGTTGTTAGTGTAAGAGATAATACAGTTGTTAGTGTAAAAGATGGTACAGTTGTTAATGTAAGAGATATTACAGCTGTTGGAGTAAGAGACAATACAGTTGCTAACGAAAGAGAACAAAAAAAAGTAAAGACACTTTCAGCAGGCGTCACAGTAAAATTTTGTTATATCACAGGGTAGATATGGGGTAGGAGTCCCCGCGTGGCCCTTAACGGTGAAGATAGCTAAGATACCCTCTTCTTAAGCTGACTCCAGAGAGTTAGAAAACTTACAGCTGCTCTTTTTCGAGATATTCACCGTGGCAAAGTTCATGTGCATAATTTACAAGGATATTTTAAAATAGAAACAACAACAGAAACATGATCCGTGGCAAGCGAGGAGTGTAGAAATCTTCGTCTGCTTTGATAAACAGATTAACGTGAAAATGGCAAGGTCATCCCTGGAGCCTCGTAGCATGGTGCTGCATCATTAGAAGGAGGTTTTTGCAGAAAAATGGAATAAAATTCGAAATAATTTATCTATAAAAACCAGCTGATTACCTGGTGTTGCTCGGGAATTTATTAACTATTCATACTGTAAAGTGGATTTGAGATCGTCATATTTCTCAAACGAACAACCTTGCTCAAGGGGAGGGGGGTTTCACCCAAGAAATTATCTATTCTTGCTCCGGGAGGTGAAACTAAAAATTGTGTATACAATCAAGTTTTGAGTTAAATTAATATTATAGTGAATTTGTAAAAGACTTTACTCTATAATGTGTAGACTGCCCCTGTGACTTGATGATTGCGATCGAGAACGCAAGTCTCACTGGAAATTTCAATTTCTTAAAGTTAAAAGGGAGATCCATCGGAATGAGTGGTATCCGTGATAAAAAAAACTGCTTCACCCTCTTCCTATCCTGCTAAGATAGTCGGTTCAACTACATTGCCCAGCATCCTCTTTACACGCAGCCCTGTGCCGTTGCAAAGTTTTGGCGGGTCGCGAGGTTCCACAGTAAAATAATTGGAGATCCCACCCTAATTTTCACAACCTCTCACCGCCCCCCCCCCCCCCCGGTCCATGCCAACTGGGGCTGAAACTGGACGTTAATGGCATCGGGAGTGTGTCACTATTAATCTCAGCGACACCGAAAACTATAGATTCGACACTAATATCGGTCGTTTTCGATTATTTTTACATGTCACCCCCATCCCGTCCCGCCCCGCCCCCCCCCCCCTCCCTAGGGTGCTAGTGATGTTTTGCCCCCACAGTATTTTTCTCCAGATTGTAAGTCATATGTGTACCAAGTTTGGTTGAAATTGTTGCAAAGTTATGCTGGAACATATATACACACATGCACACATCGGTATATATATATATATTTATTTATTCCAGACATTCTTTTAAACATCTCATGCATTTTTTGCTCATAAGGTGGCAATCTCATCACATTCTCAAGATGTATCAGTAGTTTCATTCTTCTGTTTTGTTGATAAGTTTATATTTAGGATCTTTGTTTCTTACTGCTGTGTGAATCTTCGTCTGGATTTTAAAAAAAAGTACATGGCAAAGAAATTCAGCAGCTTAAATATAAAAGAAATAAAGTGTATATTTATAACCTAGATCATCACTGTAAACACGGCACATAGAGAAAAACAAAAAAACAAAACAAAACACACACGTGAGAGCAAAACGTCAGGGGTATAAAAATAGATGAAAAGTGGCTTTCATTTTTAACGCTAAATTATTTCGAGGCCCTTTTGTTGATAAAAATGTGAAAAACCATCATGTATCTCCAAGATGTGAGGATCTACCGCCGACCTGAACAAAGCTGAGCAGTATGAGCCAAGTGAGACAGAAGAGTTAGTGAAATCGAGAGGGTGCCGGCAAACGCTGAGAGAAGAGATGGGATCTGACAAGACGTCCTGATAACATGAACTACGGCACAGAACTCCGAGGTGGTGCTGATAACTTTCTCCGACCAGTTACCTCCCCCTCTGGCACCGACCTCACACGCGTCTTCAAACTGACTTAAAAGAAAGCAAAACAATTTTTGTTGCGGTTTCTAGATAGGGTCATATGGTTTCTATTCTTGGCTGGATATGGCCGAAAGAAAGAGAAATCAAAATCTCTGCTCGGATTTTTGTGCCGACACAAGATACACGTCAGTCAGGGCTTTTTATTTTCTGTTTAGAGAGTTTCTTAGTTTACTTCAAATACTATTTTTAATAGTAATTTGATCTTTTAAACTCAAGAGTTTTTTGATTTGGGTGTCTCATTAATAAAAAGAAGTAATTATCAAATCACTTCAATGATATTTGAACTATTTTGTTTGCAAATAAATTTCTCACACTAGGACTTTAGCCAGGAGCGTGAAAAAATGTAAGGTTAAACAAAACGAAAATGTCCATAAATGGGACGTTTCAAGTATGATTTCTTTCTTTTTTTTAAAAATCAGAATGGTTTAAGTTTTCTGATTAAAGATGTTCTTTTTTTTTTAAAAAAAAAGGTTAGTTTAAATGTAAAAAATGCTGTGGAGAAGAACAGATAGAATCACAAAAATTACATTTTAAAGGCATGCATTTTTCCCATCTCAAAGTATGCCTGTGAGACCTGGACACTTAACAAAACAGCTGAGAAACACATAAATACATTTGAATGTAACAGCTACAGAAGAGTCCTTCAAATATCACTGGCACACACAAAAAAAAAAGAAAAAAAAATATATCCATACTACAAGAATTTAATATTGAAGAAGTTTGGTTAGTAAAGAAGATTAAACAGAGACAACTTCAGTATTTCGGACATATTAAAGGCTATGAGAGTTTGGAGAAGACAGTCTTGGAAAGACACATAACGGAAAAAAAAGAAGGAGAGGAAGACCAAGGCGAAGATGGCAACAAGACAATGTTGATGATTTGCGAATGGATGCATGGGAAGTAGTGCATCATGATTAGAATCGTTAGGCCTTCAAGAGAGCTGTTAGGGACAAGCTAATCAATGAATGGATGGTTTAAATGTATACGTCTTTGTGAGGCTTACTGCATGTATTTCATCTTCCTTTCTTTAACACCATGACTCCCTCCACCTTCCCCAGACGACAAAACTTTAGCAAAAGTGAATAAATATGAAATTACCGGCGCTATAGACATTTTCTCGGCATTCTACGGCATAGCCAGGTCCATGTTTTAATGTGAGCTATTTTTCTAGACATTAATTAACTCTTTCACTCCTGAATTAGTTTCCGTGCTCTGCAAGGAAAAAAAAATCTAATGAGAAAATTTGATAAATGAAAAACGGTTAATTTATAATTTAGAAATACGTGTTGGATTACAAATGTGCTACTTTTAATTGCATTTATACTGTCCAAATATGGTACTGAGTATTGATTCGCACAGATACTGCAAAGATCTATCAATATTGCCTGAGTTGTTTCGGTGTGAAAAAGTAAAAAACATGCACGTTCTTTCTCAGTGTTCCAACACTGAAATCTTTTTCATTAGCGGTGCATTCTTTATTATTGCTACGTGCAACCGGTTACAGTGAATTCATTGTTTACGAGTGTGTCATTTAATCAGATTACAAATTAAATAAACCTAAATGTTCACTAGAAACAAATATACATGTTCACTAGAAACAAATATATATGTTCATTAGAAACATGTTCACTAGAAACAAATATACATGTTCACTAGAAACAAATCTACATATTCACTAGAAACAAATATACATGTTCACTAGAAACAAATATACGTGTTCACTAGAAACAAATATACATGTCACTAGAATCAAATTTACATGTTCACTAGAAACAAATATACATGTTCTAGAAACAAATATACATGTTCACTAGAAACAAACCTACATGTTCACTATCTTATTTAGGCGCACCGCACGGAGAAACGTTGGGTAGGAAAAAATCGGGTTAATGAATGAGCTGAATTAACACTGAACAATATATTTCTTTTATAGTGCTTTCACTCCTTTTTCCATTAACTGCTTGAACGTTTATGAATGTTAAAACATGAAATTTTGATTGTTATTAGTGGTGCAGTTTTCGTGCAAATTTCTGCATTTCGTCTCCAAATTTCGACTGCCTCTGAGCTTTTAGGATTTCAACGGTGACGGATTATTCATTAGACTAAACACTGAACAGAATTAAGCTTAGGAGCCCGGAAGGGCAGGGCCCCCGGCCTCAAGGATATACCAATTATTTCTGCATTAGCCCTTATGTTATTCAAACAGAAGTGACGTATCAGTTGCGTTTGGTCTGAATGATACAAAATCATAGAGTAACAGTAGATATCACAACTAGAGGGAATCAGGCCATATATCATGAGATGGACAGTACTAATCGGTAGGGATGGGGCCCTTACTAGGTTTAGCCTAGACCCCTAGGTGATTGTTAATCCGTCGCACGATTCCAGCACTATTTCCAGAGAAATGAGAAGTTTCACGCGCGATATGGAATAGAGCTTCTTGTTTTGTCAGACATATCGGAAAATATGAGAAGTTGTTTTTTTCCCACTTCTAAAATTGTCTATGTCCGTTTCAGTAGTCTCCGTTAGTTTAGGTAAAGAAGACAGGGTCATGTGATTTGGAATAGAGTTGAACCCAGAGGTTACAGCACTCGCGGCCAAGCTAGGTGAAGACTTTTGTTAGATCGCGTCTGCCTCGTATTTTAGTCAAGTCTGTTCCTAACGACATCTACTCCGGATCTCTCTCTCTCTCTCTCTCTCTCTCTCTCTCTCTCTCTCTCTCTCTCTCTCTCTCTCTCTCTCTGAACCTTAAGTGCCCAGGGCACATGGGGCGTCCGCAAGGGTTTTCCACAAATGCCTGTCCTTCGCGTTTTTTTCTGCTCTTGCCCAGGTGAGCCCTCTATTGCTCAACGTCCTTTCTGTTGTTCTTCTCCATGTCTCTTTTGGTCTACCCTTACTTCTGCTCCCCTGTGGTGTCCATCTTAGTGCTATTTTTGGTAGTGAGTTGTCAGTCATTCGGAGCACATGTCCCAACCATCGCCAGCGTCTTTCCTCAATAATTGTTGTCAGTGGTTTCATCTGCATTTCTGCTAATAAGATGTTATTTCTTATAGTGTTTGGCCAAAATATTTTTCTAATTCTTCGTAAACATTTAGTCTGGAAAGAATTCAACTTGTTTTCTATGGTTTTGGTGATTTTCCATCATTCGCTTCCATAGAGTAGTACACTTAGAACATTACTCTTAAATATCCTGATTTTCATATTTATGCTTAGTTTTTTTGATTTCCATATATTCTGCAGCATTGCAAAAGCCTGGTTTGCTCTAGTAAGTCTGCTGCTGATGTCCTCTGTGCTGTCTCTATTTTCTACTACTCTGCTGCCAAGGTATACAAATTCGTTGACCTCCTCCACTAACTTGTTATCTACTCTGAGTACATTTCTGTTGTTCACATTTTGCTTCATTAACTTTGTCTTTCCTACGCTGATCTTTAGTCCTATGTTGTTTGCATTCTGAGTTAGCTTGTTTATTTTATCTTGCATATCTTTGTGACTGCTTGATAATAGACAAATGTCGTCTACTCCGGATCGTAGACTGTGAAATTGTCTCTTTTGCCTTAACTGTAAGGAAGAGAGCGAGGGAAGTAATGGACTTATGAGAGTGGTAATAAATAATTAAATTCTTCCGATGGTACAAACGTACTGTGACCCTCCACCGCAGTTTTGAACCAACCAGGTTCCCATATCCTTGTTAGCAAACAATTCAACCTATAGATACTGTGTCTACTTTGTTTTCGCACCATCTCTCATACAAATACAAAAACAAATCTCTCAATATGTAAAACAACTAACAAAGAAGTTTATTATGAAAAACATCAAGCCACTCCTTATGAACACACACACAATACCAATAATGGTTCAACCACACTACACACATAAGAAGCACATTATATATTTATATAGTGTATATATACTGTATATATATATATATATATATATATATATATATATATATATATATATATATGCAGAAATGCAGATGAAACCACTGACAACAATTATTGAGGAAAGACGCTGGCGATGGTTGGGACATGTGCTCCGAATGACTGACAACTCACTACCAAAAATAGCACTAAGATGGACACCACAGGGGAGCAGAAGTAAGGGTAGACCAAAAGAGACATGGAGAAGAACAACAGAAAGGATGTTGAGCAATAGAGGGCTCACCTGGGCAAGAGCAGAAAAAAAGGCGAAAGACAGGCATTTGTGGAAAACCCTTGCGGAAGCCCCATGTGCCCTGGGCACTTAAGGTTCAGAGAGAGAGAGAGAGATATATAATGCAATGGCAAAACAATGCATCAATGAACCAAATTATGCAAGTCAGTAATCCTCACTCATATCAACCTTCATTGTCAATAGAAGCCTTAGCAACCAATACAATCAATATCTTATCTTATATCTTATATCCTTCCCGTGCCGTTAGACGTCACATAGGGCTCGCAAAGTAGTTCGCCAATTTTTCCTGTCTTCGGCGAGTCTTTCAACCTCAACAAAGGATTTTATGCCTGTTAACTTGGCCTCTCTTAATAATGTCCTCTTCAGAGTTTCACGCGGTCTGCCCCTTTTTCTTCGGCCTGTTGTGTTCCACTTGATAGCTTGTTTTGGGATTCTCTGATCATTTCTTCTCATCAAGTGACCAACATATGTCCATCTCCTTTTCCTGATCACCCGTGAGACTGGTTGTTGTTCAGTCATCTGTCTTATCTCTGCATTGTTCTTGAATTCATTCCACTTGATGCCGAGTATTTTCCTTAGGCATTTGTTTTCAAATCAATCAATATACATAGAAGTATATACTTACATATATTCAACAATGCATTGAATATAAACCCCACACATAAGTAAAGCATTGTCAAAAGAGTGAGGACCCTCTTAGCAGCATTTATCATATAAACCTGTCCCTCCGAACAGCTGTAATAAGCATATCAAAACTCAACATTACGTGTATACTTTTGTGCATGGCAACGACATCAAAGCTCACGATAAGAAGTATGTATAACTCAACCATCGTTCAAGGTCTCTTACATAAATAAATCATACCATGTTGTCAGCATAGACCAAAAGCATTATTGTGTGGCAGCCTATATCAGCTGTATATAATATATATATCAACACCATCCCAACTCACACTACAACTTTGCCATACATATCTATGGGTGCATCCAGCACATATACTGTCTTCCTTACGAAATCTTATCTGTAACCAAACTTATAAACAACCAACCTAATTGAGTCCGGGGTGTTCGATGGGGCCATAGCCAACAACCACATATCACATATACTTACAACATAATCACGCAGGGTACAATTACACTGTATATACCACAATATCAAGAACCAGTTACATCCACTTTATCACCCGATGGCTCGCCCACCGAGAGATTTCCCGAACTCACTGGAAAATATATTTGCAAGAACTTATATACTAAATAGTGTTCGCAGTCTAATGCCCCGACCGCTGACAACAGCTGTTTACACAGGCATCTAGCTCTATATATCGAAGTCTAAGATGTGGATGAGGTTTTCTTATCATAGATGCAATCCTGTTGCAAATAGATCAGAGTCTTCTCAACCAACTCCACTAGCATGAAAATGGAGGTTGAGGCGGCATCACAAGAAACTGGCTGGTGGAGTAGGATGAGTTACATGAGGTCATTGTAACAGACTCCCAAAGCAATCTTTGAAAACTTGAGAGACATTTCCTTCACAGAAAACAAACCCATCTTCTTACAGGTTGCTAGCTTGACATGGATCTACTGCCCAGGACATGTGGGAGCCAAGGATAACAAGCAGCGGACAGACTTTTAGGCAAAGTAGTAGTTTGAGAATGGATAAGGAAGACTATACAGGGGAATTTTGGACAGTTCAAGCATGCAGGAGGCGACCAGGCGAACGACAATGGCCGCATTAAGCGAATGTTAGAGTTGGGAAAAGAAAAAGGGAAGTGGCAGACAGCTCAGCGTGTATCTGAAGGTAGACATCACCCACAACCAGTGTATAACTGGAGCAGCCAGTGGGCACACACTTCGATGTTAGGGGGCCGAAAGCTTAAGGGAAGTATCCACAAGCGCGACGACGCCAGTCTCAGCGTATAGACTACTTTTAGTTTAATTGAAAATTACCATTTCAGAGTCTTTGTTAAGACATGTATATTGTGTGCGTATTTTAACCATTCTTCAAGGTAATGTTAGGCCATTGCTCTGCATTTTCGAACAGAAAGTCTGTATGTACTTGGTTCTCGTCCTTAACTCTTTCCCTGTCACAGGAAGAAACGCGGACATTCCAGCCATGCCAGAGTAAAAAACGCGGGTCTTGATATATGTAGGGAGTATAGCTGGAAACGTGAAGTATTTCAACGTTAAGTATACGTATTGTGCATCAAAATAATTGTAAATGTACGAAGATTTAGTAAATGCAGAGTTGTTGTTTTTTTAGGAAAGTTGAAACAGGAGAACATTTTTAGCCGATGATTGTGCCCTACTTACCACTGGCGATGTATAGAACTACACTACTTGTGATGATATGCTCACTAAAATAATGTCTGAAATAACCTTCTAACTACTTATCCAGTCCGTCTAATAGGTCTAGATCTACTTGGGGATACATTCAAGAACATTGGTTTGGTCATGAGCATGTCCGTATGCCTCCGAAGTCACAAAAAAAGTTGAATATTCTCGATCGAAACTTCGATTTTCACACTCGTTGCTAATAACGCTTCGAATGTGATGAAAAGGGTCAGTGGACATGCGCAAATAAAACGTTTACAACAAAAAGTTGCACCAATTACTTTCATTTTGTCAACGAAGCAAAACACAGAGCCTTAAATGGCTATACGGGCGGGACGCGTAGACAGGAAGCAGTAGTAAAGGGCTGTGCGGCAGGAGAATACACATATCCCACGATGTACTGCAACTAGTGGCACAGGTTTCTCTATTCATTTGCAGTGTTTCACGTGATCCTGAGCATGACGTTCGTTCATAACATCTAGTTATTTTACTCACAACACGTTCATCACAGAATATTATCATGTGTGTAAAATCTTTTGTCATGCAGGCTACTAGAATGTCTGTCTGTACTATATCCATTATATGTCCATAGGCTACTGGAGATGTGACTAGGAATGTCGGATGGTCTACTCTTTCATTTCCAGAAGCATCCATATGTTCTGAGAAAGAGAGGAGTTATTTTACAAAACATTTAATATAACATTTTGATCTCAGCCATTTCCGCTGCACTGAGTTTATCTTGTCTCTTTCCCCGTTGAGGAGACAAACAGACGTCTTGATAAGGCACGACAATTTACTTAATATAATGGAATATTTAATGTTTCTGTAATTCCCCCCCCCCCCCCCAAATCTCTTGCGTGGTCTGCCTCTTCTTCTGTTGCCTACAAATCTTAGTGTGAATGTTTCTTGTGGTATACTATCTGGAAGAAGCCGTGTAATATGGCCAAACCATTTTATTTGCTTTTTTTGGCTGTAATGTCATACTGGTGTTAATCCAACCTTGTACCGACAGTGTCATTTCGTCTCTTCTTGTCGCAATTAGTAATTTTCTTAAACATCTCATTTCTAGCGTGATGGTTTTCCTTAGGTGTCTGGCTGTTAGTGTCCATGTGTGACACTGATAGCACATAGTTTGAAAGAAAACTGTGTAGTACAATGTTCTTTTTGCTACATTTGTGATGTATTTATTTTTCAGTAAACGATTTATTTGTCTAACGACCTGATTCGCTTTACCGCATCTGTTCTCAATCTCAGCGTCAGTTTTCTCTGAGGATGACCCTTGTGCTACCTGGGTATTTGAAATGTATCACTTGTTTCAAGGGCTGGTTGTCTAGGAAGATCTTTGTTTGGATTTCTTCTATTGCTATGGTCATGACCTTTTTTCAGCACTGATCTTCATGTAGTGGCTTTTACATCCCTTTGCTAAGCTATCCATGTTCTGCTGTAGGTCTTTCTCGGATAATATAAGTGATTCGTTGTCAGCCAAGAGGAGTTCATTTATGGTCCACCCATTGAGTACTTTTCCTGAAAGGTGTTGTGAGCTTAGCAATAAAGCAGATGGAGGTGTATGGTTCAGTGTTACAGAAAGATAGAAAAAGTGAGGAAAATTGGCAGAAGCAAGAATGGCATAAAGTAATATGAGAACATATTAACGAAGAACATATAATTCAAAATTTGGGCAAAAGCCTTTTTCAAGAACCACATACAAAAACAACACGACAGATAAAAGCACGAAAAATAGATGAAAAGCTAAAAAACTTAACTGTTCGGTTTCCTCCGTGTAAGAAATACACACACAAATTGCTCCCAGATAAACATAGGTAAGCACAAAGTGCTCCCAGATAAACGTAGGTAAGTACAAAGTGCTCCCAGATAAACGTAGGTAAGCACAAAGTGCTCCTAGATAAACGTAGGTAAGCACGAAGTGCTCCAAGATAAACGTAGGTAAGCACGAAGTGCTCCTAGATAAACGTAGGTAAGCAAAAAGTGCTTCCACTTTTTGCTTACCTACTTCTGTCTGTCTACTAGATCGAATGCTTTTTCTCGATCTACGTAAGCTAAATGCAGAATCTGATTGTGTTCGACTGATTTTTCTATTAGTTGTCTTAGGCAAAAGATGGCATCTATACAGCTTTTATTTTTTTCTAAACCCCGTCTATATGTAATATGAGCGCATATTCGAATTGCTCAGAATATAGACTTGAGCTTTTTTTTCCAACCTATTTCTCCTTCATGCAATGACAGTAGCATGGGCATTGAAATACTCTATTCTCTGTTACCAAAGACAGCACTTCCTGTCATAAGGTGACGTGTACCCATTTGTCAGATAGAAAGCACCAATGGCGAGACTCCAACCCAAAACTTTCAGGTGAAAAGACACTTGACTATACCACCAACCCCCATGGTGCATTAGTGTTTAAGGAGTGCTTGGAGCTTAACTTCGGGGATCATGTAGTTCCTTTAAATGTTTTTTCCCCTGTCTTACTCGCTTGGGTAGCCCCTAGAAACCGAAAAATCTGTCCGCAGGACGAGGCATGCCAGAGTAAGAGGTATATATAGAAGTATGTGAATCGTTGAAGGAAAATGTATATTCACGCACCTCGTAGCTTTCGTTATTACTGAAGTAGACTGAATTAACTACAGGTGACAGAAATGATAAGAGTTTATTTTTTCAATGTTATAATATCAGGAGTTTCACCAGGATGCAAAGGGTAAACAGTTTACATGCAAATTAAGAAAACTATGGAAATCCAAACCCATTTCTATTAACTCTTCAAGCACTTCATTTACGTTTGCTCTAGGGAGGAGATCCTTTTATCCAGCAGTCACTTTCCGCGTTATAATAATCTGTCCTTGTCTTGTGGATAAATATAAATGTAGTAATCTATTTTTAGCATATAGGGCGTGCCCAGCACACAAAAGCACGCATCAAATATACACACATCTGTCGTGTTTTCTCTGCTGTCTAACATTAATTCCTGCTGCATCACTTGCAAGTTTCGAGTGTTTCAAAGAGATTCGCACTTGATTACTTGAGTCCACGCTACGAAATGGTTCGTGCCTCGAGAATTCTACTATAAACAAAACTTGCTAATATTGTTTATGTGTGGTCAGGGATAAGATTGGTCTATGATAATCCAATCAAAATCTGGTTTATGGTTTGGGTCATCATTATTGCACTCCGGACATATCTATAGGCGCTCAGATCCCCCTCCCCTCCTTCTCTCAGGAAATCCATCAGTGTCTTGCCAGTTCTGTGTTGGCTGACAAGTCCTCTCATGCGCCCATTATGTCTGCCCCTCGTTTCTGGGCGTGGCAGTCTGTACCCCCAGCTCTCTTCGTGTAAGCAGCGATCTAATCAAAATCTGCTACTAACAAAACATTTGAGTTTTATTTGTGTGTGTCCAAGAATAAGATTGGTCTATAATAACTCAGAGAAAGACCAATCTTTAGCAAAACCTGAACCCTGTTAACATCAAGTAAAGGCCAAAAGCAAAGATGGGCCGAACACTTCCAAGAAATATTTAATCGACCACACCCAAATGAATTAATAAATCTTGAAACCGATTTACCAGTTCCACAACTAAATGTCAACTTAAAGGAAGTTACACTGAATGAAACTGAAACAGCAAGTGAATCTAATGGCTAACAACAAAGCTGCAGGTGAATATGAAATAACAGTCGACATGTTAAAAGCTATTAACAGTAACAACATGAGCCAACTACAGAGAGTGTTTAATAAAATTTGGAAAGAAGAAAAAGTCCCTTCTAAATGGAAAAAAGGTACCCTCAGTGACTGCAATAACTGGAGGGGTGTAACCTTACTATCAGTTGTTTCAAAGGTGTTTTATAAAGTGATTCTGAATAGAATCAATGATGTAGTGGATACTGCAATGAGAGAACAAGCAGAATTTCGAAAAGGGAGAAGCTGTTTCAACCAGATCTTTACTCTGAGAAGAATACTTGAAGAACATATTGAAAAGCAAAAACCATTAAACCTGAACTTTTTAGATTTTAAAAAGGCACTTGATAGCATACACAGAGATTAATTGTGGAGAGTTTTAAGACTATATGGAATACCATCTAAAATTGTCACCGTCATTAGAGATCTCTACAACGGATATGTTTGTGCAGTCAACACAGAAGAACGAATGAGCGAATGGTTTCAGACTGAAACAGGCATGAAACAAGGATGTATATTATCTCCATTGCTTTTTGGAATTGCCATAGACTTTATAATAAAACGATGCGGCACTAGTAAAACCAGCATTGATTAGGTACATGGGACCCAAATAGAAGATATTGATTTTGCTGATGACATAACTCTTATCAGTGACAATGTGAAATCGATGCAAGAAAAAAACAGATTCCCTGTCTTCCTTGGCTAAGAAAATAGCTCTTGAAATTAACAAAGACAAAACAAAAATAATGAACCTTCTCATTAATCAAAAAGGAAAAATATGCGTAGAAGGAACAGCTGTTGATGAAGTAAACCAATTTGCACACCTTGGCAGCTAATAGACCAGGATGGTGACACCAGAAAGGAAGTTAGAATTAGAATTGCAAAAACAGCATTGCCCTTAAAAATATTGAGAACATGTGGAATTCAAAAGTTATAAGCACAAAAACCAAGTTAACATTATTCAATTCAAATGTGATATCCACTCATGCATGAGAAAGCTGGAAATCAACTAAAGAAATAGACAAGAAATTAGATTCGTTTGAAAACAAACGCCTCAAGAAAATACTTGGTGTAAAGTGGAATGAATTTAAGAACACAGAGATAAGACAGATGAGCGAACAACAACAACCTGTCTCATGGGTGATCAGATTAAAGATGGACATATGTAGACCATGTGATGAGAAGAAACAATCAGAGAATACCAAAACAAGCTATCAAGTGGACCACAACAGGCCGAGGAAAAAGAGATGGACCATGTGAAACTCTAAAGAGGACATTGTTTAGAGAAACCAGTTTAGTGGGCATAACATCCCTTGACGAAGTTGAAAAACTACAAGAAAGGGAAGGATGTAAGATGTAAGGGGATAACAATCCAGTCAAAATCTGCTACTACCAAAAGATTTGTAATCCAGTCAACATTAAAACATGTATTAAAAGAAATGTCGTAATCACTAGTGTTGCATTAGTCACACCCGCCCTGTGCTGGCAAAATGACACTAAAAAGCAATAACATTTCCTGCTATCATTCTGAGGCATGTACTTTTGTTAGCTGTTTTTCAGTCATCGTGCTTCTGAGCTTCACTTCAGTCTGAATTTGGGCAAAGTATGCCAGATGCGGGACTACCGCGTGAACAGAGGAGTTTCGTATTTAAGTTTGTGTAATGGGTAGGGCCTGAAGATGTGTTGCAGACGCGGAATATCTCAATAATTGAGGAAAGTGCTGCTTCCCTCTGCTTCTTGTTTCATGAAGCTTTAATATAAAACCGTTCATTTAAATCCATTCTGCTCTCCTCATAAAACATGACTCTCTATGTTTTCTGTTTTTTTTTTTTCAAATTCAAGTTTATTTTTGGTAAACCTTTCAACACTAGCTTTTCCCGGATGCGTGGGAGCGAGTATTAGTTCTCACGCTAACTTTCTCAGTAAAATGACCCGAGAACAACTTGTCAATAACAAATATGACGATAATAATAACACTGTACTTGAAAGAATGAATAAAACTATTATACGACCACTAAAGCCCTCTCATATCAACCAGCGTGAACCGAATCTTATACAATCGACTGGTTCCAACTAGTTCAGGAAAAAAAAAAACGACTTTAGGTGATTTTATTCAGCAGTTCACGAGAACCTCAAATAAACATTTTACTTTTTGAAATAAAAAAATGACATTTTTCTGTCAATTTCATGTTTCAAACATGGGGACCGCTGGCATAGTATGGGTGTGGTATAGTTCATGGCGCTCTAATTCAGTGTTTCCCAACTTGGGAACTACGCTCCACAGGGAGGCAATCTGAATATTTTTTTGGGGAGGGGAGAAGGCAGGCGATTAGAGTATATTTATTTTATATTATTTGTTTAGAACTTGGTTGAACTATTATGCTGCAGCGGAAAGAAAAGGTGGGTGGGGGGGGGGGGGGGGGTGTCAAAATCTTTGAGACGTTGAGGTGGGACATGATCTACACAAAAAAAAAGATTGGGAAACACTGCTCTAATCCTAATCATTCTAATACTAACCTTGATCCTTGCCTAAAATCGGGGGAGGGGGGACGAAGGAAAGTAATGTGACAGGAGAAAGAAGAAGAGTACCAGACCACAATTAGCTTACATAGAGATATTATAAGTTAAAAATTAGTACATTACTTTCCCGCATCTTCTGTTCTCCATTTCGTTAACGTCATTGAATAAAAGGAGACTCCAAAATATGGTCAAAATAACTGAAAACTTGGGTACTAAGAGAGAGAAAAAAGATAACAGATCTTAATTAAGAATTTAGCTAAACTGGGATTATATATTAACAGACAAAAAACAAAGATAATGAAAAGTAATAGTGCAAGCAATAGCCTCATGGTAATTGAGGGAGTGTCAATTGAGGAAGTAGAGTATTTCACATATTTATACAGCATAGTGGATAAATACTGGGGGAACGGAAAATGATGTTAAAGCAAGAATAACCAAGGCTAGGACAACATTTGTCCAACTTAACAAAATATAGTCATCTAAGAACATCAAAACAAGAACCAAACTTAGGCTTTTCAATACAAACGTAAAGACTGTCCTGCTATATGGTTCAGAGACATGGGTTATGACCAAGACAATACAACAGGGGATACAAACATTCATGAACTACTGCTTGATGAGGATTTTAAATATTAAATGGTAGGACAAGATCAGGAACGAGGAGGTCTGGAAAAGGGCAGGACAAGAACCAATGAACCAACAAATCATGTCTAAGAAGTGGAGGTGAATTGGCCACATTCCGAGTAAACCCGACACCAACATAGCAAGACAGGCACTGACATGGAATCCTCAAGGAAACAGAAGACGAGGAAGACCTAGACTTACTTGGAGAAGAGAAATTATGACAGTGCTCGGAGACAAAGGATGTACATGGAAGGAAACAGAGAATAATTACAAGAACAGGGATGACTGGAGAGCCTTTATACTTGGGCTATGCTCACACGGGGGTGAAAGGCGATGACGATGATGATGATGATGATGATGATGATGATGATGATGATGATACACATGTACTGATGAGTCGATATGAGGAAATTTGTGTTTGTTTGTTTACAACTCCGCTCTCCTCTCCCTCCTAGTTCCCTTCTTCCTTATAAAGGAATATAACACCTAAGAAGAAGAGTAGAGATAGTCACAGGAGTATGGTACAATTTTACAAGGAAAAAAAAAGAGGACAGAAAGAAGTAAAGGTGAGAAGGAATGGCAAATGAGACAATGAGATAAGCATGTGGGGATGACAAAAGAGACAATGAGATAAGCAGGGAGGATGACAAAAGAGACAATGAGATAAGCAGGGGGGGGGATGACAAAAGAGATAATGAGATAAGCATGTGGGAATGACAAAAGAGACAATGAGATAAGCATGTGGGAATGACAAAAGAGACAATGAGATAAGCATGTGGGGATGTGAAACAAACAGTAACAAACCACTTCAAGTATTTGAGCGATGTGCCTGTATAAAAAAAAGACAGAAAATAATGAAACAACAAATGTTTATTTTATATAAGGAATATTTGTTACTCATTATTTTCGTCTTCCTGAAATTTAGGCATTTCACCGAAATATTGATTTCTTATTTACATTTTTTTTCTCCATTTCTTTGTGCTTATCTCTCATTGTCTCTTTTGCCATTCCTTCTCACTTAAAAAAAAAAAGGTAAAATTCCCGTTTCCATGCCATTAAGGCATATTGGGAAATACGGTGTTAGGCATGTACTTTCCATGACCTTCGGCACATGAAAGTGTGACATGGTGTCAGTATCACGCCTGGCCGGTTTTCCTTCCCAGATTTCTCTGGTACCCACATTTAGAGGCTAGGTGAACCCAAATGCCTTTTTCGGTGTGTACCAGAAAATATCACACTCGCTTTAACTTTTTAAAATCTTCCTTGTAAACCAGCACCATACACCTCCGATTATCTTTACTTTACTAGACCCAGTTCTACTATTCAGTCATTTCAAGGATTAGAGTAGATTATGAATTTCACTGACGATGTTATAGAGAAGCATGTTGTGGGAGATTGCGGCTTCGAAACCGTAATGGATTAGGAATCAAACTAGTTGAATGGACAAAATGTCATGACACAATCATTAGCAAAACCTGGCTCCAGCCAAACTGGTCGAAGTAGCAAAAATATCATGACACAACCATTGCCAATACCTGGTTCCACCATCAAAGGAGAAGGATATGCATCTTAAAAAGTCTACACGTGAAGACATGAAACAATATAATTACAATATATTCTAACCAACATGAGATCTGACCTGCTCACCTGAAGGTTAAAGCAGTCCCATGAACGGATCGTTACTACGACCAACGATTAGCTGTAATAAAGTAAGAGTTACTACGACCAACGATTAGCTGTAATAAAGTAAGAGTTACTACGACCAACGATTAGCTGTAATAAAGTAAGAGTTACTACGACCAACGATTAGCTGTAATAAAGTAAGAGTTACTACGACCAACGATTAGCTGTAATAAAGTAAGAGTTACTATAACCAACGATTAGCTGTAATAAAGTAAGAGTTACTATGACCAACGATTAGCTGTAATAAAGTAAGAGTTACTATAACCAACGATTAGCTGTAATAAAGTAAGAGTTACTATGACCAACGATTAGCTGTAATAAAGAAAGAGTTACTACGATCAACGATTAGCTGTAATAAAGTATAAGTTACTACAACCAACGATTAGCTGTAATAAAGTAAGAGTTACTACGATCAACGATTAGCTGTAATAAAGTATAAGTTACTACGATCAACGATTAGCTGTAATAAAGTAAGAGTTACTATAACCAACGATTAGCTGTGATAAAGTATAAGTTACTATAACCAACGATTAGCTGTAATAAAGTATAAGTTACTACGACCAACGATTAGCTGTAATAAAGTATAAGTTACTACGATCAACGATTAGCTGTAATAAAGTAAGAGTTACTATGACCAACGATTAGCTGTAATAAAGTATAAGTTACTACGATCAACGATTAGCTGTAATAAAGTATGGGTAAAATACAAATAGTTTTTTTCAAAAATGTGTTTTGTTTTTCATTATTATGCTGAACGTACTATGTAGTAAAAAAGTACAGAAAAAATATGATGAATGAGTACATTATAATTTCGTAATGAAGAAATCTGAGGTTTGCAATATAATATGTTGAAAAACAATGGTAAACTAAACATAGTAAATATACCAAAGCGTTACATTCACATAAACGGGAAGATTCTCGCAGAAGTAGAGAAATTCATTTATCTCGAAGCAACACTAACAGTTGATTATAAGTACAAATATGAAGTCAAATCACGAACAGAAGAGGCAAAAGTAGCTTTCTATGACACGAAGAAGATAATAACAAATAACAGAATGCCCTTGTCATTCATTTGCATGTCCCTTGCGGAAATTTGCCTCCTTAACAGCTCTCCTGTAGGCATCTCGGTTGTGAGCAAGATTGCCTGCTGCTGATGCATACATGAATGTCCGTGAAGTGAAGAAAAAAAGTAATGCAGTTCTATATAATACTAATATTGCTATGTATTACAGTAAAAAAAGAGCTAATTTGACCGCATGGTTGTGAGACTATGGCTGTTGATAAATAGATGATAAAGAAACTGAAATTAACACGCACACAACGTTGCAGAACAAAGAAAACTTTGTTAAACTAAAGGATAAAAACAATTAAAATCCCCCTGGTTGTGCGATTAGAAGACAGAAGTTAGAAAAACCTGATAAAAACTGGGAAAACTCAAATGAAAAAGACGTGAGAAAAAGACCTAGAGGAAAAATAATTATCTCAGAGAGTTTACTAAAGTGGCAAGGAGGTAAAAAAAAAAAAGCATTTGAACTGACTGAAGTCACCAAAATGGAGAAGCATTTCATCAGAGCAAATTATGAACAAGTCATAACATGAGCGGATAGTACTAGTCTGTGACATGGAAATGCTGAGACTAAACACGAAACCTGGGACTGTAGAAATACGGAGATTCTGGTGGAGGGAGTAAGTTTTGTGACAAGGAGAGAAATAAACGAAAGAAGAGTTGCTAAAATTGAAAAGTCGAGATTTCGAGAGGAAAAAAAAACGACAAAGAAAAAAAAAACATTAGAATTAGATGGATACATAAAGTAGTTTTGATATATTTAGAGGTACAATAATAACATCATACAAAAAAATCGCATTGCTGGAATAATCCAGGGTGGAAAGAACAAGAAAGTGAATTTTAAATATAGAGATAGGTATACAGTGTCACTAGACGAGGGGAGATAACTTGCTCATAGGGTCGGTGCTATCAGTAGACAGCCGTCTAGGACGCAGACAGTAGATAAAAGGCGCTATCGCTGAAACACAGGATTGTTGTTGTTGTTGTTGATGTTGTTGTTGTTGTTGTTGCTCATTCTTAGTGTTCTTTTCCCTTATCCCCTTCTGTTTATCCTCTTTTCTCTCTTTTTGATCTTTTTATAAAACTCCTCTATACAAATCTCTAGATCTCGGAGGCGTGCAATAATAACCTATGAGAGGAACATTTTTATACGGATTAGT
Organism: Achatina immaculata; assembly: GCA_009760885.1. Classification (NCBI taxonomy): domain Eukaryota; kingdom Metazoa; phylum Mollusca; class Gastropoda; order Stylommatophora; family Achatinidae; genus Lissachatina; species Lissachatina immaculata. Next base: position 17,443,817 of record CM019703.1, on the reverse strand, counting down.
TGTTTTTTTCAGGGCGCAGGTAGTTAACCTTGTCTGGGGCTGAAAATAGTCTGGCACAGGTTCCGTGTTTCCAAGGCAAGAGACAAAGCTAGCAGGATTTCACAGCAGCCAGCCTCGTCTGTCAAGACAACATAGTATGATTACATGACTAACCGCGTGGATGACATTGTGGATAAATCTGCACAGGCGATCACGCACACAAGGCAGCTCCAAGTCACACATAAAGTGTTGAAACAGCTTAACGTGACCGAACTCGTCAAGGTAAATTTAATGCTGCTACGAAAACAGCTTTTTTCACCGTCTTTTGCCACGAATGCGTGCGTGCTCAGATACGTAGCGCAGTTTGACGAGAACTGACTTCTCGAGACGAAGAGAGTGTGTTGTACGCCGGATCTGTTTCGCTCATGTCAACCCATCAACAAACATTAGATATATGATGCTAGATTTACGCAAGCTATTATGATTCCGTAGAAATGAGAAAAATTCTCATTAGCCTTAAATCTGAATATATCGTACTGTTGTAACCGCTGATACCGACATCCTATACTGTACATGGCAGGACTTTCATTATGGTTTTGATATATTGGGTTAGAGAATCTACGCAGTTTGAGAATGTGTTGTAAGCTGGTGAAATATTTTGAAATATCCACTTGAATTTTTTTTTCTCTCTTAAAACGAGTGGGGGCGGGGAGAAGAGATACGATGTATCGTGCATTGTGTACATGACCGACCTCAAGGTCCGGAGCTTTTAGTTTATGAGCGTTAGAGGCTTTACGTTGTTAGAGGCTTTACGTTGTTAGAGGCTTTACGTTGTTAGAGGCTTTACGTTGTTAGAGGCTTTACGTTGTTAGAGGCTTTAAGTCACCGTGGGTCAATATCATTACTTACTAAGAAAATAAAAATAAGTAACAAAATTACATTAACAACATACACTTGTCCACAGTCATTTATTGTAGTAATGCAAGGTGTGTCCGGTAAGTAATGAGACTAGCCAATCAGTAGGGCCGGGGATTTGGGGGGGGGGGGGCGCGGATCCACCGTTTGTGGGACTGTTAATGACGTGCAAGCTGCTGTGACGAGTGCTTTGACGGAGATCCCTGTTCAAGACTTCCAGGCGAGCTACGACGCATGGCAGAACCATGGCAACGGTGTATTAATGCTCACGGATGTTATTTCGAGGATGTCAATATATCTTGAATAAATCGAATTTTATGGAATCAATCTCATTACTTGCCGGACACACCTTTTAAGAACCATTAAAATCTTTAAAAAGTGTAATCCGCATACCGAACAAATCAATAGATCACCTCCTTGGAAGGAAGATCTCCTCAGCCTGGTATGTGAACTCTTGATGTATGAACTCTTGATGTATGAACTCTTGGTGTATGGACTCTTGATGTATGAACTCTTGATGTATGAACTCTTGGTGTATGAACTCTTGATGTATGAACTCTTGGTGTATGAAATCTTGGTGTATGGACTCTTGATGTATGAACTCTTGATGTATGAACTCTTGATGTATGAACTCTTGGTGTATGAACTCTTGATGTATGAACTCTTGATGTATGAACTCTTGGTGTATGGACTCTTGATGTATGAACTCTTGATGTATGAACTCTTGATGTATGGACTCTTGATGTATGAACTCTTGGTGTATGAACAATAATGAGATAATGATGTCTGTGCATAGCTCATCGGCAGGGACGTCCAAGATCAAGTGAAGAAACTGTGAATCGTGCTAGAGAAGCTTACCAGCGAAGCCCCCGCCTTCATCCCGGAATTTCGCATACCACTTCGTGATACTGTTCAAAACAGATACTGCCTTCTGGAATTCCTCTCGAAATCATCGCTGCATAGTCACAACGGACGAGGTTTTTGCGTATTCCAAAACACAAAATGTTTATTGAACGCCATATTTGCTACTGCTGCCCCCTACCGGCAAACCACAGGAGGCATGCTTGGGGGGGGCGTTATTTAAAGAAAACTTGAAGATTTTCTCTCTCTCCCTCTCTCTCTCTCTCTCTCTCTCTCTCTCTCTCTCTCTCTCTCTCTCTCTCTCTCGGCAGGCATAAGAATAATCATGATCCGTTACATAGTTTATTTGGTGAGAATTTTTAAAATGTTTCAAAGACTTAAGAATAACCCTGTATAACAAGAAAAATATACACTATTTATCTGTAATAAAAATAATAATGGTAATGCACTTTTATCATGAACAGTTTTTTGTTCTTTAAAATCTAGTCAAAACTCCATATTTCTACATGAATAGCTCAAGGTAAAGACGACGTAGAGAAAAATATGGTAACGAAAATCATAGTCTGGGCTTTTTTTTTGTTTACATGTTGTCTTTTTCTTCTTCGTTTACCTTCATTTTCATATGCTCAGCCATCTAAGGAAAGAGACAAGTTGTTGCCACGAACTCTTTTCAGCAGAAGGTAGTCTTGCGCGCGTCCCATGGGCTTGTGTTCCTTTATGATCATTTCCTGGGGCCAGGTTTGGGGGCTTTAATCTCTTAAGAGACCGTGTGTTCGTAGAGTGTGCCGTGGACTCCGGAGACCGTTTGGCGTGTGCAGAGTCAGGTTCGAGCGACCTTCAATTTGTGTAAATGTGTGTGTTTTTTTTTTGGTTTTTGTTAGTAATGTCTTTTTTCTGGGTGGCCTGGTTGGCTGAGTGGTTAGACGCACGGTCTACTAATCCGGTGGTACCGGGTTCAAGTCTCAGCAGTGGGGAATTTTTTTTTCCTGGTTACTACCACACCAGAAAGGACCAGGATCGAACCAGCCTCTAAAAATTGGTACCAGAGAAATCTGGGAAAGTAAATGCGCCCAGGCGTGACACTGACCACAGACTTTCATGTGCCGAAGGCCTTGGAAATGCGGGCCTAACATCATATCCTCAATATGCCTTAATGGCTTGGATACGGGGATTTTACATTTACCTAATATCTTTTTCAGAGCCCGAAAATTATACTAGTGCTCTGTTTGTTGCACTTTAAGCCTGTTACTTGATTTATTCCTATCAAAATGGCTAGCTATGTCTGTTTCTCGTCTCTTTTTTATCATTTAAAACATAATGTTCAGTTTTCTTTCTAACTGTAAAGATGCCGCTTCCATTAGTAAAACCCGCAGCAGCATCAGTGTTTGAACATAAAATAGTTAAATCTTGTGAAATATTTTTAAAATCACCAAACACAAATCTACATTTAGTGACCCATGTGAAAAGATTTGGACAAGTGATCATTTGACTCACATGGACTGGGAACAAAATCTAAAATGTGATTCTTTTTATTATAGCGTTTGTTCGGAAATAGAGCATTCGTAAATAGGGAACTCGTTGCAAATTTATATACATGCTAACGCCCTTCTGTTAACAAAAAAAAAAAAAATAGAAACACGTTATTATTGTCTTACCTTTGCAGATATGCGAGCATGCAGTCAGCATTTGTGCATCAGCATCTCCATTAAGGGTTACATTTAACAGTGAGATGCAAGGGCGGCCACCTATGCGAATGACGTAATTTTGTAGGAAAAAAAATAAGGGCGTAAATCACCGAGGACGCTAATCAGATCTTAGAATCGACGCCATGACGTGGCAAAGGTAAATGATCGCTTTCACAAAACTTGCCAAACCCGCGATAAAAACAAGTAAACATTTCCCAGCAGATGTAGCCTTATTTTGATTGCAAAATGAAAGCATTTTTTTTAAATGAGTAAGCAAAACTTTTACAGATAGAGATACACAGATTGATGATTTATTTGTATACGTTAATATTGTACGTTTACACACAAAACTTTGTACACTACATGTTTTTCATGAAACAGGTAGATAGAGGTGTATGGTGCAGTTTTACAAAGTGAGGGAGGAAGTGAGCAAGGTGAGAAAAAAAACGAATAGAAAGTATGAGAATGTATAAATGAAAAACATACAACATCCGATATTTCGGCGTGAGCCTTATTCGAGGATACTTATCGTTATATATGTTTGTATTTCGTTCTGTATGTATCCTCGAATAAGGCTCACGCCGAAATATCGGATGTTGTATGTTTTTCATTTATACATTCTCATACTTTCTATTCGTTTTTTTTTTCCTCACCTTGCTCACTTCCTCCCTCACTTTGTAAAACTGCACCATACACCTCTATCTACCTTATTTATTTAAACCAGTTTTACTGCAGTCGCCATCACTTTTATCTGTTTTCATGAAACAGAACGATAACTGTGTGTATTGTTACGGACATGAAAACAATTTTTTTAGACGGCCTGAAATTTACGCACTTTCTGAAGATTCAACGATTTAACTCTAAATGCAGGAGAGTTCTGTTTAGGGGGATAATTCCTTCTAGTTTAACCTTTTAAACCTTTCTGATCTCTGGAAAGCTTTGGATATACATTTTTTTGTGTCCTCGCAGAATCCCTGTATTAAAATATTTACTGCCGCTCATTTTTCGCTTTATATGCCCTCCTTTTTCTTACAAAAATATCAAACTATCACCACCATTCTCCCCACCACAACCACTCACAGCACACAATATACCAATATTAATAATGTCACTAACGTAAGCACACACAAAAATCCCTTTAGTTTAGTTTATTCAGCCGCAGAAAAGAATAATAATACATGTATAGTATTCAGAACAGTGTACAAATATATCAATACTACAAGAATGTAATAATGGAAAGGTTGGTTAGTAAAGACGACTAAACAGAGGAAACGTAAGTCTTTTGGACATATTAACATTATGAGAGTTTGGAGAAGACAGTCTTGGAAGGGTACATAATGAGAAAAGGAAAGAGAAGAATACCAAAGCGAAGATGGCAACATGTGTGGTTGATGAATTACGAATGGAGGTATCTTAAGCACTAAGGTATCTTACTTAAAAACGAGAGACCTTCAAGAGAGCTGCTAGGAAAGCAAAGTTCCGCAAGAGACATGCTAATAAATGAATGATGCAAAATATTAATCAAATAGGGTTTGAGGTATGTGGCATGTGCAAGAGTAGTTTTTTTTTTTAATAATCAACCTGTCTTGGACAAAAACAACAAGCATGTAGCTAAGTCCTAGGATCCCTTGATAAGTGACTTGGAGAGAATTCCAGTCATGACCTCTGGTGGAACCTCTGATTGAGAAACTAGTGGTTAATAAAACTGGTGAGTATAATTGATTTAACAGACTGGTGGGGTATAGTGTAAGATAACAAAACAGTCTCACATTGTTTAATTTACCAGACTGGTAGGGTATAGTGTAATTTAGAAAAACCGTCTCACATTGTTTGATTTACCAGACTGGTAGGGTATAGTGTAATTTAACAAAACCGTCTCACATTGTTTGATTTACCAGACTGGTGGGGTATAGTGTAAGATAACAAAACAGTCTCACATTGTTTAATTTACCAGACTGGTAGGGTATAGTGTAATTTAGAAAAACCGTCTCACATTGTTTGATTTACCAGACTGGTAGGGTATAGTGTAATTTAACAAAACCGTCTCACATTGTTTGATTTACCAGACTGGTAGAGTGTAGTGTAATTTAACAAAACCGTCTCACATTGTTTGATTTACCAGACTGGTAGGGTATAGTGTAATTTAACAAAACCGTCTCACATTGTTTGATTTACCAGACTGGTAGGGTATAGTGTAATTTAACAAAACAGTCTCACATTGTTTAATTTACCAGACTGGTAGGGTATAGTGTAATTTAGAAAAACCGTCTCACATTGTTTGATTTACCAGACTGGTAGGGTATAGTGTAATTTAGCAAAAACGTCTCACATTGTTTGATTTACCAGACTGGTAGGGTATAGTGTAATTTAACAAAAACGTCTCACATTGTTTGATTTATCAGACTTGTGTTGTGTAGTGTAAAATAACAAAACCATCTCATATTGTTTGATTTAACAGACTTGTGGGGTATAGCGTAATTTAACAAAAACGTCTCACATTGTTTGATTTACCAGACTGGTAGGGTATAATGTAATTTAACAAAACAGTCTCACATTGTTTGATTTACCAGACTGGTAGGGTATAATGTAATTTAACAAAACAGTCTCACATTGTTTGATTTACCAGATTGGCGGGGTATAGTGTAATATAACAAAACCGTCTAACATTGTTGATCACGAACTGTTTTTATTTTTCTTCCTTCTGAATGTTAGTACTTATTCCTAAATTTTATAGAATGTTCAGAGTGAGCGTAGTTAAGTCAGTAGAGAACTGACTTGTCAAGAGCGTGGCAGTATGTTCGATTTTGCTACCGTCGAGATCAAGTCTATCCACCAGTGGAAAAAAAGAGCACCCGAGACACACTTGACTGAAGAAAGCTGGATCTGAAATCTGAGAATGCTTGCCTGCAAGGTGAGGGGCATCAAACCACATTGTATATGTTGCTTCCAATTCTTGATGAGTATACACTGATTTTCATGTGAATATCAGTTCTATACCTTTAGGTACACATAATAATTTGTGTATGAGTATATAACTATACTCTATTCATTGTATTCGATTTTTTTAAACGCAGCATTCATGCGAATGTATACTTTATCTTCTATCTCTATTTCTTTGTCCTGTGTGATTTTGTATGATTAAGGCTCACGCCGAAACGTCACAACTGTGTACTCGTTAAGTAATAAAGCTGCTCCTACTTTTTTCTTGTTTATATATTTTTTATACCTTTAGGTGTTCTTTCGCCGAAAACTGATGAAAGCAGAAAGATAGGGAGAGAGAGAGAGAGGGAGAGAGAGGAGAGAGAGGGAGAGAGAAAGAGAGAGATAAGGAGAGAGAGATAAGGAGAGAGAGATAAGGAGAGAGAGAGGAGGGAGAGCGGGAGAGAGAGGGAAAGAGGGAGAGAGAAAGAGAGAGATAGGGAGAGAGAGAGGGAGGGAGAGAGAGAAGATTCAGTACTAGAAGCTCTAAGAATGATGTTGAAAATTCGGTGTCTCGGTGATGTAGTGGTTAGTGCACTCGCCTGGCGAACAGATGGTCGTTGGTTCCATTTCACACTCGGGCGGAGTTTTTCAGACCGACTGGCACCGGGGTCGACCGAGCCTCAAATAATGAGTACCTGAGGTTTCCCCAGGAAAACAAAGGCAGTGAGGCAAAGTACTGGCATCTATAATCCCTACCTCAAATGTTGTAGTGGCTTAGAGATGTGAAAGCACCAACACTTCACATCCGTACCTTAAATGTTGTAGTGGCGTAGAGATGTGAAGGCACTAGCACTTTACATCCCTACCTTAAATGTTGTAGTGGCTTAGAAATGTGAAAGCACCAACAGTTCACATCCCTACCTCAAATGTTGTAGTGGCTTAGAGATGTGAAGGCATTAACACTTCACATCCCTACAGCATGGAAATGCTACGGAACTTTGATTCGAAATTCAGAAGCAGTCTTTCCAAAGGATATGATAATAAAAGCAATCTTTCCAAAGGATATGATAATAAAAGTAGTCTTTCTAAAGGATATGCTAATAAAACCAGTCTTTCTAAATGATATGCTAATAAAAACAGTTTTTCTAAATGATATGCTAATAGAAAGCAGTCTTTCTAAAGGATATGATAATAAAAGTAATCTTTCTAAATAATATGCTAATAAAAACAATACTGGTATCATGACGAGGGATGTGATGCTTTATATTTTGTCCGAAGGAATGTGAAAGGAATCCAATTTTTCCACGTTTTCCCAGAAAAAAACCATTACTTTTATTTTATCTTAATCTGACAGCAAAACACAGAAGCGGGGGGGGGGGGGGGGGGGGAAGAGGGGGGGGGGGACACTGTCCGATTTAGCAGCCAGTGATCCATAGCTGACATCGTTCTCACATTCCAGAAACCAGTCTCATGGGTGATCAGGAAAAGGAGATGGACATATGTTGGTCACTTGATGAGAAGAAATGATCAGAGAATCCCAAAACAAGCTATAAGTGGAACACAACAGGCCAAAGAAAAAGAGGCAGACTGCATGAAACTCTGAATAGGACATTGTTAAGAGAGGCCAAATTAACAGGCATAAAATCCTTTGATGAAGTTGAAAGACTCGCCGAAGACAGGAAAAATTGGCGAACTACTTTGCCAGCCCTATGTGACGTTTAACTGCACGGGAAGGATATAAGATATAAGATAAGATAAGAAGATCCATAGCTGACATGCTAGCGCCAGGGTTGGCGAACCGTGGCTGACCAAATCCCTGCTCCCCCCTCTCTCCGTTGGTACTCCTAGTAAAAGACTTAGCCTGGCTAACATTATCATTATCATAGTCTCCATAACAGTGGAGTCTGCTAAAGAGCATTACCACCCCCCCCCACGCCCTAAAATAAATCACTCACATCCTCCCCTCCCCCCACCCCCATTGCTTTTTAGATCACTCAGGGACACAGGGACTTTAAAAAATGACCGCCATAACCCGTTCTCAAGCCGATACGATAATATGTCTCAAAACCTTCACAGCATCGTCTGCAAACGAACATCAGACTCGCAGTTTCAGGGAGATAGAAGAAAAGACAAGACAAGAAGAGGGTATACAAATAATGGCTGCACATTTTGTTGGTAAATTTTTGTGTTTTGAGTCAAAAGACAAAACAAATGAATAAAGAATTATAATGTAATTTTTTTTATAACGATAGAAAACGACATCTGTACTTTACATCTTGTAGCGCACTTAGCGTCACACAACATGATTATTAATAACTTTACAAGACCTGTGGTTTTAATTCTAATGCTTGAAATATCTTTAGACTTTTACAAAATTGTAATATGAGGAGAAGAAATACGAGTTAGCAGAGGGTTTCAAACCTACATCAGAGTCAGAAATAATCAAACCTGCATCAATTTAGAAATAATCAAATCTACATTTTTAGAAATAATCAAACCTACATTAATTTAGAAATAATCAAGCCTACATCAATGCACAGATCACTCAAAGCGAATATGAACATCAATGGGATAAATGTGAATGGTGACATATTTTGTTTCGGTTTTCACACAGCTTAATTGAAACGCAAAGCGATGTAATCACACTTAAATCTCTGACAGAAATATATTTACATGAGTGCCATCTCCACTGTTAAACCAGTTTTTTTTCCATCACATATACTCGTGGGCTATTGATGTAGCAAGTTTGGGGATTGCTAAGTGTTCTTTCATGATTGTTTCTTATACATTAGTCAGTTCAAGAAGATCTTGATTTTGCAGATGACATAACTCTTATCAGTGACAATGTGAATTTGATGCAAGAAAAAACAGATAAACTATCTTCACTGGCTACCAAAATAGGACTTGAAATTAACAAGCAAAAAACAAAAATAATGAAAGCTCTCATGAATCAAGAAGGAAATATATACGTAGAAGGAACAGCTGTTGAAGAAGTCAACCAATTTGCATACCTTGGCAGCTACATAGACTAGGATGGTGATACCAGAAAGGAAGTTAGAATTGCAAAAGTAGCATTGACCTTCAAGAATCTTGCGAACGTATGGCATTCAAAAGTTATAAGCACAAAAACAAAGTTAAGATTATTCAATTCAAATGTACATTCCACACTCATTTAGGGGTGCGAAAGCTGGAAAACAACTAAAGAAATAGACAACAAATTAGATTCTTTTGAAAACAATTAATTTGTATTAATGCCTAAGGAAAATATTCGGCATAAAGTGGAACGAATTCAAAACAACGCAGAGATAAGGCATAAGAGCGAACAACAACCTGTCTCACAGGTGATCAGAAAAAAGGAGATAGACATATGTCGGTCACATAATGAGAAGAAATAGTCAGAGAATTCCAAAACAAGCTATCAAGATGAACATAACAGGCCAAAGAAAAAGAGGTCGACCACGTGAAACTCCAAAGGGGACATTGTTAAGAGAGGTCAAATTAGTAGGCATAAAATCCCAGTCTTCTACACATATAGGAGTGTGGAAAATCCATAGCATTTAATACCTCTTAGCTTCAATTACAGGTCTGTTTGTTTCGAAGTCTTCTTCTTTGCACAGTTTCAGACGTCGATGTGTATGCTTTTGAAGTGTTTTGCGGTCATCTGGTGTTTCGAGTAAGAGTTTTTATATACTAAGTAAACTAGAACTGACATTACAGATGAACTTAAAAAAAATTCTAACTAAAAGCATAAAAGCGCCATAAACATTTCATAACGTTATGATCTGGTACCGAAAAGATCATGCATTTATTAGCTTTATCGCTCATTCCCCAGACCGTACAACTGAAGCAGTATCATGCCACGTTATGGTTTGTAATAGCTGCTCTTTACAGTCAGTTATAGACAAATATAAACTGGGACTTGTTCGGATGAAGCGACATGTGGCGATACTTGTTCCGAATATTTCTTGCTTGAAGGAGGCTAGGTTGAATAAGAGATAAAGAACCGCTCGCGTGACTGATCTTAGCAAAACGTGACCGCTGAGTGATCCCCTAAAAATATTTAATGATTATTTGCGATAAATCCGCAGACCATGATCATGGAGATCAGTTTTTTGTTATATGCTGCCTATGTAAACTGGTTTTGGTCTATGATGTAAGCCATATGCTGGCATCCTACTGACGTTATTCCGTAACTGATACTGTTATTGCGTTTATGCAGACTTTGTTACACAGGGAAGATTAAACACAGCTCAGCTTTCAGAAAAACGGATAGTTTTTTTCACTCCATGAGAAGACTTTTCTATCTAAAACTCGTAAGTGGAGATGTAGTTATCAGTTCCTGACAACGACGACAACAACAACAACAACAACAACAAAGGTGGGAGAGAGAGAGAGAGAGGGAGAGAGAGAGAATAGCAGCCAATTTAGCGAAGATAACTTTTCAAAATTGACTGAAGGCATGAAGACAGCGGCTAGCGACCGACATCTGACTGCTTTACATGCACTAAAGGGAGAGGAGGTCCCAACTGATGCATCTCTCTGGGGCCCGGAGATTACAAAAAAAAATTATAATAATGAGCCTAGAGAGCTTTAATGGTTAACGAAAACATATGTGGCAGTCGACCAAAGCACTATTCACCTCCCAGCTGTGCCACTGGAAACAGGCAGTAGTTTGTCCTAGTGAATGAAGATAGCAATGGAAAGGCGAATTCAGTCCTAAAAATACTTCAAAGGTGTCGGGCCGAAGGTGCATAAAAGGTCCACGCAATCAACGACCTTGGAGAGATGAAACCCGAAGATGACTGAGACATCGTGTGGGTTGTAAACTCTAAGGGTGTCTGTGTGCGCGCGCGCCGCCCATGCGCGTGTTTTAACCTCATATATCTTATGACGGCTGGAAGAAAAAAAAAAGGGGGGGGGGGTGGGTCATTTTATTTCTTGTCTAATTAAACGAATGTTTAAAACCGGCAGCATATAAGAAAATAAGAATATCTACCCCGGGTACGTCAGAGCGCACTGTGTTTTTGTCAGTGTATTAAGGGAAAACAAAAGATCAGATAAAAATCTAACCCAGTCATTTTCAACCGCGTGGATCCATGGAGGCCATAGAGGGCTCGGTGACCACGGAGGGCTTATGTTGGAAAGGGGGGCGGGGAAGGTCACACGGACAGAACGAAACGAAAGGAAGATGGATTCTAGAGCCATGGAACGAAAAAAATCTATGATACACGTGCAATATAACAATTTGTATTAAAATTATTATCTTAAAAGTAATTGCTAAGAACATAGAAAACCCTTTGCTACTTTACATCGTTTCCATAAATTCGCCTTAGAAGTAGATGAATGTACTTTACAATATAATGACGTGTTTTCGCATATGTCCAGTTCTTCGAAGGCAATGATCCTGTTTGTCAGAAGAATTCAGACTAGTACAAACGGATTATCTATTTCCGAGGTAATCAATGACTACCTGTCTGGAAGCTCCATCTCATTAAAGAACATGGACTCTTGTGCAATAGATGATGATGCCGCAATGATCGAGAGATTTACAGGGTTCATCGCCCATACAAAAAATGCGCTCCTTACAGTTTATACAATTCATTGTTTGATTCATTGGGTGTGCCTGCTGACTAAGAACTTTTAAGGGCGTGTAGATGATTCATAGTGTAGTGATTGTAACAACTGGATTGTTTGATTCATTGGGTGTGCCTGCTGACTAAGAACTTTTAAGGGCGTGTAGATGATTCATAGTGTAGTGATTGTAACAACTGGAGAGGAGTAACCTTAATATCAGTTGTGTCAAAAGTATTTTGCAAGGTCATTTTGAATAGACTCAAAGATATAGTGGATACTGCAATGATAGAAGAACAAGCAGGATTTAGAAAAGGGAGAAGCTGTCTCGACCAGATCTTTACTCTCAGAATAATACTTGAAGAACATATTGAAAAGCAGAAACCATTAATACTAAACTTCATAGATTTTAAAAAGGCATTTGATAGCATACACAGAGATTCATTATGGAGAATTTTATGTCTATATGGAATACTATCTAAAATTGTCAACATCATTAAGGACTTATACAATAGATATGTTTGTGCAGTCAAGACAGAAGAAGGGATGAGTGAATGGTTCCAGATTGAAACAGGTGTGAAACAAGGATGTATACTATCTCCTTTACTTTTTGGGATTACAATAGACTTCATAATGAAAAAATGCTGCATAGGTAACACAGGTATTGACTGGGTACATGGGACCCAACTAGAAGACCTTGATTTTGCTGATGACATAACTCTTATCAGTAATAATGTGAATTCCATGCAAGAAAAAAACAGATAGCCTGTCTTCATTGGCTAGCAAAATAAAACTTGAAATTAACAAGGACAAAACAAAAATAATGAAAATTCCTCTCAATCAGAATGGAAAAATACACACAGAAGGGATAGATATTGAAGAAGTCAATCAATTTGCATACCTTGGCAGCTACATAGACCAGGAAGGTGACACTAGAAAGGAAGTTAGGATCAGAATTTCAAAACCAGCATCAGTCTTCAAGAATCTTGAGAACATATGGAATTCAAAAGTTATAAGCACAAAAACCAAGTTAAGACTATTCAATTCAAATGTAATATCCACCCTCATTTATGCATGCGAAAGCTGGAAAACAACTAAAGAAATAGAAAAGAAGTTAGACTCTTTTGAAAACAAATGCCTAAGGAAAATATTCGGCATCAAGTGGAATGAATTCAAGAACAATGCTGTGATAAGACAGATGACTGAACAACAACCAGTCTCATGGGTGATCAGGAAAAGGAGATGGACATATGTTGGTCACTTGATGAGAAGAAATGATCAGAGAATCCCAAAACAAGCTATCAAGTGGAACACAACAGGTCGAAGAAAAAGAGGCAGACCGCGTGAAACTCTGAAGAGAACATTATTAAGAGAGGCCAAATTAACAGGCATAAAATTCTGTGATGAGGTTGAAAGACTCGCCGAAGACAGGAAAAATTGGCGAACTACTTTGCCAGCCCTATGTGACGTTTAACGGCACGGGAAAGATATAAGATAAGATAAGATAAGATGATTCATTGTCAACTGTTGCAAGAGTAGTTAGATCATAGCTCTTTAAAGACGTCTTTCTCAACTTTACGAGGAAAACGGCGAGGGTTTCTAGATTCTGCTATTGTACACAGGGCTGAGATGGCTCCACAAAAGCAATTGCCCTTGACATTTTGCTGCTCCATGGGACGCTATCACCACCTTCATTTCTTGGATCGAAGATGATGGAAAATTGTTAACATTTAAGCCAGACATCAACTAAAAGTATACCTGCAACAACACTATTTTGTGTTCAGACGGGTAATCCCATTTTGACTACATTCTTTTGTCGTCAGTCAGCCAAAATTCTTCCAGCAACTACGGTATATCTCTTATAGTACATTCTTTTTGTCTTCAGTCAGCAGAAACTCGGGAATAACATACGTACCTAAGAAGGGATGCTTAAAAGTTATCGATCCGACCCACATTCCAAAATCTGGGTGTAATTTTGTCACTGTAGCTGGGAAGGGGGGGGGGAGCGTTATTTTAAATTGCCACTTTGCAGGATCATAGCGCTAATCTGAAAGATGTTGGAACCATGACAACGACTGGTGTGGAGTTTTTAAATGTGGAACGAACTCCTGGCCACAGTGTAGTTTCAGTTCCTGCAGAAGAAAGGTTCAACGGAAATCCATAAGTGTATAATAGAGAAATTGAATGAGATATGCCCATTACACTCAGTTGTGAAGATGTGTCGTGCTAACTGTCAGTGTGGAGATTTGCAGCAAGATCTGGAAGGCCTTCATCAGTGTCCAAATCCAGAAATTGTTGGCCATGTTCACGACCTGATTTTGACAGATCGACGAATTTCGGCTAAAACAGTTGCTGAGACACTGGAGACAGCCAGAGAACGCGTTTACAATTTATGAACATTTGAGTACGCATAGACTGTCGGCCAGGTGAGTGTCACAATGTTTGAGTGCCAAAGAGAAGAGAAATCAAATGGACACATCCTACTTGATTTTGCAGAATCTTGAACGACCTAGTGATAACTTCTTGGAATAATTCATGTTGATCCTGAGACCGAAAGCAATTCTTGCAGCAGCAGCAGTACACGGGATCTCCACAGCCGTAAAAAGTCAAGGTCCAGAGATCAGCAGGACAGGTCATGGCCACTGTTTTTTTTTTGTTTTTGTTCTTTTTTTTGTGGAAAAAAGGGGGGGGGGGGAGGGTAAGGAAACCATTTTGTTGAGTGACTATTTTTCGAAGGGCTAAAAAGTTAATGCACAGTAGTACTGTAGTTTTCTGTGCCTATTAAATAATAAATTGAAAGAAAAACGACGAGAGAAGCTGCAGACAGGTGTTCTCTTTTTGCAGGCCAAAGCGCCATCTCACAAGACGTGAAGTTTTGAAGAATTTGAGGTTTTAGTGCATTCACTCTACTCATCAAATCTTGCAAATCTATTTTTTTTTTTCAAACCTTAAAAAGTGTTCTAAAGGGAGGAAATTTTCGAATGATTCGAAGGTGGTGGCAGCAACAGGACAGTATTTCAGTTAACAGATTTCTTTTTTTTTTTTTTTTGGGAAGGGTTAAAGGAACTTGAGAACATATGTGCTGCTAAATATGTTGAATTTCGGGATGAATGTGTGGAATAATATGCAAATTTCAAGGCTCTAGATCATTATCTTTTTGGTCGGGCCAATAGCTTTTCAGATCTTCATTGTATATCCTTCCAACCGCATTCTCTGATCGTTCTAAAATTTATAAGATGAAATTTAATTAATATTTAGGAAGAAAACAAAAACAAATTCCTGACCTACAATATGAGATCTGTTATATTACAATATATCCAGCAAGACTCGTAATCAATGCAGCTGTCGCTTGTTTCCGTAAGGGAAGTAACGTCTGAAAAGCAACATTTCACGTTAGAAAAGCAAGTGATGTCAATGGCACGTGAGTGGATTTGTTTTGTTTGTTTTGTAGTGATTGGCTCCCTAAACTCGTAACGTGTTGAAAGAAATGTACTGAGGTGGAAAGAGATTATGTCAAAAAAGTAGATATTTAATGTTATAATCTAAAGACAAAGTGACAATCTTTTTGTTTTACTGAAATAATAACAAATCCGTTTTTAGCTCTAAACAGAAATGAATGCAAATCTTTTCAGATCACAGGAAGAGCATTATATAATATTTGCGTATGAATGTGTTCACCTATTTTTTTTTTTTTTTTTGAGACAACGAAAACAACAGGCCGTGACCCGGTGGTACTGCAAACCGGGCCCACCCGTAACGAGATGCGGACCTTACCCCTGGCAGTCAATGTGCAGGGCGGCCTCAAACACCTCGTTTGTTCCAAAATAACAAAGTGTACATTCTACAGAGCGCAGAACTACACTTTGATCTTAGCCTAATTGTCTAACTATCTAAAATTACTAGAAGAAAAGACAAATTTCACTCTAAACTTACTGGAAAATAAAGTTGTATTTCTACCCATCCAAGTTCATGGGGGCCCTTATAATCATAAAATATGCTCATGGCTCCGGAAGAATTCTTTATGAAGAAATTATGGACCTAATGGAAAACAGAATTTTTTTAAAAGTTTGAAGTGATTCTGATCTTGAATACATAAAAAAAGTAATAATACGAGTTCTTTAATTGTGGCCAATTAAACGGCGATTCTTCTCATGGTATTTTATGTCTGTAAGGGGAATAACCTACTAATGGAGGAAACGTTCTTACAGCTAACACGTTATTATTACTCATCCTTTGCAAGCAAGGATCTGTATCATTTACAACATGGCTAGCGACGGAGACAGATGGGACATGGCAGTTTCACACAATCTTGTAATAATATCATCGATTAATTTTGTTGCAATATGTTTCAGTAATGCGCATCTGTTTTCGTAATGTTTGTTGTATTATTATTATTAGTTAACAAAGATATCGGTAAGCAGTGTATATTGGCAACAGTTCTGTACTATATGGATTTTAATTTCATATCTTTACTAGTAATAATATGTACAGAAAGGCAATAACATGAACCGTAGATCTGAATATTATCACTCACTCACTCACTCACTCACTCAGATTAAAGAAGAAGAAAATGCTTATGATTATATCTTTAGAGGAAATTAAAACAACTGATATATTTGCATGAAGACAACAGAAAAGGATAATAAATTTTTACCACAGTTATCACTGCATTCATCTCTAAAATTATTATAGTACTGTTACAGTACACTCATTTTCATGACATTATTGACATTTTTTACATGAGAAAATTTATTTCTTACATGGAGATAACCGTTGACCACGTGGCAAAATATTACTGAAGCAAAAGTGGTTATACTTCTGTCAAACAATGAGGAGAATCAAACACAGTACAAGAACCAGCCCTGATCTGCATTCATGTCCGGCAAGATGACCATTCTTCTTCTCATCAGTCTCGTTATTGGGCAAATTATTTTGGTCATATGGAAGAAGAAGCAATTCAGATACTATCAGCTATGAAGGATATAAGATATAAGATAAGTAATTATAAACTGATGTAATCATAGTTATGGCTGAGCTTACTGATGAACACTGCAGTGCATGGGATTACATCAGTGTTTCCAAAGTTGGCAATAAGTTGCTGATAATGTAACCCCCCCCCCCAACCGCCTTTGGAAGAAAAGGGGGACAGTAGTTGGGTGCTGAGGAAAAACGAAGCAGCAAACGGGGGCAGTAATACCTTCCTTTGTAACACTTTTCAGCCTAATATTGAGAAACCTGCGTCACTACATGAAACTCATCCAGCACATTAAAAGTTGAGAATATAATGCAGAAGGTGAGTTATAAAATGTACTTCTTCATGTTATTAAATTGGTTTGCTTGCTGAAATTTTTAGTTGTGTAATGCATGCTCTAACACCATGTCCCTAAGTGCCTCTAAGGCATGACAGGATTACCTTTACCTTTACCTTTTTTTAATGCATATACTAGTTTAATAGGCCATTGTACAAATAGTACATGAGGGTTGATGAGGATGTGGCCTGAGAAAAAAGGGGGCAGCAACCCAAACAAGCCTGAGAAACACTGGGTTACATCTTGTGCATATTTTGAGATGTATGTAAAACTATGACAGCTAGTTATCAGCATCTCAGAAATAAAGAGCAAAGATCAGTCTCACAGCACTGAGCAAGCTTATTTGCTACATAGATATCAGAAGAAAATGTAGTGTTTTGACTGATGCAGTGTCCGTAATTACTGCATTAAAGAGTCACAGAGATGAAACCCTTAATGACCTGTGAACAGCAATATATCAGATGTGTAAGCTTTTCTCAAAAGTGATAATACAGTGGATTCCATCCCATTACAGTATACCAGGTAACGAAACAGCTGACAACCTAGCAAAAGAAGGTGACAGATTACCATAAACAGATACAGGTATGACATATGTGGAAGCTGATCAGTCATATAATTAACATCCAAGAACACACGGACAAAAGAATACCCTGACTGTCACAAAAATAATGCTTACTACCAACTTGGCAGAGAAGAGCAAATGATCATTTTGTGGCTTCGCACTGGTCACAACAGACTGAGGAACCACTTTTTCAATGAGTTTAAGAATGACTCAACCAACATATGCAAATGTGGCACTGGTAAGATGTTGAGAAAACATATTCTGCGGGAGTGCCAAACATATGAAGTTTCAGAGAAGACTGGCCAACACCTATATCAGTTCAAGGGAATCTATATGGGAATGTACATCAACTCCAGCTGACCACTGATTACTTTAAGTGTATACAAGTCAGCATCTGAGAATGATGAAGAGGGCATTTTCAACACAAATCATTTTCTTTATAAATTATTTTCTTATAATTAATCCATCTTTTACCCTAATTTAATGAGGTACAAACCAGAGCTGTGAGTTTGGTATGCCAAACCTTTAAATTTGATTAACTATATTTCTGTCAGTCCAGCTTCTTCACAACTGGTATATTTCTGTCAGTCCAGCTACTTTATAACTGGTATATTTCTGTCAGTCCAGCTACTTTATAACTGGTATATTTCTGTCAGTCCAGCTACTTTATAACTGGTATATTTCTGTCAGTCCAGCTACTTTATAAGTGGTATATTTCTGTCAGTCCAGCTACTTTATAACTGGTATATTTCTGTCAGTCCAGCTACTTTATAACTGGTATATTTCTGTCAGTCCAGCTACTTTATAAGTGGTATATTGCTGTCAGTCCAGCTACTTTATAACTGGTATATTTCTGTCAGTCCAGCTACTTTATAACTGGTATATTTATGTCAGTCCAGCTTCTTTATAACTGGTATATTTCTGTGACACTGTCTCTCTCTCAACCTTCAGGTGCCCAAGGTTTCCACAAGGGTTTTCCAAAAATGCCTGTCCTTCACCTTTTTTTTTCTGCTCTTGCCCAGATGAGTCTTCTATTACTCATCATCCTCTCTTTTGTTCTTCTCCATGTCTCCTTTGGTCTGTCCTTACTCTTGTTTCCCTGAGACGTCCATTTCAGTGCTGTTTATGGTAATGAGTTACCAGTCATCTGGAATGCATGACCAAGCCATCGCCAATAATCGAAGCCAATGGTTTCATCTGTGTTTCTCCCAGTAAGATGATATTTATTATGGCTGACGCCAATTCCACCAAAAATCATTTCTGATTCCAAGACTCATGACTCCACAACCTTGGCAGAAGCAATTATCAAGCATAGATGGTTGGATTTCTGAGAATCTTGGAGGCTGTTTTGCTTTCAGGGTTACGGAGTGCATGTTCAGTGTTTGTTGATGTGTCTGTGTAACAGTACAAATGAATCACACAAGGATGCAGCTTTGGAACGTGGAGACTTATTTTCATTTCAGTTCTTTTATTATTATATCACTATCACATATACAACCTATCTTAAACAATAAATGCAACCATCATGCAACAGCCTCATAAAACAAATATCATGGTAATTCATATATATATATATATTCCAGTCACCCAGCTATAGAAGTGGGTACCCGACTTCTTCTGGAGTTGGGGAAGGAAAGGCGGCCAGGCGTGATACTGACCAAATCACCCTCTAGAGTGCTTGACAACTCAAGGAAAATATGGGCTACCATATCCCTATGTGCCCCTAAAGCATGACAGGATTACCTTATATATCTCTCTGTCTGTCTGTCTGTCTGTGTGTGTGTGTGTGTGTGTGGGGGGGGGGGTGTGTGTGAGTGAGAGAGAGAGAGAGAGATCACAAGTTACATATGAAGAATAACAAATAAACAAAACAAGCTTCTGACTATTATCCTGCTTGTAGAATGAGGATCAAACAGTTTTCAGGGCACAAAAAGTTGAAAACTGCAGACCTCACTCTATAATTCAGGAAAGACTAGATAGAACACAGAGCTGTATATGACTGAGTCATACTGAGATTTTTTTTAAAAATCTTGCCTTTCCCTTGTTTCTAGAAAAATTGGGTTCAGGATCAGACTTGTGAAAAACATTAGATTTAAAGGTTCATACATTTTTTATGTACTGCTTTGGCAGTCCATAGCTGACATGTTGACATCAGGGTTGATGAACCATAGCTGACATGTTAACATCAGGGTTGCTGAACCATAGCTGACATGTTAACATCAGGGTTGATGAACCATAGCTGACATGTTGACATCAGGGTTGATGAACCATAGCTGACATGTTGACATCAGGGTTGATGAACCATAGCTGACATGTTGACATCAGGGTTGATGAACCATAGCTGACATGTTGACAACAGGGTTGATGAATCATAGCTGACATGTTGACATCAGGGTTGATGAACCATAGCTGACATGTTGACATCAGGGTTGATGAACCATAGCTGACATGTTGACATCAGGGTTGATGAATCATAGCTGACATGTTGACATCAGGGTTGATGAACCATAGCTGACATGTTGACATCAGGGTTGATGAACCATAGCTGACATGTTGACATCAGGGTTGATGAACCATAGCTGACATGTTGACATCAGGGTTGATGAACCATAGCTGACATGTTGACATCAGGGTTGATGAATCATAGCTGACATGTTGACATCAGGGTTGATGAACCATAGCTGACATGTGACATCAGGGTTGATGAACCATAGCTGACATGTTGACATCAAGGTTGATGAACCATAGCTGACATGTTGACATCAGGGTTGATGAACCATAGCTGACATGTTGACATCAGGGTTGCTGAATCATAGCTGACATGTTGACATCAGGGTTGATGAACCATAGCTGACATGTTGACATCAGGGTTGATGAACCATAGCTGACATGTTGACATCAGGGTTGATGAATCATAGCTGACATGTTGACATCAGGGTTGATGAACCATAGCTGACATGTTGACATCAGGGTTGATGAACCATAACTGACATGTTGACATCAGGGTTGATGAACCATAGCTGACATGTTGACATCAGGGTTGATGAACCATAGCTGACATGTTGACATCAGGGTTGATGAACCATAGCTGACATGTTGACATCAGGGTTGATGAACCATAGCTGACATGTTGACATCAGGGTTGATGAATCATAGCTGACATGTTGACATCAGGGTTGATGAACCATAGCTGACATGTTGACATCAGGGTTGATGAACCATAGCTGACATGTTGACATCAAGGTTGATGAACCATAGCTGACATGTTGACATCAGGGTTGATGAACCATAGCTGACATGTTGACATCAGGGTTGCTGAATCATAGCTGACATGTTGACATCAGGGTTGATGAACCATAGCTGACATGTTGACATCAGGGTTGATGAACCATAGCTGACATGTTGACATCAGGGTTGATGAATCATAGCTGACATGTTGACATCAGGGTTGATGAACCATAGCTGACATGTTGACATCAGGGTTGATGAACCATAACTGACATGTTGACATCAGGGTTGATGAACCATAGCTGACATCAGGGTTGATGAACCATAGTTGACATGTTGACATCAGGGTTGATGAACCATAGCTGACATGCTGACATCAAGGTTGATGAACCATAGCTGACATGTTGACATGCTGACATCAGGGTTGATGAATCATAGCTGACCAAGACCCTGCTCCATCTCTTCATTGGTACCTCAAGTAGCAGGCCTAGCCTGGCTAATGGGGCAGAAATTGCCACAGTCCCCACAGTGGTGGAGTCTGCTAAAGAAGTATTGCACATCCCCTACTTTTTTTAGCTGCATTCAGGGACTGAAAAAATAGCTGCCATAACATAGGTGCCTCAATACCTTCACAGCATTGGCAGCAAAGAACTCAGCTCACAGTTCCAGGGAGACTGAAGAAGAAGATCTCCTGTTTTTTTGTCAAGCCTTGAGGAATATTATTAAGTTCTGATTCAGGATTTGTGAAGTTTCATATGATATCCACATATATTTCTATAATGTGCTAACAATCTGTCACTCTGTTGCTTCTGGCATTGTCTTTTTTTTTAAAAAATATCTTCATTCTCTAACTTCCACTTTCCTTTTATTACATTACACCTACTGAAATTACTTTTAAAGTATTTAGATCATATTTAAAATATAATGTTAATATACTGAAAATCACATTGGAGGAAAAAATATTAAGATGTGGACACGAAGGCAGGTCACCAGTAAAAGTAAGTGACAGAGTGAGCTGATGATCCACTGCAGCCAACCAACCCTGGTGAAATGGCACAAAAATGTTGGTTATGAGTTCAGTTAACATACATATTCTTTACAAACTCATAACCCATAAATGCTCATGCAGTGAAAAAGATTTTCAAAATTTCAATATGGAACAATGGTACATTCATGCAAGTAGTTTTGCAGGTGAAAACAAATGACCAGAAATCACTTTAACTGGTGAAAATAAATGACAAAAGTATTTTCATACATTCAAAGCAAATTACCCAAACACAACCTCTGGCAAACTATGAATATTCATAAGCACTGTGACATAAGCACTGTGACATTTTTATTGTGACATTCAGTGAAAAGCATATGAGAGTCATTAACAGTTCACAGTACAAGATTGAGACAAGAAATGGAAAGATCCTTAATTTAAGAAATAGAAGCTCCATTTGTTCATTAGAGAAAGATGCCAAGAACATGTGCTTGCTGGTAACATTTAGAAGTGATTCTTTTGAAGCAAAATCCCCTATCTGTTTAAATATGGCCAAGAAAAGCACAAATGAAAACAATCATTACATCTGATTAAAATATTCATTGGTTGAATTGGTTTAGTCTCTGACTAAAATGTTTCAAAATTCATAAGCAGCAAAGAAAAGACATCATTAAAAAAATTTCTTGAATGAAGCCCATATTGATTACTGCAGTGGGCTGCTGATGTAGCAAGGTAGAAAACTCTCTTCATTATGCTTTCCTTGAGATACCTGCAATGTAAAATACCAGAGGAAATGAGAAAACAAAGAAATACCTGCACAGTGATTGCTGAAGTGTTACTCTGAAGTTTAAATAACATTAGTTCTCTAATTACTCATTTGTTATTGGAGTAGGCTTAATAAATAAAAGTATCAGATGTATATATTTCACATGCCCATCTTCAGGTAACAAATTCTGTCCATGTGGTTGGTTTGAACATTGGTTTTTGTCCCTATCTAATTATGATATCTTGTATCTTTGTTCTTATTAGTCTTCTTTCATCAAGTACCTTGTAATTTATTTGATATTAGATATGACCTCAAAAATGAAGTATGGAATTAAAACAACAATGACAATAGATGTCTGTGGTCCTTATCTCTGATTTTCTAACATCTGTATATGTATATGTTTCAAAAGTTCACTGTCTGTTGCCAGTTTTCAGTTGCATGCCAGTTTTTCTCTTTTCACCACATTTCCTTCTTTAGTTTTCTGTGGTCTTATACTATATACAAGGAGCAGTCAAATGAAAACAGCCGAGGCCATTAAATCTTGCATGGGAGGGAGACTCTGCCTTTCTCGTAGATAGTGCAGTGATTGTTGGGAAAAGAAGTGGAGCTCATATGGGTTATTTGTTGCCAAGTTCAAGGTCACACTAACAGAAATATATGTATGTGTGAGAATGTGTGCATACACACAAACCTGTGTAATTTTCAGAATAAGGTCATAGTTCACAGCCTCGGATACCAAAGAATCCATTTTGTAATCAGCATGAGCTCTGACAAATCTTCTTATCCATGCTGCTGGTGTTAGTAGCTCTCCTGCAAAAAAAGAATTATGCTTCTGTCTTTGGCATGAAACATCAGTTTCTTAATGCAGAAAATCTCTTGACAGTTTCAATCTTCAACTTGTTTCATGACTCTCAATCAAATACAGACTGACCAACATATAGCAGAAATGGTCTAACTAAGTTATCACCTCCACATTGTATTTGAAGACCATGAAAAGGATATTAATATGGAATATAACAAGTTTTTGATGATTGGATTAGATGCATCTAGAGATGACAACTGAAGGAATGAACATGAAAAATTTCAAGTACTTTAGAGCAATAATCAATGAAGGAAGCATAAAAATAGCCACATCAGATAAAATTGGAAGGGTATGACTGAAAACATGAAAACAAAAAAGATAGGTAAAAGACAGGCAGAAAAGCAATAAACAAGAACAACAGCACAGGTTTTGATATTTCTTGGAAACACAGATTCTGTTTTACAATTACTCTTTCATGAGGCATCAATTTCTAAATGTAATTTACAACTCTCTCTTCTCTCCTTTTTCTCTTCTCTCTCTGTCTCTCTTCAGTATTCAAAGTCCTCAAGACTCATACAGTCTGTCTCTTTTCATTTCTGATCCTGACTTTTTCTCTTCATTTGTTCACTCCAGGTTCTGTTGGGTAATTAGAAAACAGTCATTGAAAAATAAACAGATATTTATGACATTATTTTAAAAAATAAAAAAAGTGTAGTGTAATGGAAAAAAAGAATTTTTGTCATGGTTTTAAAAAATTAAAGCTGCTATTTTTATCTTGTATAATACAACTAGGTCATATTCCTTCATGAAGTTTATACCTTGTTACTTTTGCTATTTTTTTTTCTTACTATGAAAAATTTTTAATCTTTCCACAGTTTTTAATTCCAAGAAACTCCAGTGGTCATTTGTTTTTAAAATCTCATCTTTGGATGAAGAGATGGCAGTTTTTTTTGTACCAGTGAAAGAGTTAAAAAATTACCTGAGGCCCTTTTGTAAAAAAGGCTGATATAGTCGCTTAGTAGATCCTTCACAGACTGGTCAATGTCCTGATCTTTCAGGTATTGTTGAAAGAAAGTCATCAGTCCATCAAACTCATCCTGAAACATTGTGGGGGGGAATGATTATTAGTAGTGCAGATTCATCAATTTGTTTTAATTTTGTGTAATACAGCTGCTTCTGTGAAGTTTCACACTTTGTGACAATTTTTATGCAGTCTGACATAAATTATGTTATTGACAAACAGTTACACTTGACCTTCTTAGGAGATCTACTACCTATCTATTAGCTATCCTCCTTATTTCTGTGTGACCTCAGTTTCTAGTTGTTTCCAGTCTAGTGTTGTTTTCAGCTACATCTACACCACTTTATTGGATATTTATATTTGCCAGTTTTGACAAATGATGAAAAGAAAACATTTATATATTATAAACTGGAACAACTAGTTCTAAGTTATATATTATATATGTGCGTGCGTGTCTGTGTGTGTGTGACACGTATAAAATCCTTTTTTAAAGTTTTTTTTTCCATTCAACAAGCAACGAGTCAGGTGAAATAATGTGAATTGGGGATGAGTGCTCGTGAACTTAAATAATGAAATGGTGGACTTTTACAGATCATGAGATGATAGTGATTCGTATGAATTGGGTTCATGTCTGAAGACATGGATGGTCACGGATTGGTGTGGACGTTGTTGTCAGCAAGCACCTGGGTGGTGAGTTGTGCCACATGACGTCGAGCGTTATCCTGCTGAAAAATGGACCCTTGTGCAGCAAGAAGTGGAAGGACGCGAGGACGAAGAATTTCAGCGACGTATCGTTGGCCACAAAAATAGCACTAAGATGGACACCACAGGGGAACAGAAGTAAGGATAGACCAAAAGAGACATGGAGAAGAACAACAGAGAGGATGTTGAACAATAGAGGGCTCACCTGGGCAAGAGCAGAAAAAAAGGCAAAGGACAGGCATTTGTGGAAAACTCTTGCAGAAGCCCTATGTGCCCAGGGCACTTAAGATTCAGAGAGAGAGAGAGAGGTCGTTGGCCATTCGGGCGTCCTTCAATTTACACAGGGTCACTTCTTCCCATGA
The DNA here is from genome assembly GCA_009760885.1 of Achatina immaculata. NCBI lineage: Eukaryota > Metazoa > Mollusca > Gastropoda > Stylommatophora > Achatinidae > Lissachatina > Lissachatina immaculata. The sequence continues at coordinate 17,418,147 of CM019703.1, read as the reverse complement.
AGTTGATTGTCCCCTACACTATTACACCTCCACCACCATGTGGAGGAGCTTCATCCACGCAGATTTGGGCGTAGCGCGCATGTCTCTGCGGTAAACTCTTCCCTGTCTATCGTGTCGCTGGAACAGAAAAAATTATTCATCACTAAACCAAGCTTTTCTCCAGTCATTCGCAACGGTCCATTGACGATGCTAGTTCGCCATTGCAGTCGATTCTGCCGATGCCGATCCGTAAGAACATGACCTCTGTAGTAGGGTCTTCTAGCCCAAAGAACAGCGTCGTGCAGCCGGTTCCTGACCGTTTGATCTGAAATTCGACGAGCTGCTGTTATTGACTGGACTGTTGAGGACGCAGATGCAAATCGATTCCTGAGGTGATGCAGCCGTATGAATCGGTCTTCGGCAGGAGTTGTGACACAGTCTTCCACTGCGCGGTCGGTCTGCAACTAAGCCAGTTTCTTGAAATCATCTCCAAAGGCGACCAAAGGTGCTTCTAACCATATTAAATTGTCTGGCCACTACACTTTGTGATTGTCCAGTCTGTAAACGTCCAATGATGATGAATCATTGTTTTGTAGTGAGACGAGCTATAATTACGCATTGAATTTTCAAATGAATTGATTCGAAGAGTGTCAATCTTTTATAGGCATTCAATAACATGGTCAGTGAGTTTTGTGTTCAGTACGTTTCATGGGATTCTTGTGAACCTGTCATGAGTTATTGTCAAAAATTATGTTTTGAATAATGTCGCATTTCTGTGCTCATGAATCATCTGCTGAGTACATTTTAGGTCAGCACGTGAAGTTGATGTCTAAATGAACGTTTCAGGTAATCTGCCCTTGTCTGATTAGCAAATCATCATCATCATGTGCCGTGCCGACTGGCGTTGGCTATTATGCTTCTCCAGAGTACACGATCCTTCATGCAGGCCATCAGCTCATTTGGTGATCTCCTCTCACACCATCCTGTCAGACTGTCCAGTATCATTTCTCTTGGTCTTCCTCTTGATCTTCTTCCTTCTATTTTTCCTGTTGTTATAATATTTTCAATGCCCCCTCTTCTCATTGCATGTCCTATGAAAGTACATTGTCTCTCTCTTATCTTTTTGACAAGGTTTTTTGTCTCTCCAGCTCTTCTCCTACATTCTTCATTAGTTATTTTTGCTGTCCAGGGGATTCGCAACATTCTTCTAATAAACCACATTTCTGCTGCTTCCAATGATTTTTGTGCAGACTTGCCTATTGTCCATGATTCACTTCCATATAACAAGATAGGTTCAATATAGCATTTTAGGACTCGTTTTCTAACATTCATTGATAAGGATGTGTTGGTCAATATGTTTCTCATTCTCTGAAATGCAGTCTTTGCTTGGCCTATTCTGTTCCTAATTTCTGTTCTGCATTTCCCATCTGAAGTTATTACTGCTCCAAGGTATTTGAATTTCTGCACCTGCTTTAGAATAGTTCCGTTTAATTTAATACTGCATGCTGGTGGATTCTGTTTCTTAGATTAGCAAAATGATTTCTGATTAGCAAAGTTCGGTTTAAATCGCAACATCGTATTTGTTGCGTTTTTTTTAGAAAAGTATATTTGTACCTTTCCATTGCGTCTTCATTTCTCTACGTTGTTTTATCAGTTCTAGTGTGCCTGCTGTAATCCATCCATTCTTTTGTGTTTTCTTTACTGGAACTATGTCTTTAGCTGTTGTTATTAAGATATCTCTGGCCTGTGTAGCCAATTCATCTGGTATCATCTCCTCCTGTACATCCGTCAGGATTTCGAAACGGTTCTTCACTTCTATACCGTTTTGATCTGGTATTTTTGTAAGATCAAAGCGGAGTGGTCTTGATCCCGTAACTGTCTTTTTTTATCTTTATCTTCATGTCTGCTATTAATAACTCATGGTCCGTGTCACAATCAGAACCTGGTAAAGTTTTTTCTGATGTTATACTTGATCTCCACATTTTTTGCACTAAAATGTAATCTATTAGATTCTTGGTTTTCCCATCAGGTGTTGTCCATGTGTAAATTCTTCTTGGGTGTTGTTTAAAAAGTGTGTTAGCAATCATTAACTCATTTTCTATGCAAAACGCCATTAGATTGTCACATACCTCATTTCTGTGTCCTATGCTAAATTTCCTTACAACATGTCCTTCATCTTCTGCTCTTTCTGTATCAATCTTTGCATTAAAATCCCCCATTATTAATACAATATCATTTTTCCGTATCTGGTTTATTGTAGTTTGCAGTGTGTTATGGAAAGTGACAAACAACAACAAAGAGGAATATAAATCTTTAACAAAAGAAGTACGAAGAAACATAAGAAAAGACAAAAAACAATACATACAAGATTGTTGTGAAAGAACAGAAGGACATCAGAAGTGTGGAAGAGACAGTGAAATGTTTAAAGAAATGAAGACATTGACGAAAAATGTCACACCTAAGTAAAATGTAATTTGTGACAAGATGGGGAATACCTTGACAGAGATACACGAAATTCTAGAAAGATGGAAGGAATATTGCAGAGAAATGTATGAAACAACCAACTGTGAAAGCAGAAATCAACAGCGTGAATTATTATTGGAGGAGAAAGAACCCGAAACGACAATAGAAGAAGTTTTAATGGCAATAAAGAATCTGAAAAATGGTAAATCTCCAGGATATGATGAGATAACAGCTGGACTTATTACAGCAGGAGGAAAGGAATGTGCAACAATCTATCATGCACTATGTAAAATGATATGGCATTCAGGTATTTGGCCAAAAGAATGGAAAAGAACTGTATTCATACTACTGCCAAAAAATGGTAACCTGAAATTATGCACAAACTACGGAACTGTTGCCCTGATTAGTCATGCCAGTAAAATTCTGTTAAAAATCATAATGGGTAGACTTTGTAAGAAAATAGAAGAGGAAGTCAATATGGTCCAAGCTGGTTTCAGGCAAGGAAGAGGATCAAGAGATTATATATTCAATATGGATGAATAATAGAGAAATGCAGAGAGTTTAATGTGAATCTATATTTAGCCTTTATAGACTACTCAAAGGCATTTGATTGTGTACAGAACCAGAAACTTTGGGAAATAATGGAAAACATGGGATTTCCAACACATTTGATACAATTAACATCAGTGCTGTATCTAGACCAACAAGCAGCAGTAAGAATAAATGGTGAAACAACAACTTGGTTTGACATAAAACAAGGGGTCCATCAAATGTGCATATTGTCGCCTTAATTATTTAACTTGTATACTGAAAATATAATGAGAAATATTAGAGAAGATGTAGACAAAGAATATTACAATACACTAACAATTGGTGGTTATGAAATACCAAAGATTAGACGTGCTGATGAGACAGTATTACTGTCCACAACACACACAAAAAAGGAAAGGAAAAACGAACTTTATCAGTTCTTAAGAACAGGGAAGAGCAAAACCTCTATCTTAATGAGAAGAAACCTAAATTATTAACAACTGACAAAACAAACAAAGCAGATGATATATGTATCAATGAGGAAAAATTGGATGAAGTGGAGATTTTTGAATATCTTGGATCACTACTAACTAATAATGGAGATGCAATGAGGGAAATTAAAAAGAGGACATTCATCGCTGTTCAGAAAGTAAAATAATTAAAAGTTCTGTGGAGAGGAACAGACAGAACTACAAAAATAAGATTTTTAAGGGATTGCATCTTTCCCATCGCAACATATGCCTGTACGACCTGGACATTTAACAAAACATCTGAGAAACACATAAATGCCTTTGAATGTAAATGCTACAGAAGAGTTCTTCAAATATCATGGACACAAACAAATAACAAATATATCCATACTACAAGAACTTAATATTGAAGAAGGCTAGCTAATAAAGATGATTAAAGAAGGAAAACTTAAATATTTTGATCCATTAAACGTCATGATAATCTAGAGAAGAGCGTCTTGGAAGGGTACATAATGGTAAAAAGAAAGAGAGGAAGACCAAGGCGAAGATGGCTGCAAGAAATAGTTGATGATTTGCAAATGGATGCATCAGCAACAGGCCATCTTGCTCACAACCGAGAGGCCTACCGGAGGCAAAGTTTCGCAAGTAACATGCAAATGAATGAAATTATATTTGTAACTGTTCAGCATGTCTGTGATTTGTTTCTCCCTTATGGGACGTAGAAATTCCTTCGTCCTTTGTTTTTGTTTTCTGCCATTTCTCTTTCCTCTCTGATTAAAAAAAATAAACTAAACTGCACCAAACACATCTCTCTGCTTCTACTCGACTAGACCAATTTAACTGCAGTATTCATCACACGTCATCGAGCAGTCGAAAAGACGACAGGTAAGTACTTATTCACAAATAGAAATAAAACGTAACTATACTAATATTTTTTAACATTAAAGTGATTCAAACTACTCACATTTCCCTGGAATAATTCGTGGAGTGTTAGCACCGTGTATTCGTTTCCACTGCAAATTGTCGCCCCTTTCAAAGAGTGATTATTGCCCTTCACAGAAGCTTTTGGTGGAGCAGAATTCAATATAAAGATAAAAAATGCTTAGACAAAAGTCAAGAATGGCATAATACTTCGCAATGACACTATAGTGTGCGACAGAGAGAGAACAAGGAATCACTGTGTCACATACATCAAGAACTGTGATATTTAGATCTTTTTATTTGACTTATTTTGTTTCTTATTTTTTCAAATATATCTATACTACAAGAGCTTAATATCGAAGAAGGCTGGCTAGTAAAGAGGACTAAAGAGAGAAAACTTAAATATTTTGGACACATTAAACGTATGATAATTTAGAGAAGACCATATTGGAAGGATACATAATGGGAAAAAGAAAAAGAGGAAGACCAAAACGAAGATGGCTGCAAGAAATCGTTGACGATCTGCAAATGGACGCAGCAGCTGCAGGCCATCTTGCTCACAACCGAGAGGCCTACAGGAGTGCGTTTGGGAGGCAAAGTTCCGCAAGGGACATGCAAATGAATGAATGAATGAATATTTGACTTTACAGTAACGTATTACTTGTAAATAGTCGAAGTCTGTCATTTGATGATTGTGAGGTGACTAGTTTGAGACGACTCTGGCCAACCCAGCAGTACAAATGATTTTTCTTGGAATTATGACAGGAAATATGACCAGATCACTCTTTTCCTATCGATTCAGAAAATAATGATACTAATATCATGCCCTTTATATGCCTAACCAGCATGATATTCTGGCTGTTTCTCTCGTTATTCCACCAATACGACCCCTACCACCTCCTTTTTTTGTTACAGTGCATTCTGCTAAATTGTTATCGTAAAGATAATTAAACAGTGTATCGAGACATTTGGCATAAATAATTAAAGAATATTTTACTCACACAATATGACAATCAAACAGTTTAAGACTGACTGAATACTGATGTGAATGATTATTCAACCTCACTACAATCATGAAGGCAGGAAAACAAATTAGCAAACAAATTAATAAAAAAAAATTGCATAAGAACCTGGTGTATGCGCATAGTTTACAGATTGATGCACAGGATAAACACACTGGTTAATGATTGGCTGAGTGTATTAGTGGACTGAAGCCGCTACGTATCAGTCAAAACCATATTTCTGTACCTGGTCTCACGTGTTTTCGAAAATGGAATCTTTCGCAAATTGCTGCGTCCTTTTTGCACGATCTCTCGAGGTTTTCGTCAAGCTATGAAATGAGTAAGTAAAAGAAAAAGTACAGAATTACCCGGTTAACACAAGATGTTAAAATTACAACAACAACAACAACAACAACAAAATTAGGAACAGCTTTAGTTTTATAAATACTTATACCCCAAACTATTCGGGTGTCAGTTAAAACAAGAAAGTTGTGTCATCAATCAACTACAGGACAATATTTAGATTACCAGATAATCACATCATTGATCAGCCATTTGACGTCCATGGAATTACTTAAATTGTATATATGAACATATATATTTATGGAATACAGAATTACTTATGAACATATATATTTATGGAATACAGAATTACTTAAAACAACAGCTATATTTCAGAATTATTACATGAACCTTAGAAAGATATACAGCTACAACAGAAATATAACATTTATGTAAATAACGCATATTATCGTAACACTATTAATGTATTAACATTATAATCATTACAGTCATCACGACAGTCCTTCGGGACACTGTTGACAGTTCAACTTTGACCAGGGGCGCCTCATGCCCCCGAGCTTTAGAAATGGGTACCTGACTTCTCTTGAAGCTGGAGAAGTAAAAGCTGGCCAGGCATGATGCTGACCACAGCGCCCTCTGTTGTGCCTCCTAGTCAAGGAAAATGTAGGCACTAACACTATACCTTGTATATCACCTAATTTCTTGATTGTACGAAAAGGATATTTTTTTTCTTTTTCTAATTATTATAAACTATAGCTCGTCTTGCCACACCTTTCCTGTTCCATTCTAAATACCCCGTCGTGGTTTGTCACAATTATTTCTTGTTTTTGTTATTTTCACCCTGTTTCTTATTTTTGTCTCCAATGTTCTTTTCTTGTTGTCTGTTTTTTTTAAAATTTTTCGTCATTTTCAGAGAGAGAGAGAGAGAGAGAGAGAGAGAGAGAGAGAGAGAGAGAACCTTGGACTTCTAAAGTGAAATATGAAAAAAAATTATGATATCAGTACGACTGCCATAACACATTTTTTGACAATCTTTAAGGGAGGGGGCACTTCAAAATACGCAGCATATTTCTTAATGCACACCAGGGAAGTTTTTTTAAAAATTAAGATCCAAAAGTAGCCATCCTGCTTCAGGCGAATATTTGTGTCAGAATCATGCTTTTAAAATGCGTTAAGTTTTCATGAGTAATAAATTCGATATGACCTGTTATTTATTAATTAAGAGCACCTGTGAGACAGTGCAGCTACAAGCACTAAACCCAGACCATGTTATCGAAATCCCGGTTGATTCCCCCTCCCCCTCCCTCCCCTCGCCGCTTACAAATTCTTTAATAAAGGAAACTGATTTCATTTTGAAATTAAAACTTATTCTGGATTTCAAAGTTCGAAGTTCAAAATTCAGACTCCGGCTTCACTGCATTTGGAACAACCCCATACATGCTCTGCCACATGCTGCAGCATCCATCCAAGAGTATGTTTGCTAATAGTTCTTGTCAAATGTTGGTTGTTCACAATGCGTTTTCTGCCACACAGTTCGGATTTCCTGACAGCACCTTTAATTTGTCTTAGCTCTAGCAGTCCTCACAGTTTCACTGTTCGTCTATTCCCGCTCTTCAATTTCCCGCAGTCTGTCTAGTACAGCCCTAGCAGTGCCCCCCCCCCCCCCTTTAGCCATTTATTTTAGCCTGTCCAGCAAGTCTGTCTGCCACATCATTGCCGTGTACTCCCGCATGCCCTGGACAGTAAAGCCACGTTAGGCTTGTCACAGCTGACTGGCTTAAAAGTTGAACCCATTCTTTGTGAAGCAAATTCTTCTCAGTCTTACAGATAATGCTGTGTGAATCAGTAACAATGACACTATTAACCACATCATGAGCAACTAACCGTTCCACTGCCGCCGACACGGCCTCAATTTACTTTCGCATGCTTGATGTGGTGACTTCAAAAGCTCCTGAACCCTGTGCGACGACTCCTCCACTTCGGTAGGCAACACAACCCCAACCACTTCTGCCGTTCCGAGTCACTGAGGCTTCTGTATGTATTACCATGTCGGAAAACCCACAGTGATGCTGGATGAGATCTTGAACCCAAAGTTCAACTGCTCCATGCGCCCAGTCGCCCCATTCATGACTCTTCTGTATAATAACCTTTGTTACCTGAGGTCGGTCATCACTTTCAGGCGTTTCATCTAGACTGCAAATTGACTTTATTCTGGATTTGACTAGTGCGAACAACATACATTGCACATGCGAGGCAATAAAATAACTTTAAATAAGATGTCATTTTGTTCACTTCAACTCGGATTTCTCTTTGTGTGTGTGTGCGTGCACTTGTGCTCTTGCCAACTTTCCTAACTAAAATTTTCTCCCCGTCTTCTTTTACTATAGTAAAGCGAATGTTCTTGTTCGTCTTTCAGTTGTGGCTCCAGAAATTCGACGCAGTTGCTTGATGGGGTGTGGTGGGCCGGAGGAAGGAGATATCATTACCTCGTTGAGAAACCCTGATGTAAATGTACCTCACTAGGACTGAGACATGCACTAAAGCGCGAAAATAACTGGATCTGTCAACAGGCGCAGGGAACTAGAAGTGATCAAGATCTTATCCTACCTCACTACGGTACTCCTGCAGACAAATGTTACTTCACTGTAGTAAACGGGATGTGTAAGAAAAGGTTTTCCCCTTTAATTGTGGAACCTGTTTCTTGGAATATTCGCTGGAAATTACATAACATCGTTGTTTCTTCACTCCCTTTCCTTTTAGAAGTCTGTGTCTCAAGATCTCGACCACGGTTTCAGCTGTGATTCTAAATGAATGGAACAATTTTGCGTACTTATTACAAAGAAACTATTTATTACAGTAAAACATACAAGGTATCAGTGGAGAGGAAAACTGTTTACTTCAGTACTGTTGCGCATGCGCATTCACTCTTATGCTCGATCAGGAGCGATATTGTTGAAAAATGTTGAACAACCAGGAGAAAGCGTAGGCTATGTTGGAGCTAGCAAAGACATGTTCCACTACAACGGTAAAATGGCGTTTCTGCAAATGTTTTTATAAAGATCCAGAAATTCAGATCAACATCTACCAGTGGTATCATCAGTTTGAAGAGACTGTTTCTGTGATTGAAAAAAAAGCACTGGACGGTCACGTGTATCGACTGAGAATGTGGACAGAATCAGAGAAGCCTTCACACGAAGCTCGCAGAAGTTCACGCATCAAGCCAGTCGTGAGCTGCAGCTACCCCAGACAACAGTCTGGAAAGTTCTTCGAAAACGGCTAACATTGAAACCATGCAAATTTACAATTGCTATAAGCACTGAATCCAGATTACAAGATCAGATGTCATCATTTCTGTCTGGAAATGCAAGCGGGCATGGAAAATGAAGATTTTGTGTGGCGCCTAGTTTTCTTCGACGAAGCTACATTCCATTTTAAGCGGGAAGGTGAATCGCCATAACGTGAGAATATGGGGCACAGAGAACCCTCGTAAAGCCATTGGCCATGTCCGGGATTCACTGAAGATCAGTGGGTTTGGCCCCTTAACACAAAATCTACGGCCCACTTTTCTTTGTTGAATGCACCGTAACTGGCCTGACGTATCTACAGATGCGACAGCAGTTCCTAATCACTCAGTTACATGAGGACTCCAACGACCACCTGTTGCAGCAGGAAGGTGTACCACCCCATTACTACAATGAAATCCCACGCTTCTTGAATGAAAATCTGCCTCGTCGCTGGATTGTTCGTGCTACTGCCAGTGACCAGACATTTCGTACTTGGCCACCCAGGTCACTCTACCTTACTCTCTGTGATTTTTTTTTCTATGGGAGTATGTAGAAAGAATGGAAGAGAACAGACAAGCGAAAATGATGTATGCACAAGAGATGGAGGAAACAAGACCAAGGGATAGGCCAAGACAGAGATAGAAAGACAACATAGAAGAGGATATCAAAGAAATCAGTGTCATCAACTGGAGAGAGAAGCTTAGGAATAGACAGGAATAGAGGCGAACTTTATCTGCAGCAATGAGCCTTAATGGCTCGGAAGAAGAAGAAGAAGAAGAAGAAGAAGAAGAAAGAAAGAAAGAAAGAAAGAAAGAAAGAAAGGAGTATGAGAGAATGCTGTTTACATGCCACCTCTGCCACAAAATCTGTCAGAGTTGTATTTGTGCTTCTGCCATCGAATCCATAGATGCGAACATTCTGACAAGAACTCGACCATCACCTGGACATATAACGCGTGATACGCGGTTCCCACATTGATTGTTTGTGAATTCTTGTAACATAGTAAAATTTGAGAATGTTCCTCTAAATTGATACCTCATACCTTTTTCTATAATATACAGTTTCTTTGTAATAAGCACGCAAAGTTGTTCCATTCATTTAGAACCACCCTGTAGTTTATCAATGAGGAAATAAAAATATTAACCAAACAGAACATCTAGCTAAACCACAAGTGTTCAGTCTCAGGGAACTTTTGACTTCGACTTTTCCGTTCCCGTTTTTACGAGTTTTGGAATTACCTACCATTGATATCGGTATGCGGAAATCGAGGCCAAAATGGAGGATAACTCTTGATAGAAGAACAACAAATACGCAGGCTGCAGCGTTTTCAAAGTCCGTTGGCTGGGTCTATTTTTAGAGAAAGAATAAGCATTTGCTTGCCCGTAAAAATGTGAATGATATTTAATGAAAAAGACACACACACAAACCACACACACATATTAACACAGTGATTCAGAATTATAAACTTTAGTGTTTTAAAACAAAGTAGTTATAGAAAAGAATTTGGGAGATGCCTTTTGGCTAAGATCAAAGTGGCTGAGGTCAAAGTGTCCTCTTGGCAGGTACCTTGATCAACATGCCCTTTGGTTAAACAAAAGCGTCGTTATTTTTTTAACTAAACGAGACGCATGAGGCCTGCCCTACACATTGAATGCCGGGGGGTATGGTCCACATCTCGTTCCGGGTGGGCCTGGTTTGCTGTACCACAGGGTCACGGCCTGTTGTTTTCGTCGTCTTAAAAAAAATGAGATAGGATTTCAGTGTTGAGTTTACTCAAGATTTACCAAAGTTATATACAGTATATTCTCTTCCACATTAAAATATGATTTTTTTAAAAAGTGCAGCAAGAAAAGTGTTGTATGGGTTAAGAAGCAATATTTCGGTGCATATTTAATGCACCGGTTCTTGAAGAACTGTTACAGATGCCAATAGTGAGATATTACATTAAAAATGGTTAAATATTACAATAATATAATTGATTTGGAGGGGGGAAAGCCCAATACGAAATGAGTAGTAAGAAATTGTTTCACGAATCTGATCCAACCACTGGCCACTTAGATGCCTTTAGACCGAAATTTTGCCACAACTGGCAATTGGAAAGTTACTAACCATCTTTATGGATTTGAAATATCCTACATACACAGATATCCTTTGCCAGGTGGGATTCGAAGCCAGTACAGATCAACTTTACCAATGGACTGAATCTGAGACAGAATGTATAAAATCGGAAAAAAGTAGGAGCAGCTTTATTACTTAACGATTACAAAGTTGTGACGTTTCGGCGTGAGCCTTAATCATACAAAAACATACAGGACGAAGAAATAGGGAGAGGAGATAAAGTATAGATTTACATGAATCATCATCATCATCATGTGCCGTGCCGACTGGCGTTGGCTATTATGCTTCTCCAGAGTATCCGATCCTTCATGCAGGCCATCAGCTCAGTTGGTGATCTCCTCTCACACCATCCCGTCAGACTGTCCAGTATACCATTTTAGGACTCGTTTTCTAACATTCATTGATAAGGATGTGTTGGTTAATATGTTTCTCATTCTCTGAAATGCAGTCTTTGCTTGAGTCCCGAAATGTGATATATGTCATCGTTTGCAAAAGATGCAGGATAACATATATCAGTGAGACTGGCCTCAGATTAGGGGACCGCATGCAAAAACATCTGTACGACATCGCCCAGCATGCTTCGAAACCAGTCCCAAATCATTTCAATGGCCCCAACCACAGAGGCAAATCTGATTTTCTGGTAACAGCCATTAAACAATGTCACGCAGATGACACAAGCCGCCTGGCACTTGAGAACCGCTGCATTCAAAATTATGGGACGCTGGAACCACATGGATTAAACTCGCTGTTTAGTTACACATAACATCATCTTCTTCAATCATTATAGTACCTCTCCACTAAATCCAACCCTTCTTACTTTTCAAACTTCCTCACAGCATCACTCTGCAACCCCGCTATTTTCTCTGCAACACCTCTTCCCCAATCACCTGCTTCAATTTCTCCTAGCTAGGCCAGTAGTGCGTCACTCTCTCTCCCCTCCCCGGTTCCCCATCCACCACCCCCAGTTACAACCCACCGACCACATGTCACAGGTCTCTATTTAAACAATTTCCACGTCCTACCAGATCCATTCCTGACACACACCGCCGGACAAGCTACACCTTGCAATTTACAGCTAAGTACTCCTTAAAAAAAATTTTTTTTAAACAGTATTCATGTAAATCTATACTTTATCTCCTCTCCCTATTTCTTCGTCCTGTATGTTTTTATATGATTAAGGCTCACGCCGAAACGTCACAACTTTGTAACCGTTAAGTAATAAAGCTGCTCCTACTTTTTTCCGATTTTATACATTCTACTATCACAGCTTTACTGCAGTGTTTAGTGTATAGTTGTATACTTATACACCAATTATTGTGTTACTGAATCTGAGACAAACCCTTTTAAATCTGTCACTGTATCTGCTGACTACATTTATGTCTGAATTCTGTGTAAACTCTAACCTCCATTGTCCTAAACTCAACCTTCCAACCGTTGTCTGGTTCATTTCCTGGAAGTTTTAGTCTCACCGTCTGCCAGGCGGTCGAGTAGAGAATCTACAAAAGATGGATCATATGTTCATGGTATATCAGAGAGAGAGAGAGAGAGAGAGAGAGAGAGATATGACACAATGGCAAGTATGAAGTACATTCAAAAATGGAAGTACAAATATAGGAAGGCGAATCAAATGAAAGCTTATTATTAATATGCGAAGTACACACAATTTATTTGGAACAGGGAAATAACACCCGTTTTTTTAATATAGCCCTCTAGCTTTCCAATACATTTGCGTCGTCTGTGAATCTGCGTCTGAATTGAAATAAGAATAAACAACAACAACAAACTCTTTCTCAGCCACGGTGCATCGTGTCCCTTGTGTGCTTGCCCAGATCGATCAGCGAAATCTCGATATGCCCGTCTTGAACTTCATAACCCAGTTGTAGACTTGATCTTGAAATTCAAATAAACGCCGTGTACCGAAGATATTTCAAGGAGCAATTCCAAGGTTTTTAGACTCCCGAAGGATAAGACTAGTCAACAGAACTCACTTCTCTTTTGGAATATGTCTGAAACACAGTGGTCATCTTGATACGCGCTGGTCTCGGCTTGCTGACGTCACTTACTTTGGTTCTTAAAGCTGGTACTACTAATGGGTTTATATTTGTCCCTTCGAAATTTTTATTCCCCTTTTCTAACTTTCATTTCATCCACCCTCGTCATGCCATATCTCCATAAAAAAGATGCTTCTTATGAGGAGAATGAAAATAATGTGACAGTCATTCAGTCAGTCAATTAGTCAATTGCATGTTTTTGCAGAACTTTGCCTCCCTAACAAATCTCCTGTAGGCCTTTCGATTGTAAGCAAGATGCCCTGCTGCTGATGCATCATTTTGCAGATCATCAACGATGTCTTGCAGCCATCTTCGCATTGCTCATCCTCTCTTTCTTTTTCCCATTATGTACCCTTCTAAGACTGTCTTCTCTAAATTATCATGATATGTTTAATGTGTCCAAAATATTTAAGTTTCCTCTGTTTAATCCTCTTTACTAACCAGCCTTCTTCAAGATTAAGTTCTTTTAGTATGGATACATTTGTTCTTTTTTGTGCCCATGCTATTTGAAGTTTTTTGTAACATTTACATTAAAAGGCATTTATGTGTTTCTCATCTGTTTTTAAGTGTCCAGGTCTCACAGGCATATGTTGCGACAGGAAAGATGCATGCCCTTAAAAATATTATTTTTGTAGAGTTGTGTGTTCCTCTCCACAGCTTCTTTAGTTGTTTTACTTTGTGAAGAGCGATAGATGTCCTCCTTTTAATTTCCCTCATTTTATCTCCATTATTAGTTAGTAGTGATCCAAGATATTCAAAACTCTTCACCTATTCCAATTTTTTTTCTCATTGATATTTAATTCAGCTGACTTATTTGTTTTGTCATTTGTCATCAATTTAGTTTTCTTCGCATTAAGATAGATATTTTCTCTTCACTATTCTTACGGACTAATATAATTTGTTTTTCCATTCCTTTTTGTGTTGTGGATAGTAATACTGTGTCATCAGCATATCTAATCACTGTTATTTCACAACCTCCAATTGTTATGGCATCGCAATATTCTTTGTGTACATCTTCTCTAACATTCCTCATTATATTTTCAGTATACAAGTTAAATAAGACAATATACACCCCTGACAGACCCCTTGTTTTATGTCAAACCAAGTTGTTCTTTCACTATTTATTCTTACTGCTGCTTGTTGGTCTAGGTACATCAATGATGTTAATTGTATCAAATGTGTTGAAAATCCCATTATTTTCCAAGGTTTCTGGTGTTGTACACAATCAAATGCCTTTGAATAGTCTATAAAAGATAAATATAAATTCACATTAAATTCTCTGCATTTCTCTCTTATAAATTCTATACTGAATATGTTATCCCTTGATCTTCTTCCTTGTATAAAACCAGCTTGGACTATATTAACTTCTTCTTCTTCTTTTTCTTACGAAGTCTCTCCATTATGATTTTTAATAGAATTTTACTGGCATGACTTATTATGGCAACGGTTAAATAGTTTGTGTATAATTACAGTTTATCCTTTTTTGGCAGTGGTATGAATACAGTTCGTTTCCATTCTTTTGGCCAAATACCTGAATGCCATATCTTTTTACATAGTGTATGATAGATTGTTGCACATTCCTTTCCTCCTGCTTTAATAAGTTCAGTTGTTATCTCATCACATCCTGGTGATTTACCACTTTTTTTCAGATTCTTTGTTGCCCATTCTTTCTCCTCCAATAATAATTCACACTATTGATTTCTTCCTTCACGGTCAGCTGTTTCAGACATTCCTCTGCAATATTCCTTCCATCTTTCTAGAATTTTCTCTGTCTCTGTCGAGGTCTTTCTCATCTCATCACGAATTACATTTAGCTCAGGTGTGACATTTTTCTTAATTTCTTTAAACATTTCACACTTTTTATGCCCTTCTATTCTTTCACAACCATCTTGTAATGATTGTTTTTTGTCTTTTTTATGTTTCGTCGTACTTCTTTTGTAAAGATTTATATTCCTCTTTGTTGTTGTTTGTCATTTTCAATTGTGTCTTCATTTCTCTACGTTGTTTTATTAGTTCTAGTGTGCCTGCTGTAATCCATCCATTCTTTTGTGTTTTCTTTACTGGAATCACGTCTTTAGCTGTTGTTATTAAGATATCTCTGGCCTGCGTAGCCAATTTATCTCGTGTCATCTCCTCCTGTACAGCCGTATCAGGATTTCGAAACAGTTCTTCACTTCTATGCCGTGTTGTTCTTGTATTTTTGTAAGGTCAAAGCGGAGTGATCTTGATCTCCTAACTGTCTTTTTTTGTCTTTATCTTCATGTCAGCTATTAATAAATCATGGTCCGTGTCACAATCAGCACCTGGTAACGTTTTTGCTGCTGTTATACCTGATCTCCACATTCTTTGCACTAAAATGTAATCTATTTGATTCTTCGTTTTCTCATCAGGTGAAGACCATGTGTAAAGTCTTCTTGGACGTTGTCTAAAAAGTGTGTTAGCGATCGTTAGCTCATTTTCCATGCAAAACGCCATTAGATTGTCAGCTGCCTCATTTCTATGTCCTATCCTAATTTTCCCCAAAACATGTGCTTCGTCTTCTGCTCTTTCGTACCTGGTCTATCGTCGTTTGCAGTGTGTTATAAAAGTCTTCTACTTCCTCTTCTTCTGCTGCTGATGTAGGTGCATATATCTGGATAAATGTTACATTTCTTAAGCCTGATAGTGAGGTTTCTATTACTTACTGAATTGCTACTTTGTAATGCTTTTAATGTTGATTTGTCCAAGCCATCCATTCTTTCCTCCTAATTCTCCACTAGAGTATATAAAGATACCATCATTCTCGCTTTTGAAGTGTCCTGATCCTTTCCATCGATATTCACAGATTCTATAAAATGTGTATCCCCGTTCTTTTCACCTCATTAATTATTATTTAATACTTCTCGCATTCCATGTTGCTGCTCTTATTTTTCTTTTTAGTTTAATGCAGGGGTTTTCCTTAGTAACACCGTCAGGATTCTGTCAGTCATCATAATTACTAGTACTGACCTCAGTCTCACACTCTTCACCAGTGTTAAAATTAGATCTGGCCTTGGGGGACTTGCCACCAGATCTTTTTACTATCTGACCTTCCATGTTGCTGTTTGAGTTTCTTGGTATATTTCTAGAAGGTAGTTTACCATTGCTTTCCTTCTGGGCAGTGACTGTACTAGTCAGTGATCGTAGCCATTGTCCCTACACTGGTATGCCTGATATCATAGAATACTGACCATAACCATCAGTATCTGTCGGCTGCTCTCTCATTCCATCTACCACCTGCTCCCATGGCTTCACGTTACCCTGATCTGGGGGTGGGGGTGGGGTGGGGTATATTTGGCCAAGGGTGTCCCGTAAACTATGACAATGGAAAGAAAAAAAAACATGATACAGAAAGCAGGCATATTTTGTATTGAGGTTTCCCGCTGAAGGCATTTAGAACAAACGAAGGAAAGCAACAGAAGAAATACAATGTTGTTTTTTCTTAATTACAGATTAATGAATATGGAAAGCCTGCGTTTGGTGGTAATGTGTGCAAGATGTAGGTCGAGCCTGTATGAACGAGGTGGGAGAATTCTGCCGACTATGCAGCATTTATCTATAGTTAGTGGGGAATTAACACTGGTATATAAAAAAAACTGGGATTAGTAATAATAATCAGCATTATCATGTAGATTCACTCAGTCATGAGGGCGATTAAGTCTAAGGCAAATCATTTGTATATCTATCTGTCTGTCTCCTCTCTTTTCTCACTTTCTCTTCTCTCTTTTCTCACTCTCTCTCTCTCTCTCTCTCTCTCTCTCTCTCACACACACACACACACACACAGACACACGCACACCCAAGACCACCCATATCTTATTTCTTCCGTAGATGGAAGTTCGTCTCCAGTGCCTTTGGTTTATTATATTCTATTTTTCCTGCTACAGTTTAGTTCATGACTTGTCCTGGTAATTAGAACTTAGGTTAGGGTTAAGGTTAAGGTTAGGGGTAGGGTTAGAGGTAGGGATAGGGATAGGGTAGGGTAGGGTGGTAGGTAGGTAGGCGTATAGGTAGGTTGGTGGGTAGAGTACTGAAGAGTTGAAAATGATGAAGAAGCAAATACTTCAGAGATGCTAGAGCAGATAGGAAATTTAGTACATAATATATTGGTTACGAAATACTGCAATTATTGTAAGAGTGCTACCTGAAAAAGATTTAAATATTACGATACTGACATGAAATTATAAGAACAAACTGAGCCCTGCAGATAGTTCTCTGAAGGTAAAGAATCTGGGCATGAACTTGCGCCGTCATGGGAGATAAAAAGGTCATCCTGAATCGTGTCTTATTTTGTCTTTTGCTTTGTGTGTAAAAGCTAGATATCACAAACCACTAGATCTTCTACACCGACTGAAAAATATACTACACAAGCAAGTGTCTTTACAGAGGTAGAATCCAAAACAACAATGCAAATAAAGAGTATTGGTTAGTACCTGGAATGCGTCGTTTCTTGTGTTGTCTTTGTCTTCTATTAGCTCCCTCAGTACAAGCAATGGTGTCATATAAACGTGCGCTACATGACGGGCAAGTAGTTCATCCATTCCTAGAGAATCACAAACATTACATTTTCATCCTGGCATAATGTTCAAAAGAAATCTGCAAAACATTGTTTTAAAAAAAGCAGAGGACATATTCTGAAAAATCAAGGTCCCTTTCCCGTTTAACAGTTTTTCATTTGGTCATATTGTACCCCAAGAGCCGAGAACTAAGTCTAAAAATTAAAAAAAAACAAAAAAGTGTATATTTTTACTTTTTAACTTTTACTGGTTAAAATACAAAGTCTTTCACATATTTACCCTTGATTCTCCCACTCCCCCTCCCCCAATTCCTATCACACTTTATGCAAGTTAAACATGGATTATGAATAAACAATTACAACACAGAATAATGGCTACTAAAATGTGGTTCTCAAGAAGGATGCTTCACACTCCATAAACAATCAGAAAGACAAATGAAAAAGAAGTGTTACTACAGGCAAAGGAACATCTAAAACTACCGCCGTACATAAGAAAAATGGCAATCAAAGTTTCTCGGACACTTCAGCAGACGAAAAGCAAAAAACTGATCGTGACTGGAAAGATAAACGGCAAAACACAAAGAGGGCGGAGAAGACGAAAATACTTGGATAGATTGACAGCATGGTTTGGCAGGAAAACAGCAATCAACTTGATTCGAGACATGAAGGATTGAGCGAAATCGAGAGAGATGACCGCCTACGCCTATAGGTGTGGTACTAACTGATTTTCTAACTAAAATTTCCTTATATCATCTTCGCATGCTAGAGTAAAGCTGTTACATCTTCTTCATTGCATATTCACAAGCAGTAGTAAAGTTTTTCTCATATTTTTTTTTCCAGAAAATAGTAAATTTTTCAGAGTTTCCTTGTTCTCCTGGTAAGTGACATGAAGTTTTTTCGTTTTTTTTTTACCAGATAAGATATCGGTTTATAAAGCGAACTTACAATTCAGCAAGGAATATTTTAGGGAGGAAAAAAAACTACACTAAACTAAGAGCCCTTTTTCCATTAATGTATCAGCTCTTCCTTCAGTATGACTTTGGTCCAAGAATGTATGCTGCTGGATATTCTCCTTCTGAACTTCTTATACAAAATATGCAACTAAGCTTATAAATATAGTTTATCCCCTTTCATAATTAACCCTCATGGGCTAACTTGCTTGAGATTTATCGACAAACTCATAGAACCACCGTGTGCTTGTGTAGAACCGGAACAGGTCTATGCATCCATAATTAATGGAACCTGGCAACCTGAGTATATTTTATACCTATATCTGTAAACCTGAATACTATACCTTTATGTTTTTTTTTTTGTGTTGTTAATTTGTTGTTGTTGTTGTTGTTGTCCGTGTGTGAGTGTATGTGTGTGAGTGTATGTGTGTGACTGTATGTGTGTGAGTGTATGTGTGTGAGTGTTGATGCAGGATTCCCCTTACAAGGAGACTACTGGTTTGATTGATTCTTCTTGTGGAGTACAGTTTCAACTTATAAGTTTCTTCTTGTTGCTGGTGTTCTAACCATCACCTAATTTTCTGTATTATACACTAAGAAAATACAACAAGACACCCAGGCTTTCCACTCCACAAAATTAGTACGAATACAACAACTTGAACATAACTTGGCAGTCTTCCGACCAAAACAAACTGGTCAACAATGAGAATTTCCACAAAGCCGATTTGTTGTAGTTTATCATCAGACAACACACATTTATTACAGAAATTCACAGCAACAAATGCCCGGCGTGAAATATCTACGCCACATGGGCAAGGAAAACCTTACAATGATTTATTCATACCAAAAACCATACTTACAGGCTTACCAAGGACTGCAGCCACACAGAAAAAACAAACTAAACTAATTCTGACAACAAGACTCGCTCTACCCCATTCTCGTTCGCCCAACACGTCCATCCAGTTCAACGATCACACAAAAACTGCCTAACGACCGGCTTTTTCACACGGACCTTTTTAACGACTTCTTTGCACACGTACTTTCCTAATGACGTAGTCTACGCAACACAATTATTAGCAATACACAAAAACTCTCTGAACAGAATGGCTATTCTGTTACAGAATATCTCCCCACCCCCTAAAGGTAGATATTTGGCCATCAAATATCTCCAACCAAACAAAAAAAAATTGCGAACTTGCACAGAAAACTCTCACAAACTGTGAGCGATAACAATGAATTTAAAGCTGAATATGCAGCTACAAAAAAATTTCATGCACCCACAATTTGTACAAATTAAGTACGTTAAACATTTGTGGTGCAAACATAAATATACATATATTTACAACATTTTTAATACTGAGTTCTGTGAACTACACCATCTATTTCTACTGCCATAGAAATAGGATAGAAGCAAAGGATGAACTCCTTTTTCGAAGAACACTACCCAACTAGTGTCTATTGTGCTTTTCTTTAGAAATCCCTATAGATTTCAAACTATTCAGTAGAAGGAATCGCAGTTAATATGTTGATCACAACACGTTCTATGAACTGCTTCCTGCCATCTAGTTCCAATAGTGGGAACTTTTCCATAAGTGCTTTATGGAGATCTTTCATCGTGAACGTTTCTAAGTCCACGGTATCCATTATCTGCCCTATTGCCACAACGAGCTTACGATCGGAGACGTACAACTGATCAATCTCCGTATCGCAGTCGGCACTAGGTGAAGTCTCTTCAGGGAAATAATCTTCACTGTGAGGACAGTGTTCCTTCTGAGACTGATGGCAGATATCGGCTCTCTTCCGTTTCTTCCGCCTATGCCGAGGTCGCAAGTCATCCACCGACATAGGAACTGCTGAGGCGGAAGCATCCACCTCCATATAGTGGTCTGAGGGAGGAGCTCTAGGGACCACTCTCTGCTGGGTTTCCTTCATGTACCACGGTGGGAGCCTGGGAACAAAACGAGGAGGCGGCGGAAGAGAAAATCTCTGTCTAATGGGACGTGGCAAGTAAGATCTACAACGATCTTGCTGATACTGCCTCTGAAAGGTCCCACCAGGCAACGATACATTGATGGCGACGTCCTGAACCATAGGACACAATGTATTAGTCGCCCTCTCTACTCTCTCTCTACTCGCCAACGGAGTGCGTTAGGGTTTCCTGGAGATTGGCGGATGATCGCCTGTATCAATCTCCATCTGCACTGTCGAGGTATGCGATATCTCGGAATCAGTCAAGGCAAAGACATCCTTGTTCTGTGTCAACAACCTGGATATTATGTCCTTGTGCACTTCAGGGCACTGAACCTGTCGAACGATAGTCTCAGAACGACTGTCAGGTGTTGTCTCCTCAGTACCAGAAGCTTGCTGGATAGAGTCAATTGACTCCGTGAATGGTGTCAATTTTCCCAAAACACATCCACGTCTGAGCTCGATGTGTTTACTAGAATGATTAATTACTGTCAACACGGGATAGCGATTAGTGTGGAGCTCACATACTGAGTCTACCAACTCTATCTCCGGTTGGGACAGTAAGAATGGTGTCTCAAGACCCTGAACCATATAAGAATTGCCAGATGGAAAATATGGTTGGGCTTTCAGTTTAAGAGGAATAAGATTGACGGAACGTGGAGAAAGAAGAGAAGAACGCTGGACACGAAGAATAGAAGCAATGTGTGCATCTAATTCTAAAGGAATCATCTTGTTATGTATGTTTAGTGTATTAGAATTGTAATCGATGACAGCACCAGAACGAGACAAAAAATCACGCCCCAGAATGGCGGAACGGTTCATGTTGCGAACCACATAAAAGCAATGAGAAACAGTGACACCAGCAATAGAAATAGGTAGGTAAACTCTGCCAAGTACTCTCATGGAAGCTGCAGTAACAGTCTGCAGAGTAATTCTAGCGGGCAAGAGCTTAGGAGCAGAACGTAAGGATCTGTATACAGAATCCTTGATAAGACAGACACTAGCTCCTGTGTCTAACAATGCTCTAATTCTAAAAGTATCAACAGAAACAAGGACAGAAGTAGGAGTCGGGGGATTCGCAGCCACCGAGCGTAGTGGTGTCGCATGCGAAAATGAGACAGAGTGTTTGGCAGATCTAGATGGTGTAAAGATACGGTCGGACACATGGGAGCTATTCATGCGCCGACTTGTCAGTTTAAATGTACACGATCCTTCCTTTCACTCTGCTTACAAAATCGGGCTATGTGACCTCTCCTTCCACAGTTATAACAAGATCTAGTTTCTTGTGGTAGTGTACTCGCAGGTTTAGCCTTCCTGGTATTCGATCTCTGGTGGTCTATCCTACCCGCTTCGAAGTGTGAAGATGTCCGTCGAGAGTTCTGATGAGAGACTAACTGTACTCTCTGCGAATCCATACAAGGAGACTCTCTGTGTGTCGTCACCTCACCGGACGGTCGAGAACCTGCAATGAAAGCTTGTCGGGAACTACAACTAAGATTCACCGACTTCATGAGGTCATTTTCTTGTAAGGCTAAGTCCACCGCCTGTGAAAACCGAACAGGTTTATCTCTTAATAATTTTGATTTCAATGCGCGAGAAAGTAGTGCATCTACAAACGACTGCACCATTTGCCTCTGCGCCAGCGGAGTTACCCATTCCGCCTCAGAGTAAGCAACTCTGGCTGCCTCACTGATGCGATCAGCCAGCGCTTGAATGGGCTCTCCAGGAGACTGTCGAGTAGAGGCTAGCGTATGCCAGGCCTCCTGAGGAGTCTGCAGCACCCCATATCGTGCTAATAAAACAGATACGAACTCCTCCCATGTCTCTTGAATCTGGAGTCGCTGTTTGACGAACTCTGCCAGCGAACCTGTGGTGCGTAAATACACCAAGTTCTTCTTACTGGGCACATCAGCATTCCGCATGTCCATAATCTTATTAATCTCATCCAGCCATGGTTTCAATTTTGCTGGGTCCCCGTCGAACTTTGCTACAGCTGACATGACGTGGGCAAACCTCAAGTCATTGCTGACTTGGGACAGGGTATCTTGTAATAACCCCAGCAAATCTGACGTGGATGGAGCTGAAGCCATTGTGCGTCTATCCGTAGTGCACTCTACTTATTGTTAGTATATACCACTGAAATCAATACAATGCCACCATATACAGTAATGTCAACAATTATTCAAAACAATGGCATATCAATTATTCATTATAATGCACTAATGCCATCCAACTATTAAACATAGAAAAGAAATTCAATTAAATACCATACCACGCACTAACTAACTAACTAACTACAATGAAGTCCTAAGTTAAATGAAAAGCCACAAGAAGTCTATGTACTGTTCCAAATATCACCACTAAAATCAATGTTCAATAAAGTCCCGCTAATAACACTGGAGAAGAATGTCCTACAATGCCTATTCCAAATATAGGTGAATCTACAATGTCTGAAATCCTACACCACACATAAAGAAGCACAAACAACGACTGTCCATGTATCAATGTCCACTCCTGTCTATCTGCCGAAATTGTGGAAAACAGTTAATTTTGTCAACATGTTACCTCCCCGGTCTGGATGGAGCTGGTTGAGAAGTAAATGTCACTTGGAACAAACCGCTCTGATTCCTCACCGGATAGTAGTTCAGGTTCAGTCTCACTGGACTTGATTGCACACGTACTTTCCTAATGACGTAGTCTACGCAACACAATTATTAGCAATACACAAAAACTCTCTGAACAGAATGGCTATTCTGTTACAGTGTGTGTAACCGTAACCTAGTTTGCGAGGTTGATTATGACGCCAGGTCTCGTCCGTGTAAGGTGTTGTCACAAAACAATAATAATAATAATAATAATAATGGTAATGGCGATGATGACCGTCTCGTATTTACAGCATCAAGATATCGTAATAATTTTACAGATTTTACATAGGTTTTTGATTGTTTTCAACAAATGATTCATCCATGATTCATTCCAAAATGAGAATGATAGATAAGGGATCTAGTCTACTCCGTTCCCTAACACCAACAGACACACACACACACACACACACATTTCGTCCCCGTTAATAAGTTCTTGTTTCTAAGTTTGTTAGTCGATCTTTTAATTCGGAAGAGAGATACGAGTAAAAGCTAAGGTAAAATCCCGGTTTCCATCCCAGTAAGGGTTATTACAAGTTAAGATTATTCAATTCAAATGTAATATCCACCCTCATTTATGCATGTGAAAGGTGGAAAACAACTAAAGAAATAGATAAGAAATTAGACTCTTTCGAAAAGAAATGCCTAAGGAAAATACTTGGTATAAAGTGGAGTGAATTCAAGAACAACACAGAGATCAGAGAGATGAGCAAACAACAACCTGTCTTATGGTTGATCAGAAAAAGAAGATGGGCATATGTCGGTCATGTGATGAGAAGAAACAATCAGACAATCCCTAAACAAGCTATCAAATGGAACACAACAGGCCGAAGAAAAAGAGATCGACCACGTGAAACTCTAAAGATGACATTGTTAAGAGAAGCCAATTCAGTGGGCATAAAATCCCTTGAGGAGATTGAAAAACTCGCCGAAGACAGCACATCTTTGTGAACTACCATACTACTATGTGATGTTTAACGGCACCAGAAGGATATAAGATGTAAGAAGGGTTTTTGGGCATAAGTTATTAGGTTCGTATTTCCAAGACCTTCGGCACATGAAAGTGTGATGTGGTCAGTATCAAATCCAGGTCGTATTTACTGCACCTTCCCAGGGATTTCTCTGGTACCATTTTTAGAGGCTGGATTGGCCCCGAGGCCTTCTAGATAAATATGGTACGTCACTTATTACCTAGAAAAAAAGTAAGACTACTGGGCGATGGGGTGGTGAGTATCGGTAGTGTTTTAAATTTAGTTTTATTCTGGGTTGTAATCACAGTTTAATCATTTATAATCATTTATTGCAATCATTGTTCGCCCGGAAACTAGTGTGTTAAATATGGATGTTTATTTAGGTGTTAGTCTAGAAACAAATCTCTACGCCAAGACCTACCAAAGCCTAACTATCGAGGTGTAAGACGCATGGTGATTTTTCGAGGCAGATTTAGTGTGCAGTAAAATGTCAACGTTTCTATTTCGGGTATGTACATTTGACTGTAAAATGTCATGTATCTCCCCATGTCACGTATTAAAATCCTGTAAATGTTTTATTTCACGTAAATGCAGCTGCTAGCTAAAAGACATCGGAGGAGCCGAGTGAGTGGGAGCGATAGATGGGAAGTATGACGTCATAGGCTTGAGAGAGAGAGAGAGAGAGTGAGACAGAGAATACTCAGACCGCCTTGATCTTTCTCTCTCTCTCTTTCTCTCTCTCTCTTTCTCTCTCTCTCTTCTCTCTAGCCTATGACGTCATTGTCCTCATCAGTCTCATGCACTAACTCGGCCCTTCCCTTCTTTCTCCTAACACAACTTCACATACCTGAATTCAACAGCTGGTTGTAAAAACTTTCATCAATCGCAATTTCAACATCGTGGAACTGAGCGGAACCGGGAGACAGAAAACCTTCAACAGAACTCATCGGGTGTCTCCGAAGTTTTTGTTCCTTGCTCGAAGTCTTATTTCCAGAGGAAGGGCAAGAATATGCGGTTTAAAAATTATAAATCATGTTATAGGAGTAAATGTGGACTTTAGCATGTACTTTCTGAATTTAAGATTTGCTATACTAAGTATCTCGATATATCATGTAACTGTGAACTAAAATTCTTTGCAGCTGAAGCAGTCATGTAGATCTTGTTTCACGTGCGTCGAGTTGGAACTTTTGGAGCAGAAGCAAAATTCTCAATAGACTCTATTACTAACGTGAACATTTCAAATCCATGTCCAGACCTTCTTTGTCAGAATGAAGCTGTGAAACAGCACAAGAGCCTTCGTTATATGTGCTTGCTAATTACATAGTATTATATCAACAAATATGAGAAAAAAGAAGTTAGAGAATTTTATAGTCAATGGAAAACAGTGGGAAAAGAGAGTTCATGGGTTTAAAAATATATATATAAACATGCCGATCAAGTGTCACATAAAAATATAAGCAACAGGAACAATCAGAAATATCAAGAACGGCACAGAGTAGAGAATGAATGAACGGTACAAGAAACACTGAAGGCTATTCAGAAATAATGTGTACCTCTGGACTTCTTTCCGTTCGTGTTCTGTAATCCACGCTCTGAAGCAGACGCCATCTTGTGTCATCATCACAAAGAACACCACGATGTACTGGAGAAGACGCTGTTAGGGCTAGCTGTGGGATTAAATAAAACGTTTAGATTCATGAAGCAGTTACTTTCAAGCTTCACTGTTTCGAAAAGAAAATGCCACTTACGGGATAGTGTGAATGTATATTTTTATTGCTTTAATGATGTTTGGTTTTGGTGAAGCAAATGTAAAGAGTCCCAGCCTCTGTGTTAGAACCTCAAATATTTCTTGAAGGACTAAGCAAAGTGATACCAAAATGTATAAACTAGGAAAAAAAAAGTAGGAACAGCTTTATTATTTAACTATTATACAGTTTTGACGTTTCGGCGCGAGCCGTTATCAAACAAAAACAAACAGGATGAAGAATCAGAGAGAGGAGACAAAATATAGAGTCAACATAAATTTTACGTTAACGAAACAATAAAAAATGAAAAAAAATTAATGAAAAATTGTAAATGACTTATCTTAGTTCTTAGAACAGTGCAGTTACAATCGCTTTTATGTCGTAAAGAGCATAAGCCTTTATCCATGGCCGGTGTACTTAGGGGAGTGAAAGGCGATGATGATAATGATGATGTGATTTTTTTATAGTAGAAGATGGTAGTGAATGGATACTGATTTGTGATGTTTGAGAGTAGATGATGGCAGGGAATGGATAGTAATCTATTTAGGAGAAGGTGAAATAAATGATTATGGTTGTGGTAGAGGAGTAGTAACGTGATGATGCGTGAGGGTACTACACTATGTGTAACAAGTGAGAATGAGTAAGATTGTGGAAGATTATGTGTAGCTGAATAACGAGTTCAAACCAAGTGGTTCCAATGTCCCTTAGTCCTGAATACAGGCAGCTTGCGTCATCAGCGTGGCATTGTTTGATGGCTGTTACCAGAAAATCAAATTTGTCTCTATGGTTGGGGCATTTTAAATGATTAGGGACTGGTTTCGAATTTTGCTGGGTGATATCGTACAGATGTTTCTGTATGCGGACAGCATGTTGTATCATCATGCGGACAAACTCTCAAACTCTGACAGCTCTATGTGCCTTCCATCCTCCCATTGCTTTAGGAAACAAAATTTTTATTTTTTTTGTCTTTTGCTCATTATCCTTTTGAGAAACCTAAACTATCGTCTCAACTTCCAATTTTTCATTGTGGTAAATTTCTGTTAAATTTAAATTTAAAAATTATGGGCTGCTTGTTGAGGAAGAAAACTTTAACATCCTGCTTTTCCTTTAAACGCACTGACTGTCGTTTCTGATTTTGTAACAAGAAGAGACAAATACAAGAGTGACACCATCAGAGCAAAGGTTAGAGTCTACATCCAGAAACAACAAGTCAGGTGGTTTGGCCACGTTGCAAGAACATCAGGTAGTGTACTACAGAAAACAATTATGTCAAAATAAATAAATAAATAAATAAATAAAACAGAGAGATGGATGGAGGCGCAAACAGACACCTTGTATCTTCTTACATGCTTCTTACATGAAGCAAACCGACTAGGCCTATCAAGTCTATTTGATGTACATGCTGACGACAACAAGGCAAGACAAAACCAGTTTACCATAACAGGAGCGAAAACTGCCAGCTGGTCATATAGAATCCTGGCTTCACTGAGGCTCTCTGCTTGAATATTCACCTGGAAAATGAGTAAAGGTAACGTTTTTATGCCACCGAGGCACCTACGAGATATTTTCTTTGACATGTCGGCACACTAGAGGACGAAGTGTTCAGTACCGTGTCTGGCTGCTTTTCATCCAGAAGACGTTGTGTACTCACTTCTACAACTGGGTGACTGGGGTGCCTCCGGGAACATTCGAACCACCAACCTTTGCCATGAGAGACTCGTGCACTAACAACTTCGCCGCTTATACACCCTCCTAGAAGAGGCAAGTATGAGACTGATTACTGGAACCAAATTGTACACCTGCTTTCAAATACAACCTCTGATCATATTTTTGTGTCATCTTTTGTCACTGTTTCGGTCATTCTGTATTAAATACCTTGAATTTTATGAGCTTACTTCCTGTAAACAAATATTGTTTCGTTGATGCAGATGACAGCTGGAAAAGCCAATTTCCCTCCTTTTTACTGTGTTTGAAGGAATCAACTGTTACTTTCATTTTTATCTGGCCAACGAGGTAGGGAATCTGCCGTTATTCTTAAAAATTTTCTTTCTTTTGTTTTTAAAACTCATTCAGGGAATTCAAGCAGGCCGTGTTAACCCTCTTGAAGTAGAAATCTCTTGTTACCAGCAGCCTCACGTGTCCTGGAGCAAAAGAGAGATTTAACCCTTTAGCACTCCAAACTCGATGACCATGGTTCTAGTTGAAAAGTGGGTAGGTCTTCAACAACAACTTTCAGTAAGCAACAATTCTGAATGAATAACAACTTTGAGGAAATACATTTTAGCAAATAACAACTTTAGAATTACCTGAACACTGTTACAATCACTGGCTAAGTAGTCCACATGAACGTGATCAGACTTCGCTTCAGCTTCATCCGGGGATTTTTTATCCAGTAGATCCATGAATGGTACAGTTGTATTGATGTCTCTGTAAACTTTTGTTTTCGTAAATTTCACACATTGCATGCAACAGAGAAATTTTTTAAATTGTAATATGTCTTACACATTATCATATCAAGAAGTTAGCAAATATGAGCGAAACAGAGATCAGTGCCAGAGAAACGCAGATGAAACAAAATCCCACCATCTTTGTCCTCGCACCTCGATGGAGCCTAATATGCCACTGCAGCCTGACCAGTTATTCAAGGATCTATGTCAAATGGTGGTGGAGCTTTCTGAGAATGTGTTTTAATAATAATATGAATAAAATTTATATAGTAACTCGCCTTAAGTACAGACGAACTATATTCTTATCAAGAGTTAGGTTTCAAACATCCATCGAAAAACGAAAATCACCGAAATGTAGAGCACAGATTTTTCACTTGCATATGTCAATAAAAACCTGAGAATATATTTACACTATCATATATTAAGTGCATAACAGAGTAGTCTTATACAAAAATTATAAGAAAGTAAGATGTGTATACATAATAAACAACTGCTAACATAGCCATAACCCAAAAATGCCGAAAGAGCGAAGAAAGCACATCTGATGACCTTTGTGTCTTGTAGATGCAGATATGTTGCACGTGTGCTGCTGTCTCTGTTCTAATAGTAATTTAGGTTCATCGTATGCAACAAAGGAATTATAATTTCATAAAATGCCCTGCTATGAAATACATGTACCTGGAATTCTGGTTAAGAACTTTTCTTCTCGTCTATGGAAGATGTTGCTTAGTAAGACCCTGTTTAAAAAAAAGTATAAACACGAGAGTCAACATTATCATTTCGTCAGTACTGGGGTAAAAATTCCTGAAACCGAGAACTGAAGTTCGCCTTTAGTGGTTAATAAAATAGTCTTTATATAAGGTATATATAATATATAGGATAATAATTGTGAGCTTCAACAAATCTCACTGTGAAATAATTAGTGTAGAGAATGGAGCCAAACTAAAATAATTTTCTCTACAACAAACAAAATCTTGGCGGTTTCTGCAGACACCGCCATAGCGCTATTGTTACATCCCTTCTTGTGATCATTAGCTAAGAAATCTGTAGTAGTAATTTTTACTTGTAAATCTGCATCCCTTTAATTCACGGACAGTAGTGTATACAGTGAACTGCTGAGTATTTCGCTCTGTAGGTGGACGCTATTCTACACCAGAAACAGTTTCCATAACACTGTCGCGTCTGGTATCTATTTTTGCAGCTATTAACTGTTGCTTGACGGAAGCTGGTCTCTATTTAATGCCTTTCATGAGAACCTAGTTCACTTGTCACACCCTTAACTGCACATCATTTACGTGTTTTAAGGCTTTTTATATTATGCCATCTTTACAGTGGCTTTCAAGGATATGTATTGCTTTGTTTTGTTTTTTTTTCCGAAAAGGAAACGACGATGCTTTCGCGAGTTATAAGAGTCCGTGGTTCAAGTCTCGGATAAGTCTCTTGTTACTTTTCTTTCTCTCACGTCTAAAGTGCTTTGTCTGCGACTTTTCGAAGGCTAACCATACAGCACTGTGCTCTATCACTTTACATAAGGATACGTGTAAAAAGCATACTTGAATCGTCTTATTTTGCTCTCCGCCTCGTAAGGGAACATTGTAGATCGGCAAGAACTGGTGTTAGGATCTGCTTGACAGACAGGCCAAGTGTACCCTTGTGTTGCTACCCTGACAGAAAATAGTACCCCATTGTAAATAATGACCACTGACACAATATTTCTTGATACGATTCGCCAAAATACGTACAGCTGTACCATCACTTAACATGATTTATCACAGTACTTATAGATGCACCATCACTTGACGTGGTTTATCAAAATACGTACAGCTGTACTGTCACTTGACATGATTTATTAAAATATGCACACTGCGATTTAACAACTATTATATCATAATAATATATGGTAAATAGCACTAAGATGGACACCACAGGGGAACAGAAGTAAGGGTAGACCAAAAGAGACATGGAGAAGAACAACAGAAAGGATGTTGAGCAATAGAAGGCTCACCTGGACAAGAGCAGATAAAAAGCAAAGGACAGGCATTTGTGGAAAACCCTTGCGGAAGCCCCATGTGCCCTGGGCACTTAAGGTTCAGAGAGAGAGAGAGAGAGAGAGAGAGAGAGAGAGAGAGATCATTATGTAATACGATTTACAGAAATATTCACTGTAATACCAACACTCACAAAACGTTTCAAAAACACGGTTGGGTGGTGCATGTTTATTTATTTGTTCATTTTAGTCACATAATACGAAGATAAAGCATAAGTTCTTACAGCGGAGTGAAAAGAATTAACTGAAAAAGCAACTGACAAATAATAGAACTGAAGCTGCATTTCAGCTAACACTTAATTTTAAGCATTGGAAAGACTGCGGGAAAATGAAGAGCGGGAATGGAAGAACAATGTAGTTGTAAAAAGATTGCTGGAGCTAGGACAATTTAAGGGTACTTGTAGGAAATCTGAACTATGTGGCAAAAAACGCATGTTAAACAACCAAGAATTGATAGGAACCATTAGCAAACACTCTAAGATGGGTGCTGCTGTATGAGGTGGAGCATATATGAGGAAGTCCTGATTGCAATGACGCCGGAGTCTGATTTTGAACCTTTTTTCAAATAGTAATCTTGAAGGTTACGGAGGCATTCATTTATCACGATGTTTGAGCATGAATATTACACACTGCTGCAGAAAATGTCTGTGACGTACATCCAATCTAGTTCTCTTCTTTCTGATAATGCGAAGTTGTCGTTTTGATGAGCAGCGTGACTTTCAAGTAAATCCTGCTGAAGACAGGTTTTTTTCATTCGCTCTCAATATGTCATTAAATGCTTTTGAATGTAAATGCTACAGAAGAGTTCTTCAAATATCATGGGCACAAAAAAGAACAAATATATCCATATCACAAGAACTTAATATTGAAGAAAGATGGCTAGTAAAGAGGATTAAACAGAGAAAACTTAAATATTTTACACACACTAAACGTCATGATAATCTAGAGAAGACCGTCTTGGAAGGGCACATAATGGGAAAAAGAAAGAGAGGAAGACCAAGGCGAAGATGGCTGTAAGACATAGTTGATAATCTGCAAATGGATGCATCAACGGCAGGGCATCTTACTTACAACCGAGAGGCCTACAGGAGAGCCTGTTAGGGAGGCAAAGTTCCGCAAGGGACATGCAAATGACTGACTGACTGACTGACTCAGTATGTCATAGTGCGAGCAGTCTTCTAGCATTTATTTGCTGTACAGAATGCATGTATTAAGAGAAATAAAGGCGATTAGGCGTGATGTTGATCATATTACCGTCCAGTGTGCTGACTGCTCAAGGAAGAATGGACACTGATACTATATCATCTAGCTGCCCTTATGGCACAACAGAACTGCTTTCATCTATATCTCTTTACTTCCATATGGCTGGTCTGTTTACTCTTTCTTACCTGGGGAAAACTGCCAGAGTTAACCCTCGCTCATCCTTGTCTAAAATGCCATCCAGATGACGTCGTCTGTGGAGACGAGTAAGCACTTTAACGCTTTTTAAACATAATAATCATTAACCTTTTACTAAGGACAGTGAAAATAAAAATGAAAACGATAAAGTTAAAGATCACTTTGAGCTCTAAACTTGTGTCTACGACTTATTCAGCACCTCGACAACATATTTCTCTCAATGGTTAACACTCCTTGCAGACCCTCGTGTGGTTTGGTCGGTGTACTTTCTATCTGATACTCCGCCACTTCCGGCATCCAGTTTGTGAGTTCCGATCTGAGAAAAAGAGGCCAAAAAAAAAAAATGTAACTTAGAACCTTTTTTTTTAATCTACTTGTATGCACACGTAACACTATCTAATATGGCTAGATTTGTCTGTTATAACTCGTTTATTCTGTACTGTTTCAGCAGTACAGACTACTTACGGAAACAATTGTTTCTCTTTTGGCACTCTCCGAGGCAACACTTTGATTATTAAAATATCATTTTGACTTTCAGACTTTTTCCCTGTTATATTGCTTCATTTTGACTTCTGTATACTATTGTACCTATACTTACATGTACAGCTTTATCTTTACTTTCATTAGCTTGTAGGAATTATTTTGATGAAAATTATTTATTTTGACTATTTTCATTTTCATTTTCATTTTCAAAAAGTGTATTCCGTATAAAAGTGGCTGTAAGCACTGTTGCATTAGAAATAAAGACGACTATTCTAGAAAGACATTTCGCTCTCTCTCTCTCTCTCTCTCTCTCTCTCTCTCTCTCTCTCTTGTTTTTTTAATCGGTAATTTACCAGTAATTGCCAGTTAACATGATCGCTGCCCAGTGCCTTACCCAACATCAAGCAGTGCCTCTGCAGGTAGCCCTTCTAGTTGCTTTCTACTTGTCAGTTCGATAAGGATTGACACTTTTTCCACGGAAGAATAGTCTCCCGAAAATTTGATTCTCTGACTCAGTTCCGGAATTAGAAGAAGTCAGCATATCCCACTACACATTTGAATTTACGATTGTATTTAAAGATGTTCGTAACTATATCTGATGATTTTAAGGAACTCACTTTCGTAATCACAGGGAGTCCACCAGATAGTTATTCTTTCTCAGAAAGCTCTGCTTCATGCCAGAATAGGCTATCATCATCATCAACATCATCAGGTGCCGTGCCGACTGGCGTTGGCTATTATGCTTCTCCAGAGTACACGATCTTTCATGCAGGCCATTAGTTCAGTTGGTGATCTCCTCTCACACCAACCCGTCAGACTGTCCAGTATCATTTCTCTTGGTCTTCCTCTTGATCTTCTTCCTTCTATTTTTCCTGTTGTTATAATATTTTCAATGCCCCCTCTTCTCATTGCATGTCCTATGAAAGTACATTGTCTCTCTCTTATCTTTCTGACAAGGTTTTTTGTCTCTCCAGCTCTTCTCATACATTCTTCATTAGTTATTTTTGCTGTCCAGGGGATTCGCAACATTCTTCTAATAAACCAGATTTCTGCTGCTTCCAATGATTTTTGTGCAGACTTGCCTATTGTCCATGATTCACTTCCATATAACAAGATAGGTTCAATATAGCATTTTAGGACTCGTTTTCTAACATTCATTGATAAAGATGTGTTAGCTAATATGTTTCTCATTCTCTGAAATGCAGAATAGGCTATATATAACGTATGTTACACAAGTTTACCACAGTATCTCACCATTTCATAGACATTATAAAAGAGATAATTGAAGAGGTATGCAGTGTGCGCATAAAGTCTTTGTGTGTGTGTGTGTGTGTGTGTGTGCGTGCGTGCGTGCGTGCGTGTGCGTGCCTGTTTGGCCTCAGCTCACAAAGGTTTTTTTTTTAACTGTACTCGTGGACTTCGACATGTGTTCCATTTGTTACCTGGAGAACGTCTTAGGGATACTCGATTTCGTGCAATGTGTTCTCCAATATTTCTCCAGGCACCGTCGCTAAAGCATCCGTTATCCTTGCCTTCACTAGGCATCGTCGCTAAAGTATCCGTTATCCTTGCCTTCACTAGGCATCGTCGCTAAAGCATCGGTTATCCTTGCCTTCACTAGGCATCGTCGCTAAAGTATCCGTTATCCTTGCCTTCACTAGGCATCGTCGCTAAAGCATCGGTTATCCTTGCCTTCACTAGGCATCGTCGCTAAAGTATCCGTTATCCTTGCCTTCACTAGGCATCGTCGCTAAAGCATCGGTTATCCTTGCCTTCACTAGGCATCGTCGCTAAAGCATCGGTTATCCTTGCCTTCACTAGGCATCGTCGCTAAAGTATCCGTTATCCTTGCCTTCACTAGGCATCGTCGCTAAAGTATCCGTTATCTTTGCCTTCACTAGGCATCGTCGCTAAAGTATCCGTTATCCTTGCCTTCACTAGGCATCGTCGCTAAAGCATCGGTTATCCTTGCCTTCACTAGGCATCGTCGCTAAAGTATCCGTTATCCTTGCCTTCAGAGCTTCAATATAAGGAACTGGTGAAATAAAAACTTTGTTTTTAGTATGCCTTCATTAAAAAAGAGGTCAGGAAGGGTAATGACCATCCTTATTGGACCTTCCTTCTCATTCCTTGGATTTGGAAAGCTCCAACCAAAAAAAAAAGGTCCAATAACCTTGTTGTGCATTAATCTGCACCAAACAATTGTAGAAAACAAATAGTATTTTCGTCTTGTTGACATTTCAATGATGACTAAACTTGTTATTTTAGGCCACGAGTGTGGGGTCACATCGCGCGAATGACATCGGCTTGTGTTGAAAATCTTAATGTCCATGAAATAGCAGGTTTCAGCCTTGTTTAAAGAATGGACAATTCTAGGGTGCATAGTTTATAAGGCTCAAGCAGGCTAATTCAGTCTTGGGTCTAACGCTGAACTGAACAGTTCAGTGTTATAATGACGGAGCTCTTGGATGACAGATTATTTTCGTTTGTGGGACTGTGTTGAAGTCTCTTTTGAAGTGACTACAAACGTAAGTAGAAATATGTGATTCACTGTGAGCAAGATGTGTGAAAAAAACAATGATCCCAATGACTCATGTGAACAAATATTTTGTATGTGTTGAATTGTTTGTATGGTTTAGCTGTTAAAGAGCAGCTTGAATTCTATTATATTTTATTGTACTTGTAATCTGCACCCTAATGAGACTAAAATAGTACATATATACTGAAGAAGACATAAAGTCGGGAGAATATGTACGGCAGTACCAGTAGACGGATATACAAAGGAAGAGATTTGTAATTTGCAGTCTAGTGAGACTAAAGTACATTTAGTACAAATAAGACTATAGTCGAGAGAACATGTACATTTAGTGCAGACATACTATATATATATATATATATATATATATATATATATATATATATATCACTTAATGTCACATCGTCGGTACCGTCAGAGTATGGTGACACTAAGTCGGGTCCATTACAATGGCGTTAAGTGGGATAAAGCAAATTTTAATCACTGACTGACTGGCGCTATTCTATGCATCGTACATAAAATTAATTCGCTATCTTTAAGTCGATCTGGCGACACACTTTTGTTCCTCAGCATGCAGCACATGACGTACTATTCGCTTTCTGCACTGTTGCTTGAGGCATAAATGATACTTTGGTCGCACGGCTGCAGCACGTTGGTTGTGTTAGGTGACAGGAAAACAAGCTTTGTAGCCATTATATTGGCGAGGTGAGTTTTTGCCAGACAGTTATCAACGAACAACAAAACTTTTCTGTTCATTCGGTTCATTTTGTTGTCGACAGAAATGGCGCAGTCCTCACACAGTTCACTTGTCAACCAAGCAAGCTGGATGTCCTTGTAAGTGACGGGCAGACTCTTTACGTTCTTGAAGCACCGCGGATTTCATGACTTACCGATAACAAGGAGCGGAGTCTTCTCAGTGCCAGATATGTTACAGACACGACAGCTGTTAAGCGACCTTTAGCTCGTTTGCCACCGTGGCACTTCTCACAACGAAAGCGCAAAGTCTTGTTCGGTAGCAGTTTATAAAACACGCCTGTTTCATCAAGATCAAAAATGTCATCTGGGCTGTATGCATCCAGATTTTTGGCAAACGCGAAATTCAGTCATTAACGACATCGGTGTTAACTCGGGCCGCTTCATCTAAGCCACCTTAAATGTTTTGTTGTGGCGTTTCTTACAACGCTAAAGAAAGCCGTTCAAACACTTTCAGTCCGGTATATCCAATTCTTTCTCCAAAATTTCCGCTATTTCCGCCAAAATAATACCGCTCACATGCAACTGTGCAGAACGTGTCTGCTTGAACCATTTCAGCAGACCACACTTAATATTCATGTAAGGACTCACACGCCTTCGCTTACAGTTTGACCTAACTTCTTCTTCTTCGTTCGCTTCTACCACCAAAACCGCACTGTGATCCTACTGAATTTACGCCTGTGGTCCTCGTTAGGTCCCGTGGTCTTCTGTGTGGTCCCCGAAAGGACCACACGAGATCCACGAGAGGACCACAAGGGGTTCAGAGTATCACAGGGCTTTAACCTGTATTCTTGGTATGTCTCAGAAGCGGGATTGCGTGACACCGTAGTTTTCATTGCACCAGTTTAGTCTAGGGTTGGACTTTCTCACCGGAAGACCTTGACGTGTTTAGGATATCAGTGCATCCCCACTGGGTGAGAGGCGGTAGCCCACCCAGTCCAGAGTTGGACCTTCTCACCGGAAAACCTCGACGTGTTTTGAGATACCCGTGTATCACCGCCGGGTGAGAGGTGGCTGCCCATCCAGTCCAGAGTTGGACTTTCTCACCGGAAAACCTCAGCGTGATTAGGATACGCAAACATCCCCGCCGGGTGAGAGGTGGTTGCCTATCTAGACTGCCCTGGTCCAGTGTCTCCGACTTCAGCATTTTGCGGTCGTGGCCGCTACCCTTCCTAGTTGTGACCAGGATGGAGCTTTTATCCAGGAGGACGAAACCTCGCTATTAGTGACTTCCACCCCTGGGTTGAGCCGGTTTAGGCATATTATCCCAGTATGGACATGTTTAGGACATGACCGACCTCTAGAGCAGAGGTACTGTGACATGCATAGCCTTCAAGATTCACCCCTTGTGCGAGCCGGTTTAGGCAAAAATTCACCAGTATGGGTGTATATCAGGCGTGACCGACCTCTAGAGCGGAGGTAGCATGACATGTCTAGCCATCAAGTTCCACCCCTGGTGTGTGCCGGTTTAGGCATATTTCACCAGTGTAGGTGTATTTCGGACGTGGCCGGCCTCTAGAGCAGAGGTGCCGTGGTATGTATAGCCCCCGTAGCGATACTACTGGACATACCGATTAAACTTCACTCTATCCTTTCCACCACATTTCCCATCAGCACCGCACAGCAACCTTTATTTCTTTTCCGCATTTCTTCCTTGACCGGGAGGAGCTTCGCTCCACGCGCGGCATTTGAAGAGTCTCGCCAGCAGTGTCTTAACCTCTGGGACAAGCCGGTTCATGCATTTCACCCGATATGACTGCACTCAGGACGTGGCCGACCTCCAGACAAGAAGTGCCGTGATTTGTCTGTTTGATTCGCTTTATCCTTTCTACCACCTTTTTCCGCAGTGATGCTGCGCGGCAACCTCATTTGCACCTTTCTTCATTGGCCGGAAGGAGCACCGCTCCACGCACGGCAACTGAAAAATCTCGCCAACTGCGATGAACTTAGACATGCATGGCTTAATCTTTGAGACAAGCATATGACTACTGGCAGGATCAACCAGACAGCTTTCTTCACCGAACCTTTGTCGGATATCTACCGACAGACCGACGCGGGGCAAGGGAGACAGCGCTCTGCTCAGAGCGGATCCCTTTCGACCCCGGCGGTGTTTCACTTCCTTTAACCGGCGGGCGCGGCCGGCGGCTCTCTCTGCTCTAGCGAACGAGACGAGAAGAGAGCCCAGCCACCCACAACATACGCACATTACATACTGCAGACCCGATACTCTTTGCGAGAGATGGGCCAATTTCGAGACCATCGGTCGACAAAACCGTACTACATCGTTAGCACGAACCTGGCTGGCTAGCCGTTTACATGCTTCGCTCGACGGACAAACCACTTGCTTCTGCATCGAAACACCTTAACTCTCGCCGTCCGGGAAGGGAGCGAAAGCCTGTCTCCCCACGCACGGAACTCGAGAGCGCTTTTTCGCCAAAAGAAATTTGACCTAACTAAAGACGAGTTCAATTTTGTCTCTGTTTTTAACAAGTTTGTATACAGTTGAAATGTCAATTTCGAATTTATCCGCCGTGTCCTTACTTGTACATTTTTCATCAACTTGTTTCAGAAAATCCATTTTAGTGCTCAAATCCAGATAAACACGTTTGCTTTTTGGTAGCCATTATCTACCACAACGAGAACCAGAGAGAACTTCCCGGCTATACGATTCACAGCACACTATTCGAGACTAACCAACTATCAACGCCTCGATAAAGAAGACAATGACAGAAATAAGCCCGATTTTAATCACGAAGGGCGGTCGTGGTAAGCTTTCATTCAAACTACCTGAGTTTTGATGCCAACATGTTCAAAAGGTTTATTTCGGCACATACTAGGTGATCAAACGGCAGGCCCATTCTTTGATGAGTCACGAACCTGATAATTCTTTGTGAGATGTTTGTAACTTGTACTTGCCCAGTTTGTGATACAAAGTGGTGTCTTTAACTCCTCAGGGTGCAAAAATACTGTGACACTGACCGATATCTGCCAATAAGCGGGGTGATATTAACCGGAGTAAAGCACATTAATTACTTATGGGAGTTAGCCGGAGATACAAACTTATGTGACAATATCAGGATTGTGACATAAAGCGATATGATATTAAGTGTGTGTGTGTATATATATATATATATTATATATAACACGAGGGGTGATTGATAAGTTCTCGGCATAAGGTACAAATGCTTAAAACACACAGTTGATAACAGGTGCATTTGCAGATAAGTTTAATGTAAGATTAAACACCAAGTTTCAAGAAATTAGCTGCAACCATTTTTTTTACAGGCTACTGAAGTGGTAAGGGGTGGCAGAAATTGAGAAAATGGATAATATTTCTCTTCGAGCAGTCATTCGCTGCCTCTGCGTCAAGGGCATATCATCGAATGAGATCCATGAGGATATGGTAGAGACTCTAAGGGAGAGTGCCCGTTCTTGCAGCACAGTGAAGAAATGGGCAGCTCAGTTCAAACATGGAAAGGAGAGTCTGGGAGATGATCCCTGTCCAGAAAGAAGACCGAGAACGGTAACCACCGATGAAACCACTGGAAGAATCCATGACATGATAATGAAGGATCGACGACTAACTGGGCGATACATTGCTACCCAGTTGGCCATCTCCCAGGAACGTGTTCTTGCCATTAATCGCAATGATCTTCAAATGACAAAGGTCTCTGCTCGACGGGTCCCGGAACTTCTTGGAGCTGATCACAAACGACAGCGTCTCAACATGTCAAGAGACAATCTTAGCCCTTTTTCTGCAGGTCCTGAAAAGTTTCTTCAGCAGTTTGTGACTATGGATGAGACTTGGGTTCATCATTTTCAACCAGAAACCAAAGAACAGCCAAAGCAGTGGAAACATCATGGATCCCCGCCTCCAAAGAAAGAAAGGGTGGTTCTGTCTGCAGGCAAAGTGATGGCTTCAATCTTTTGGGATTCAGAAGGTGTGC
This sequence comes from Achatina immaculata, assembly GCA_009760885.1. Classification (NCBI taxonomy): domain Eukaryota; kingdom Metazoa; phylum Mollusca; class Gastropoda; order Stylommatophora; family Achatinidae; genus Lissachatina; species Lissachatina immaculata. The sequence continues at coordinate 17,378,605 of CM019703.1, read as the reverse complement.
TATTGGTAGTCTACCTTCAAAAGAGCAGAACGGTCACCAGGGCTTATTACGCTACTCTTGTGAAGCAACTGCTGGCCAAATTGAAGGAAAATCGTCGAGGGAAGTTAACGAGAGGAGTCATCTTTTATCAAGACAATGCTCCAGTTCAGAAGTCGGTGGTGGCAATGGCTGCCATTCATGAATGTGGCTTCCAGCTTCTCGAAAGTTCTCCTTATTCCCCAGATTTGGCCCCTTCGGACTATTACCTGTTTATCAAACTCAAAGAGGAGCTCAGTGGACGCAAATTTGCTTCAGATGATGATGTCACTCATGCTGTAGACCACTTTCTTCTAGCACAAGATGCTGACTTTTACAAAAAAGGGATCCGTATGCTCCAGGATCGCTGGATTAAATGCATAAACTTGCAAGGGGACTATGTTGAGAAATAACCCCAAAAAGTTGTCCACAAATAATCCGTTGCACCTTATGCCGAGAACTTATCAATCACCCCTCGTATAATGAATTTATTTTCCATATTCCCAGTGCTTTTCTGCTCTTTGACGTAGATAAAATATTTGATCTACGGATGTTCCAAAAAAAACTTCCTAAACCCTTCTTGATCTCTCAGAATGTTCTCGCTGTATGGTTTTAATCTATTTAAATTTATAATAGATAGTATTTTGTAGCATAATATCTTCATTGATTCATGAAAGCCTGTGACAGCATAGATAGGGGCAGCTTATGGAAAATTATGAAAGAATTTGAGATACCTAATAAATTAATCAATTTAACTAGAATATATATGGAGGATACACACAATATAGTAAAATATAAAGGAAGAATGTAAGAACCCTTCGATACAAGAACTGGCTTAGAACAAGGTGATATATTATCTCCATTGCTATTCAACCTAGTATTAGAAAAGATTATCAGAAAAGTGAAAGAAGAAAGCAGTACAGAAGAATAAGCTAAAATACTGGGATATGGTGATGACATCGAACTGGTGGGGGAAACTATGCAAGAAGTTATCAATATCTCCATGCACGTGAGAGATGTGGCACTGAAAGTGGGCTTGACCATTACCAAGATAAGACAGAGTATATGAAGATATCAAGAGACCAGAGGCAGAATGATCCAGATTATATAAATGTTGGAGATATGATCATTAGGAAAGCAGAAACATACAGATATCTAGGCACAACCTTCAACAGAAGCAACATAGTAAGAGAGGAAATTCAAAGGTTGGGAATAAAATATGCTTTGCCTTGCAACACCTGTTAAAATCCAAAATCCTGTCCCAAAACACCAAAATAACAATCTATGTATACTTGTATTTGTACCAACTCCCCCGTAATTGCGAGCTGTTGTTCTTTGCAGTCGATGTTGTAGAGATGTTGAGGCACAGCATCGTATCGGCGTGGGAGCGGGTTATGGTTTTTCAGTCCCGGAGTACAGCTAATAAGCAGGGGGTGTGCAATGCTTCTTTAGCAGACTCCATGACCATGGGCACTATGACGATCCCTGCCCCGTTAGCCAGGCTAGGCCTGTTACTGTGGGGTACCACGGAGAGGCGGGACAGGGTCTTGGTCAGATATGGGTCGCTGATTGCCTCATCGGGCGTTTTCACCCCCAATAACAATCTACAAAAGTATAATAAGACCAGCCGCCATCAGAAACGTGGAGTACAACAAAGAAAGATGAACAACAATTGCAGTTCTTTTTAAAGGATACCAACAGTGGAGTATGGAGAGCTAGAAAGAACACTGCACTGAACAACTTATTTAACTCCCATTCATTCATTCATTTGCATGTCCTTACGAAACTTTGCCTCCCTAACAGCACTCCTGTAGGCCTCTCGGTTGTGAGCAAGATGGCCTGCTGCTGATGCATCCATTTGCAGATCATCAATGATGTCTTGCAGCCATCTTCGCCTTGGTCTTCCTCTCTTTCTTTTTCCTAGTATGTACTCTTCCAAGACTGTATTCTCTAGATTATCATGACGTTTAATATGTCCAAAATATTTAAGTTTTCTCTGTTTAATCCTCTTTATTAGCCAGCCTTCTTCAATATTAAGTTCTTGTAGTATGGATATATTTGCTATTTTTTTGTGCCCATGATATTTGAAGAACTCTTCTGTAGCATTTATATTAAAAGGGATTTATGTGTTTCTCAGCTGTTTTGTTACGTTTTCAGGTCTCATAGGCATATGTTGCGATGGGAAAGATACATGCCCTTAAAAATCTTTTTTTTGTAGTTCTGTCTGTTAATTCCACAGATTCTTTAGTTGTTTTACTTTCTAAAGAGCGATAGATGTGCTCGTTTTAATTTTCCTAATTATATCTCCATTATTAGTTAGTAGTGATCCAAGATATTCAAAACTCTCTACTTCTTCCAACTGCTCCTCATTGATACACATTTCAGCTGCCTTGTTTAACTCCCAACGAATTTAACTCCCAATGAATTACAAACTTAAATCCCAATGAATTATAAATTTAACTCCCAACGAATTATAAATTTAACTCCCAATGCATTATAAATTTAACTCACAATGAAATATAAATTTCACTCCCAACGAATTATAAATTTAACTTCCAATGAATTATAATTTTAACTCCCAATACATTATAAATTTAACTCCCAATGAATTATAAATTTAACTCCCAATGAATTATAAATTTAACTCCCAATGAATTATAAATTTAACTCCCAATGAATTATAAATGTCTTGAAACTGACAAGGCGACGCTGGTTGTGCCATGTAGAAAGAATGAAAGAGAACAGACAAACGAAAAATTATGTATGCACAAGCGATGAGGGAAACAAAACCAAAGGGTAGACCAAGACAGAGATGGAAAGACAATATAGAAGAACATATTTCAGAAGTTATTCTTACATCTGCCTGTTGATCTAGATACAGTTTTGATATTAATTGTATCACATGTGTTGGAAATTCCATTTTTCCCATTATTTCCCAAAGTTTCTGGTGTTGTACACAATCAAATGCCTTTGAATAGTCTATAAAAGATAAATATAGATTCACATTAAATTCTCTGGATTTCTCTATTATTGAACATATGATCTCTTGTTCCTCTTCCTTGTCTAAAACCAGCTTGGGCCATATTGATTTCTCCCTCTATTTTGTTCCTAAAATTTAAATTTTGGTTTTAATAGAATTTTACTGGCATGACTAATCAGGGCAACGGTTCTGTAGTTTGTGCATAATTTCGAGTTATCCTTTTTTGGCGGTGGTATGAATACATTTCTTTTGTATTCCTTTGGCCAAATACTTGAATTTTATATTAAGTGTGTAAAATATAACCTACCTGGATGGGGAGCTGCTGTCTTTACTTTTGAGACGGTTTAAGACCTTCTGTGCTTCAAGACTTAGGTAAACTTTCTTTTTTTCGTGGTCAAACTTGATCATGTAATGCTCTACCTGATAAACAGAGCGATACTGCATGTATGTTCAGTGAGCAAGCTAATGTTAATTTATATAAAACTGAACAAACAGAGAAACTTATAAGTAAACTTACGATCTCGCAACAAAAATTAGAACAAAATATGCAACTTCAAGATACTTTTAAGATCTTCTTCTTCTTCTCCTCCTCCTCCTCTTCTTCTTCTTCTTCTTCCTTGTCCTGCTCTCCTTTTTCTTCTCCTCCTCCTCCTCTTCCTCCTCTTCTTCTTCTTCTTCTTTCTCCCGAGTTTATAGTTTTTATTACCAGTTCTGTCTCTTGGATAGATTAAGCTCTTTTTGTACTTCCCGTAAAAGTCCATGCGCACGCACACAGACCATTCAACCTTCAAACTGTATATGGTTTCAGAATCCGCGGTGTCTTGTTTTGAGCTGGAAAACGATAACTTGTTCATTTCTGTTTACAGGTGACGGTTAATATGTAGAGGTAACTCTAGATTCCTACTGATATCTATGGAAACGCGTATTTTTCTATTACTTTTCCCTATATCGTATGTTTTGCTTTTGTACAAAATAAAAATAAAAATGATGATCTCCTTCTGCGTTCGCCCTCAAAAGGACATTAATGCGTTGTGTCACGGTTTGCAGCTGAACTGTGATATCTGAACTTTCGTTCGACACATTATGCTTTGGCATGGCTTATTTTAGGACCAGTTTTATATTTCCACTTCGATCTCAGTTCACTTGGACAGTTACTGTCTGTTACCAGGGGCACCACGTGAATGTAGATTAGGGTATTGTTCAGCTAACACTGGCACAAAGTCAGCTGTGAGTCGTTGATCCCATTTCACTCCCACCCCAAATACAGTGATGATGATCTTGGTCAGGTGGACTGTCAGTTTCTCATCAGTCATTTGCATGTCCCTTGAGGAACTTTGCCTCCCTAACAGCTCTCCTGTAGGCCTTTCGATTGTAAACAAGATGCCCTGCTGCTGATGTATCCATCTGCAGATCATCAACGATGTCTTGCAGCCATCTTCGCCTTGGTCTTCCTCTCTTTCTTTTTCCTATTATGTATCATTCCAATGCTGTTTTCTCTAAATTCTCATGACGTTTAATGTGTCCAAAATACTTACGTTTTCTCTGTTTAATCCTCTTTACTAACCAACATTCTTCAATATTAGCTTCTTGTAGTATGGATATATTTGTTATTTTTTTGTGTCCATGATATTTGAAGAACTCTTGTATAGTATTTACAGTCAAAGGCATTTATGTGTTTCTCATCTGTTTTGTTAAGTGCCCAGGTCTCACATACATATGTTGCGATGGGAAAGACAGTTTCTCATACCCTTTTTTAAAATCTCCAGATCTTCATAAGAAAACGAGTCCAAACCTACCTTGCAAGCAGCAATATCTGGCTTCTCATTAAAGCCCGCTACAGTGGTGATTACGTCAATCTATGAATAATTCTCAGAATTGTTACGACGGCCTATTTCCATGGAACACAGTTAGAAAGCGGAGTCTAGTCTTGATTAAGTGTGTCTGGTCCTTCAAGAGACTGTCTTAAAATGTGGTAAATATCATTATTATATATTGTTGTATTAGCATCACATCCTAATTTGGGGAACATAATTGAAGCTTCTAATTTTAAATGTCCTAAAATGCTATATTGAACCTATCTTGTTATATGGAAGTGAATCATGGACAACAGGCAGGTCTGCACAAAAATCATTAGAAGCAGCAGAAATGTGGTTTATTAGAAGAATGTTGCGAATCTCCTGGACAGCAAAAATAACTAATGAAGAATGTATGAGAAGAGCTGGAGAGACAAAAAAACCTTGTCAAAAAGATAAGAGAGAGACAATGTACTTTCATAGGACATGCAATGAGAAGAGGGGGCATTGAAAATATTATAACAACAGGAAAAATACAAGAAAGAAGATCAAGAGGAAGACCAAGAGAAATGATACTGGACAGTCTGACGGGATGGTGTGAGAGGAGATCACCAACTGAACTAATGGCCTGCATGAAGGATCGGGTACTCTGGAGAAGCATAATAGCCAACGCCAGTCGGCACGGCACCTGATGATGATGATGAATTTTAAATGAAGCCCGTAGTCTGAACAGGTTTCGGTCAGAAAAAGACATGCATAACCAGACCAAATCTATGCATAGATAATAATTTCTATATGCACTATGTAAAAAGATATGGCATTCAGGTATTTGGCCAAAAGATTGGAAAAGAACTGTATTCATACCACTGCCAAAAAAGGGTAACCTGAAATTATGCATCAACTACAGAACTGTTGCCCTGATTAGTCATGCCAGTAAAATTCTGTTAAAAATCATAATGGGTAGACTTCGAAAGAAAATAGAAGAAGAAGTCAATATGGTCCAAGCTGGCTTCAGGCAAGGAAGAGGATCAAGAGATCATATATTCAATCTAAGATTAATAATAGAGAAATGCAGGGAGTTTAATGTGAATCTATATTTATCCTTTATAGACTACTCAAAGGCATTTGATTGTGTACAACACCAGAAACTTTGGGAAATAATGGAAAAAATGGGATTTCCAACACATTTGATACAATTAACATCACTGCTGTATTTAGACCAACAAGCAGCAGTCAGAATAAATGGTGAAACAACAAGTTGGTTTGACATAAAACAAGGGGTCCGTCAGGGGTGCATATTGTCACCCTACTTATTTAACTTGTATACTGAAAATATAATGAGGAATGTTAGAGAAGATGTAGACAAAGAATATTACGATGCCATAACAGTTGGAGGTTATGAAATACCAGAGATTAGATATGCTGATGACACAGTATTGCTGTCCACAACACAAGAAGGAATGGAAAAACTAATTATGTCAGTCCGCAAGAACAGCGAAGAGCAGAACCTCTATCTTAATGCAAAGAAAACTAAAGTGATGACAACTGACAAAACAAACAAGGCAACTGAAATATGTATCAGTGAGGAAAAACTGGAAGAAGTGGAGAGTTTTGAATATCTTGGATCACTACTAACTAATAATGGAGATACAATGAGGGAAATTAAACGGAGGACATCTATTGCTCTTCAGAAAGTAAAACAAATAAAGAATCTGTGGAGAGGAGCAGACAGAACCACAAAAATAAGATTTTTAAGGGCATGCATCTTTCCTATCGCAACATATGCCTGTGAGACCTGGACACTTAACAAAACAGCTGAGAAGCACATAAATGCCTTTGAATGTAAATGCTATAGAAGAGTTCTCCAAATATCGTGGACACAAAAAAGAACAAATATATCTATACTACAAGAGCTTAATATTGAAGAAGGCTGGCTAGTAAAGAGGATTAAAGAGAGAAAACTTAAATATTTTGGCCACATTAAACGTCATGATAATTTAGAGAAGACCGTATTGGAAGGATACATAATGGGAAAAAGAAAAAGAGGAAGACCGAAACGAAAATGGCTGCAAGACATCGTTGATGATCTGGAACTGGATGCAGCAGCAGCAGGCCATCTTGCTCACAACCGAGAGGCCTACAGGAGTGCTGTTTGGGAGGCAAAGTTCCGCAAGGGACATGCAAAGGAATGAATGAATGAATGAGAAACTTATAAGAAACTTTCTACTGGCTCCATGAACAGTAGACCTCAGAATCTACAACAGTGATTAGCACATACCCAACAAATATACCAGCTCTACCCAGTTTTCCAATCTCACACAGAAAAGTTCTTAGTCTCACCTCTTCGCCCCACAGAAACTTATCCCCACTTCTCGTTTTGTGTTTGTTGTAGTGAGAGATGAACCTCCTCGTTCCTTCTGAAGAAATTTCTGCAGAGTGTCGTTCGCATTCTTCCCATGTCAGAAAAGGACCATCATTTAGTATACCCATTGAATATGAAGAGGTTGTTGCTCTTCCTGCTGCTGATTCTGGCTGTGTTATAATATGGCTTTTACAGGCTGTGAATACATAACATTCTCTCTATTATCAAAAAAGTGTATACCTAAAGAGAGCGGTTGACTTAGGCAGAAGCTGTTTATAAAAGAAGCTAACATGAACTAACAAGGAAGGGAAAAAGGGAAAGAACTAAGAAAATAAAACAGCAACACAGTCCAGCGATATTGTCATTGATCTTGGTGAGGGCTCAAACGTTGTGAAGACAATCTTTAAAATAAAGTGAACACATTAAAGGTAAAGGTAAAATTCAAATTTCCGTGCCATTAACAGGCATTCTGGTGGGATACGGCGTTAGGCCCCTTATTTCCAAGACCTTGGGCACATGAGAGTGTGATGTGGTCAGTATCATTTACTTTCTCAGATTTCTCTGGTATCCATTTTTAGAGGTTGGGTGCTGACCCCGTGGCCTTTTTGGTGTGGTGGTGCCAGAAAAAAAAATCCCCTCTACTGGGATTTGAACACGGTAGAACCGGATTAGTAGATCGAGTGCCTAACCACTCAGCCAACCATCTGTATATTCACAAACTTTAAAAACAAATCTAAAAGTATAATCTACTTTCCACAAAAACACAAATAGAGCATGTATATAAGCAAATGAAACAAACTTGTTACATAATTATGTACTTTCCTTATAACTTTCCCGAAGAAGATACACAATCGTTGCTTGGATGACTGGTACTTAAAGAAATACCGTGCAAGAGAACACACGAGAGTATTATTTACTCTGTGAAAAAAGATAGTTTTGATGTCTTTGAAGACCGCCATGTCTCTCTTCCCCCCCCCCCCCCTCCTCTCCCCATCCCACTTTCACAGGGCCTAGCATTCTTTTCAAGGTACTAATCATTTTAGTGCTTGAAGAGTATCCTCGGTCGACATGAATCAAGTTTGAGTCATGTCACAGCCACGGGTAATGGGTGTGCTTATATGATCTTAGTTTATCAGAGATCACTTGCTTTGTGAAAGGTTCGGTGCATTCCAAAAGTGTATCAATATAACAGTATAAGTATGGCTCACGTTGTAAAACAACCACACGTGGTGACGAAACATCGCCCCTGGATTTTTATAGGCTATTTGTGTCCTCTCAGTAATGGCCCTTGAGAGAAAACCTTAACTTCTGTGTGCAACTCTGGAGCTAGTGGAAATGGTGAAGTCTCGATGGCAGCTGGTTTAGTTAGTGATTATGAGATATATACGTGAGGTCAATCAGCCATTTGCATGTCTCTTGCCGAACTTTGACACCCCCCCAACCCCCAACAGCTCTCATGTAGACCTATTGGTTGTAAGCAAGATGATGCATCTATTTGTAGATTATCAACGATGTCTTGCAGCCATCTTCGCCTTGATCTTCCTCTCTTTCTTTTTCCCATTATGTACCTGTCCAAGACAGTCTTCTCTGAATTATCATGACGCTTAATGTGTCCAAAATATTTAAGTTTTCTCTGTTTAATCCTCTGTACTTGCCAACCTTCTTCAATATTAAGTTCTTGTAGTATGGATGTATTTATTTTTTGTGCCCATGATATTTGAAGGACTCTTCTGTAGCATTTATATTCAAAGGCATTTATGTGTTTCTCGGCTCTTTTGTTAAGTGTCCAGGTCTCACAGGCATATGTTGCGATGGGAAAGATGCATGCCCTTAAAAATCTTCTCTTTGTAGTTTTGTCTGTTCCTCTCCACGCCTTCTTTTTTTTTTTACTTTCTGAAGAGCGATAGATGTCCTCCTTTTTATTTTCCTCATTGTATCTCCATTATTAGTTAGCAAATAATATACGTAAGGACTTGTATGTAAAACTCTCAGCCGTACGGACATTTGTTAGTTTTCATTATGTCCGAGTAACTGAACGGAGATATTGTCAACAAAAACGGAAGTCACACATGCTGTCCAAGTCACTGGGTGTTTTTCTGAGTTGTGATAACTCTTATTGTGCCTGTCTCACTGAGCCATGGAGATTTGTATTTGTCTCGTCAACACGAACAGTTTATTTATCACTTGAAGGCTCTTTTCATCCATCAACCATCATCATCTGGTTCCACACATTAAACCATCTTCATGTTATTTTAACAAGTGACACTTTTTAGTTAATCGACGTTGCTGTTCCACATTTTGTAAGTGAGACGTCCAACCTGGAATCGTCCTGTTTGAGTGTCTAACGAACAGGGACATTTGTTATTACAACTGTCATGTTAATATATGAAACAGTCTCACAGAACGGACCCACTTTTACACAACATTTAGCAACAGAGGGAACATTCACCCCAAGACGAGAACGTAAACTGCGCTGTGGAATCACTAAATTAAACACATATATTTAGCAGATAAATCAAAAGGGAATTCAGAACACTACTTCGCTAACAGTCGTGAAATCATAATAAATTTAAGAGTACTTGGACTCGCATATAAGTTTAAAAATATGAATTGTTAATTAAACTCGAGAAGAAATAATATATTTGCACATGTTTATGTTTCTGGTATAGCAGGAAGTTCATCATATGGGGTTATTTCCGTATGCCTCAGAAGGCCCAAATACGGCTCTTTGTTGACTCGATAGAATCTATCTCATGTAGAACATTTACTTACGCTGTTAACAAAAATAAACAGTTAGACAACAAATGATAATAAAAAAAAGATGTTACGTTTTAGTGACCTCTTTCCTCTCCGCAACGGCCACCGCAGTCTTCCCTTCGTAGGCTTGGAGGCGCTTGGAGGTTCTACCGTGGCTCAAGAGCTAGATCAACCTAACTGTGTAAGTACTTGCCTCTTCTTGGAGTTGAGAACGGAAAGATAGCCAAGCGTGATGGCTACTTTGTCTCCAGTATCCGGGTTGCTCAAGAAAAATATGAACAATAAAACCACATCCAGTATCTCTAAACTTTTAATAGAAACTAGTTATGTTCAGCTAACTCGGATTATCGGAATATTTTTTGTTTGTTTGTTACCCACTTGCAAGAGTGAATACGTTTGTATCAAGCAGAAACACGCACAAAATCAAACTGCTAGTTTAATGCAGGAAACCTTGTTTGAAGTCATGATTACTATGTAATTTTTTCGGGTTTAATAAAAACTGTGTTCGTAACTTAAGCTTTCTTCATGTGACGTGTCCTTTCCAGAACGTTCTCTCTCACTGCCTCTTTAAATGCAATGCGGTCTTGTGCAAGTTGACCAGCGTCTCGCAATCACATGTTCAGACTCTGCGAATTCCTGAGTCCACTTGCGGCGAGTTTGTCCCTCTTGTCTTTTGCCAAGCATTATGCCTTCTACTATCTCCAAACTATTATGTTTCTTGATGTGGCCGAAGTGCCTCAGTTTTCTCATTTTGATGGTCTTTTAAGAGCCAGTTTTGTGCTAATATTATTAGTATCTATTTGATTTTCAAATAACTTCTGCCACAGATGCCAATAGTTTATATCTATGTAATCTAAAACTGCCACTCAACTATAAATATAACAGGCTATTAAGTTTACCTAGATTTTGAAGTAAATTCATTGCTTCTCTAGAATAATGAAGATCCTTGTTTAGAAACTGAAAACTACTGCTTTTTATATATAAATGTAACTCGCTACTAACTGCTGAAAGTTTATACCATAGATTAACATCACTTCTGTAATGACAATGGCACATGACACCGCCACGTACACCTTAGTTTAATTAATTTCATCAGTGACATTGTTTTTCCTAAAAACTTTTAATAGAACCTAATTATCACAATGTTTATGTTTTTCTGACATCTAATGGTGACTGCACTGAATCTCATTTGTTTAAAAAAAAACAATTACGTCACTGAAACAAATGAAACAAAAACGCGAAACTTGATATAGAAACAAAATTATAATACCTGTTCAGACACAGACAGATTTCTTTCTTGTTAACTTTGTAAGAACTCCAACATTTCAGATCTCTGTAACTACAGTCTCCAAAACACAAAAAAAGGTAAAGGTAAAGATAGTCCCATAGCAAATGCCGTAGGGGATGAAGCGTTAGGGATCTCATTATGCTGGGACATCAGAGTATGGGGTGAGTTCCAAAACACAACAACAGCCAAAACTGGCAGCTTGAGCATGGCGTTTTTTTTTTTTTAACCCGCAAGGGCTCGCTAGATAAGTTCACCATCTAACGGTGGTGAGGGTTTGTAGATTAAAATCTACTTAGCCTGGGTGGATCATGGTAGTCTTCCGTGCCAGGTCTGGATCCAGATGAGGTTGTAAAAAGTCACAAACATTTGCTACTGACTTACACCGTTAGTCGATGCAGAACGTTAAGATAAATCATAGAATAGCAGTAAGTATATTCTGTTACATTTAAATATACATCACCAGAATTACCACGCTAAGAAAAGCATAAATGGATATTCGAGGGATTAGCATATGAAGATTTGGTGAGCTGAGTTTTAAATTTCTAAAGGCCAAATATGTGTGTACGGGGCTTAACTAGTGTACCAGTATGTTAGTAGAGTATTAGTGTAACTTTGAATTTTTGTAGTCGAAGGGAAATAATCAAGTTAAAAAGTAAAGTAATTATACAGTCCATTGAGAGAAACCCTGAAATTAAGTAACATCTATTTTTAGAACACTCAGGTCATAAAAAGTCGGACTGGTCACGGGATTTTGTTGCGCGGGAAGTCTGTATATGGACAGCAGACAAAATTGAAGCTAACAGAGAGGATTTTTATGAAGATGTTGTTTTATTGAAAACTAAAGGTCATGAAAACATGTAACTTCACATGAACTGAATGTTTCATTATGCAACACTCTGGAAGCTTGAGAAGATTTTGGAAGGAATATTTAAGGATCGGAAAGGATGACTAGGAGTAGTCTGTTCATACAGACTAGGAGTAGAATTTAGTTCAGTTTCAGTGCAGTTCTTTATGTTATAGAGAGAGATAGCCACTCCTGTTTAGATGAGATGTAGTTTTGAGTTATCATTCAGCATACCGGATAGATGTTGAGATAGACTGGCTAGAGAGGGTTTTTTTTAAAAATGTTCCTTTAGCTTGAGTTGGAATTTGTAGCTAGTCTGTAACAGAAGTTGTGAAAATATAGCGAACAGTTGTAGTTTTGTCCTGTTTATGACAGGCAGATCCCTTCTGCTGTAATTAGGAATGAGTCTGTGGTGTTTTTGGAATGCGCTACATTGTGAGAAGTTTTCGGTAATCTTGTATGTAATATTTTTTTTATCATTTATTTGATAGTGGTTTCTTCCCATATGGCGTAATCACGCAGGGAATCTTGTGTTTGTAATCTTGTCAAGCCTTATGGTTTCATCTCATTTCCCATCAGTTTCAACACTCATTTTCCTCATTCAATATATGTGTACTTTTTAGTCGGAGTTGTATTGAGTTGATGGGGTTTTTCTGCTGTTAGTTCTGTTGTGCGACTGGAAGTCTAGTTGAAGTTTTCATTTGTGACACACTTGTTTTTCTTTGTAGTAGTGGCGAGTCTGGGTATTGTTGTTGTGTTACTCAGGTAGTACTACAGTGACAAGATTGCCTATTGGTTAAAAATCAATTGAATAAAATCTTCCAGGCAACAAGAAGAAGAATAGCATTAAAAAGCACAGTACATCTTCACTACTTCTTTATGAGAAATTCTATCTAAGAAGACATTCCCTTTGTTCTTGCAAGACTAACTGAATCCTAGATAGCTAGCAGTACAGAAATCCTAGTATAGTTGGTGCCGTGATGGCACATCAGTACTTGTCACAGGGCGATACATCTTCACTAGATCCCCGTGGAATGCAGGGAACATAAACAAACATTCTAAGCATTCTCAAGGATCATGCAGCTCTACACTGTTCTATGTTCTTATCTACCTTTCTTTGAGCATCTTTCTTCATCGAATGTTAATGATAATTGCTTTGTTCCCATTTAGAAGAATTAGAAGCGGATGGAGGTTTGCAGCATATCGTGGAGGTAGAACACTCAAACGCGAGGTCGAGGTTTGCAGCATACCGTGGAGGTAGAACACTCAAACTCATTGCCGGAGTTTGCAGCATATCGTGGAAGTAGAACACTCATACTCATTGCCAGGGTTTGCAGCATACCGTGGAGGTATAATACTCAAACTCATGGCCGGGGTTTGCAGCATACCGTGGAGGTATAATACTCAAACTCATGGCCAGGGTTTGCAGCATATTGTGGAGGTAAAAGACTCAAAATGAGGCGGGGTTTGCAACATATCGTGGAGTTAAAACACGCAAACTCATTGCCGGGGTTTGCAGCATACCGCGGAGGTAGAACACTCAAACCCATGGCCGGGGTTTGTAGCATACCGTGGAGGTAGAACACTCAAACTCATGGTCGGAGCTTATACAGACACATGCTCAAGCATGCGGATGGAAATAGAGACCATCACACAAGCATTAAAATGAATCACCATCATTATCGATTCTCAAAGCCCACTGAGAAAAACAACACAAAGCCATAAGAAGTGAATGGTGATGAATTGCACATCAAAAACTTCACATGGATATACTGTCCTGGTGATGCCAGAGTCGACGGAGATGACACGGATGACAAACTATCGGCAAGAGCCAAACTGGAGGTCCTCATCAAAATGGACAAATCGGACTTCCATAAATCCGTCAAACAACAACTCGAGGAACAGTTCCTTCAAAACACCCACCATGAACGTCTTACTACGTTACATGTAGCCAAGGGCAGTGGGTGGAAATCCCAGTTAAATGCTAGATCACATGCAATACACAACCAACGCAACACTGGAATCATTTCTCTAAAAACATTGAAGGACATCCTGATATCAAAGGCCAAACACGTATGGGCATGCACTGAATGTAATGAGGCCTCTCCCAAGGACCAGCAATAGAGTTAGACTTTTTTTAAACAGTTACAGTTTAGAAGATTGCACTAAAACCGAATGATGTCACCTATATACTGACGATGGCAAACATCATTGGTTGAACAACTTTTCTTACAACCATGTTCTACCAACATTTTATTCGCATCTGGCAAAGTAGCAACAAACAACAATGCTCTGCTATATCTGCTACCAGTATAGTTCACATTACTTTCTCATCTAACATATATTAATACGCCCTTCTTCACTGAGTCTCCCTCTGTATGCAGCAATCTTTTGCCAGTTTTTCTAGCCTTTATGACTGATGGAGAAATCTCCCATTAATGAATTTTTAAAAAAAAAAACATCTAAGAGTCTCCTAAATCAGTTGTTCCCAAAATAGAACCTGGAAGTGGTCTTGGTGGGGTCCGCACGGCAAGTAGATTATACATAATCATAGAAATGTGTAAAGGGCTTTATTTTAATCCTAGGTGGCAGGGAAATGTGTGACACGAACTATCGTTGCCTTTAGGAGCACGAGAACTGGCAAATCTTGAGTTATTCAACAACAACAACAAAATTAAAAAAGATAAAAGTCGGGCTAACAATATGATGCCAAGATTTTTCAGTATTTATATCTTTTCATACATTAACATATGGAATTCAAAAGTTATAAGCACAAAAACCAAGTTAAGACTATTCAATTCAAATGTAATATCCACCCTCATTTATGCATGCGAAAGCTGGAAAACAACTAAAGAAATAGAAAAGAAATTAGACTCTTTTGAAAACAAATGCCTAAGGAAAATACTCGGCATCAAGTGGAATGAATTCAAGAACAATGCAGAGATAAGACAGATGACTGAACAACAACCAGTCTCACGGGTGATCAGGAAAAGGAGATGGACATATGTTGGCCACTTGATGAGAAGAAATGAGCAGAGAATCCCAAAACAAGCTATCAAGTGGAACACAACAGGCCGAAGAAAAAGGGGCAGACCGCGTGAAACTCTGAAGAGAACATTATTAAGAGAGGCCAAGTTAACAGGCATAAAATCCTTTGATGAGGTTGAAAGACTCGCCGAAGACAGGAAAAATTGGCGAACTACTTTGCGAGCCCTATGTGACGTCTAACGGCACGGGAAGGATATAAGATATAAGATATAAGATACATTAACAGTGACAACATGAGCCAACTACAAAGAATGTTTAATAAAATTTGGAAAGAAGAAAAGACCCCTTCTAAATGGAAAAAGCGAGTCATTGTTAAAATACCCCCAAAAGGCAACATCAGTGACTGCAATAATTGGAGGTGTGTAACCTTACTATCAGTTGTGTCGAAGGTGTTATGTAAAGTGATTCTGAATAGAATTGAAGATGTCGTGGATACTGCAATAAGAGAAGAACAGGAAGGATTTCCAAAAGGGAGAAGTTGTCTCGACCAGATCTTTACTCTAAGAATAATATTTGAAGAACATAATGAAAAGCAGAAACCATTAATCCTGAACATCATAGACTTTAAAAAAGCATTTGATAGCATACACAGAGATTCATTGTGGAAAATTTTAAGACTATATGGAATACCAACTAAAATTGTCAACATCATTAGAGATCTCTACAACAGATATGTTTGTGCAGTCAAGACAAAAGAAAGAATGAGCGAATGGTTTCAGATCGAAACATGCGTGAAACAAGGATGTATATTATCTCCATTGTTTTTTGGAATTGCCATAGACTTTATAGTGAAAAGATGCTGTACATGTAAAACCAGCATTGATTGGGTACATGAGACCCAAATAGAAGATCTTGATTTTGCTGATGACATAACTCTTTTCACTGACAATGTGAAATCGATGCTAGAAAAAACAGATTCCATGTCTTCCTTGGCTAGCAAAATAGCTCTTGAAATTAACAAAGACAAAACAAAAATAATGAAACTTCTCATTAATCAAGAAGGAAAAATATACGTAGAAGGAACAGTTGCTAATGAAGGAAACCAATTTGCATACCTTGGAAGCTACATAGACTAGGATGGTGACACCAAGAAGGAAGTTAGAATTAGAATTGCAAAAATAACATTGTTCTTCAAAAGTCTTGAGAACATACTACATTCAAAAGTTATAAGCACAAAAACCAAGTTAAGATTATTCAATTCAAATGTGATATCAACCCTCATTTATGCATGGGAAAGCTGGAAATCAACTAAAGAAAGAGACACGAAATTAGACTGTTTTGAAAACAAATGACTAAGGAAAATACTTGGTATAAACTGGAACAAATTCAAGAACAACGTAGAGATAAGACAGATGAGCAAACAACAACCTGTCTCATGGGTGATCAGAAAAAGAAGATGCACATATGTAGGATATGTAGTGAGAAGAAACAATCAGAGAATACCAAAACAAGTTATCAAGTGGAGCACAACAGGCCGAAGAAAAAGAGGTCGATCACGTGAAACTCTAAAGAGGACATTGTTAAGCGAGGTCAGTTCAGTGGGCATAACATCCCTTGATGAGACTGAAAAACTTGCCGATGACAGGAAATCTTGGCAAACTACCATGTGAGCCCTATGTGACTTTAGCTGCTTGGGAGGGATGTAATATCTAATATATAAGGAACAGCTTTATTAATTAATGAGCATACAGTTTTAACATTTCATTTTACACCTTAAACAGATGGAACCATACAGGATGAAGAAATAGGAAAAGAAGAGAAGATATAAATTCACATGAATGATATATAAAAAAAAGGAGTGGGAAAAAAATAAATACAAGAAAGGGAGCACTTAGCTGTGACATATGAGAAGTTATGTCTGAGATGTCTATGATGATGAAGCACTGAGACTGAAGACACTTCAAATCTTCAAATCCTCATTTAAACATTCACAATATTTCACCATGCCCACTCTGAGACATAGCTTCATCTAAATCACTGTCAGCCAGTGGTCCTTTGTGTGCATGAAGAAAAGCACTTGTTACCAGGTGACCAAGAGAAGAAGTCTCCATGTTGACACCAAGCAGGTCATCTCTGACTGACCCTTGTGCCCTGTTGGAGATGGAAGAGACAGAGTGGTCTAACCATGGCACAACAACACGAGATTTCTACACGAAAACTCACACTACTCATCATCAGCTAAACATCAGTACCGATGGACAGCATCAGCACTCCTCCCTTACCACAGCACATTAATGCATAATTAAAATCTGGTGTTTGTTTTGGCATGTTTATTTAACCAATTATAAGATGCATGTAGACTCTGAGCTAGTACATAATTAAATAATTATAAAAACCATTCTTATCTAAACATCATGTTATAATCAGTGAAGAAAACAACAAGACTGGGGACATGAGACACAAATATGCAAGAAATGCTTAGTTCAAATGTGTGCCTGGCCACCAAATTTTGTTTTATTTTACGTAATATTTACAGTGAAATGCAAGACCACTGATAAATATATGATGCATTGCTCTGGCTTCATTCTCAGAAAGAGATGCCATCATGTTTCCCTATGTAGTTTAATTACAGGTATTTGTAACAACATAGTTATGTGTAGCAAGTATTGATCATATATGTAGTATTTTCCAAAAACATTCATAAGTGAAAGAGATCAGTTACTAGTTAGCTCTTTCATTCTTTATTATTTTCTCTATTTTCAGAATCTTTCTTATCTTTTCTGTTTTCTTTTTCATATTTTTATTTCAAAACTTTCATCTTCCATTTCACATTCATCCTGAAAGTAGAATTTTACAGCATACAGTTCATCTGTCCTTCATTTCTGCATTTTCCCATATCCGATCACAAACCTTCTTAATGCAAAATCACCGAAACCATATATATATATATATATATGCACACATAAATCCAACAAAGTAAAAGCCCATATGTGTATGGTCAAACCAGAAAAAATAGACATTAAGGATAGCAAATAAACATATGTGCAATAAGAATGTTGAATGACATCAAGATGATCATGATATATACACAGACAAGAAAGGATCTGCATCAAGAGGATTAGGAACTGAGAGAAATGTGAAAATAAAAAAAAAAAGAACTGTGACCATTGTAAAAGGATACTAGGAGTTTTAATAATGATCAGAACATTCTTTCACAGAACTGACAAATGTTCAAGTATATGCAAGACAGCAGAAATATACCTTATCTATGTTATTATTTACACTGCAGAAAGACATTTCTCATAACCAATCAATTATTTTGATTACATTTTTGTTTTTTCTTTGTTAGCAGAACATCTTTCATGTCACATGAAAAGACAAAGGCAGAAACACAGTAGCTGATTTAAAATGTATTCTTTAACAATTCTGAACAGGAAAATAAGATTCAAAGCCGGGACATTGAAACTCCTCAGGCAAGCTTCCTAGTGGATATAAATTTGAGTATTTATAAACTCAACTTGACAAATTTTATTTTAGCTGCTTGGTTCATCTCCTCATTTTTTTTCTTTTTTCTAAAAGGCAAGAAAATTCATAGAATACTTTAAAAATTTAGAAATTAGTGAAAAATATTGCACACTTCATGAAATAGACAGCTATAGAATTTTCATCTCTGTGTGGAACTATAAATTTATAACATATCCCTAGAGTAAGCTTTCACAATAAGGCCTTGTTCGCAGGTCCTTAAGCACTGTTCTTAATTGTCCAATACTACCCACAAACTACCAAAATACTTCTCTCAGCTGTAATGGTGTTCTTGAAGCTTATAAACCATTTATTACTGGCAGAATAAGACAAACTGAAGCCCCATCCATATATGTATAACTTAATTTCACTGCTAACAGTAATATGTAGCCATCATCAGTCACGTGAAATTTTCTTGTGTTTCTCTGGATTGGTAAATGACTTCCATGTTTTTGCTGTCATCACATCTCCCTTTGTAACTCCACTGAAGTCAAAGCTCACCAGATTTGGGATTGTTGACAGGACATATTGTCTGTATCCCTGTCAGGAGATTGCAATGTTGGTTCGTATTATCATTTTTTTAAAATAAAAGTTTTCAAATAAGCACAATAATTCAGATAATTTACTACACATCATCTTGCATTTTTGTTTGATATACTTAGATACTGGAGAACAAGAAAGACTAAATGAAGACTTTAACAGTTTTTAAAAAATTCATAGAAATTACGGGAAGTTGAAAACTAAACCCTAAGGAGATTATAGTCAGAACAGTCTAAATATGTCATGAGAAGAAATAAGTACAAGAATAATTAGGAGACCAAGATAAAAAAAAAATAATACAAATGGCATTATAAAATGAAAGATGACAAGAAAGGCAACTGATCTGATAAAAAATACCACATTCAATACAAATGGGAAAAAATGATAGCAAGGTTCTAAGGACTGTTATTGCCGGAGGTGGGGTGCAGGATACGCTCTCCACTCCAATGGTGTGCATCTCAAATAGCCTCTGACAGTCAAGTCCAGCTCCTGGCCTTCTTGTGGCAGAACTGTTTAAACTGACAGGAGAAAGGACGAAGGCGAATATCTGGCGCCTGAAAACCAGATGCTTCAGGCAGATGAGAATCATATTTGGTAGCTCATCTACCAATGCTGGCGAGATTCTTTGGATGCCACGTGTGGAGTGAAGCTCCTCCCAGCCAAGGAAGAAAATGCAGAAAAGTAATTAGGGTTGCTGTGTGGCACTGATGTGAAAAGGTGATGGAAAGGATAAAGTGAAGCTTAATTGGTATTCCAGTAGTATCGCTGCAAGAGCTACTCATACCACGGCACCTCTGCTCTAGAGGCCGGCACATCCGAAATACACCTATACAGGTGAAATATGCCTAAACCAGCTTACACCAGGGTGTAACTTGATGGCTACGCATGTCACAGTACCTCCGCTCTAGAGGTCGGTCACGTCCAATATACGCCCATACTGGTGAAATATGCCTAAACCAGCTTACACCAGGGGTGAAACTTGATGGCTACGCATATCACGGTACCTCTGCTCTAGAGGTTGGTCACGTCCTAAACACACCCATACTGGGATAATATGCCTAAACCGCCTCAACCTGGGGGTGGAAGTCACTAGTGGCGAAGATTCGTCCTCCTGGACAAAAGCTCTGTCCTGATCACAACTAGGAAGGGTAGCGGCCACGACCACAAAATGCTGAAGTCAGAGACACTGGACCAGGGCAGTCTAGATAGGCAACCACTTCTCACCAGGTGGGTATGTACGTGTATCCTAATCATGCTGAGGTTTTCCGGTGAGAAAGTCCAATGCTGGACTGGATGGGCAACCACCTCTCATCCGGCGGTGATACACGGGTATCTCAAAACACGTCGAGGTTTTCTAGTGAGAAAGTCCAACTCTGGCCTGGATGGGCTACCGCTTCTCACCCAGTGGAGATATATTGATATCCAAAACATGCTGAGGTTTTCCAGTAAGAAAGTCCAACTCTAAACTGGTGCAACTAAAACCATGGTGTCACGCAATCCTGCTTCTGATACCCACCAAGAATACAGGCTCAAGCCCTGTGATACTCTGAACTTGTTGTGATCCTCTAGGGGATCTCATCTGGTCCTTTTGGGGACCACAGGACCTATCAAAGACCACAGGCATAAAATCAGTAGGATCACAGGGCAGTCTTGGTGGTAGAAGCGAAAGAAGAAGAAGAAGAAATGATAGCAAAATAGAGGTAAAGGTCAACAAAGGAAAGACACTTAATGAAGCAAAAAGTGAACAACAGCTATGTACTGAGAGTAAATAACAAGTTAGTGGGGAAAGTCAAAGAATGTGTATATCGTCCCAACAGAGAAGTAGAAGATGGAGGCAATGGAGAAGAACATCAGCTTTTGCAATCCTGTAGAATATATAGAAATCGAAACAAGTGAATGCTGAAAAATCACAAACACTACAAAAAAACAAGCTGAATCCTTTCCAGAATAAATGTTTACAAAGGATTAGAAGAACATTTTGGCCAAGCATCATAAGAAATAACACCTTGCTGACAGAAATGCAGATGAGGCCACTGACAGCAAGTATTGAAGAGAGACACTGGCACACACCATGTGCTTCAGATGACTGACAACTTCCTACCAAAAATAGCACTGAGATAGACATCACAAGAGAACAGGAGTAAGAACAATAAAAGAGTGTATGATGAACATAGAGGCCTGGTAATAGTAGAAAAAAATGTGAAGAACAGGCATTTGTGAAGAACCACTGCAGAAGTCCCATGTGTCTTGGGCACTTAAGGTTCATAGAGAGAGAGAGAGAGAATACAAATGGAAAAGCAAGATCATCTGTGCCTCTCAGTACAACACTTAATGAATGAATCACAAACAGTCTCATTATATGATACTGTGCTTCAGAATTTCATGACCATTATCTTTCACTGTGTTCCCTAAATATCTTGCCATGTATGTTTATGTTTCATACATTACAAATGGGAGCAAACATGACTGTAATAGTGTGATAGTATGGTTATCAGTCCCAGCGCAGCAGGGATGACCATGTGCTGATGCTCCCAGTACAGGATCTGCCTCGCTAACATGCTCCCCCTAACAGGCTCTGCTTGGCTAACATGGCAGAGCTTGTTTGATTCCAAAGTGGTGGAGCCTAGTATGAAGCTTTCTTGGTCTGCTCCAGTCTACAAGCTACCCAGAGTAACCCACTCCCAGAGTCATATTTTAAATACTTTTATGCACTGGCTGATAAGAATATTCTGCTTGTGGTTCCTGAGAGAATCAAATGCAACTTAGTGTAATCAAGATATATAAAAATTTGAGAACAGTACAGCATAACATGGTATATAACACAAACTCTTATTTCATAAATTTTCATTCATTTGTATGTCCTTTGTAGAACTTTGTCTCTCTAACAGCACTCCTGAAGGCCTCTCTGTTGTAAGCAAGATGCCCTGCTGCTGATGCATAAATTTGCAGGTCATCAATGATGTCCTGCAGCCATCTTCACCTTGGTCTTCGTCTCTTTCTTTTTCCCATTATGTACCCTTCCAAGACAGTCTTCTCTAGATTATCATGACGTTTAATGTATCCAAAATATTTAAGTTTTCTCTCTTTAATCCTCTTTACTAGCCACCCTTCTTTAATATTAAGTTCTTGCAGTATGGGTATATTTGTTCTTTTTTGTGTCCATGATATTTGAAGAAATCTTCTGCAGAATTTACATTCAAAGGCATTCATGTGTTTCTCAGCTATTTTGTTAAGTGTCCAGGTCTCACAGGCATATGCTGGAATTGGAAAGATGCATGCCTTTAAAAATATTATTTTTGTAGTTCTGTCTGTTCCTCCCCACAGCTTCTTTAGTTGTTTTACTTTCATAAACTAAAATACTGAAATACAATCTCCCTGCACACCTTGATATTTTCAATATCATTTCCATGAAGTGTAAGCTTCCACAGTTTCTTCAGACTGGCCAACTTGTTCACTTCTTTCAGCTCAGTAATACAATTTCCATGAAGATAGAGGATTTTTAGATTCTCAAACTGCGTTAGAACCTGAAAATAAGATAAGGAAGTGTACCTAAATGTTAAAAAATTAAATTTTATTTTATGTCAAAATTCATTTTGCTAACAAATAAACAGGCAAATTCTCACAAGATTAGTTACTGAAAACAAGATCAAGTGAAATTAGGATTTTTCTTTAAAAATAAAAACTAAACATTTCAGGGAATTACAAATTGTCAGGTTAGAAGTAAAATAAAATTTTTAAACTTATCACCAAAAATTAGCAGTTATTTCTCCTCTTCTTAATAACTTACTTAACTCTTCCTGCACCACAGAAAAAAAACGCTGACGTTCCCACTCGTGCCACACAAAAAGCACGGGTCTTGATATGTATAGGGGATATAGTTGTAAAAGTGAATGTACAAAGTAATTCCACTTTAAAAGTATACATATTATGCATGAAAATAGTTGTACGTGTAAAACGATTTCATAAATGAAGAGTTTTTTAGGAAAAAAGTAGTAGTGTGATGATTTTAGCTGATAATTGTGTAGTGCTTACCATCAGCGATGCCTAGATGTACAATGTTTACCATTGGCAATTTCCTGATCTACTTAAATTTTCATCCGATCTTGTCATGTGGTGGCATTCTCACTACAATAATATCTGAAATAACCTTCTACTTCTCCAGTCCATTTAATAGGTCCGGATGTACTTGGGGTACATTCAGGAACAGTGTTCTGGTCATAGGACATGTCCTTATGCCTCCGAAATCACAATAAATATGGAAATTTCTCAGTTAAAAACTTGATTTCACTCGGTTGTTTGCCATGCTTTGAACTATGAAAGGTCACCAGACATGCGCAGATAAATCGTGTACAATAAAAAGTTACAATAGTTTTATGCTGCAACAAAACAAAATCACTATAACGTGGATGGCAGGCACTAGACTGACAGGAAGAATTCACTATAGTGTCGATGGCAGGGAAGAGTTAAACTTAAATAGCTCAAATATTAAAACATAAAACATATTTATCTCAGGAATGTAACTTTCACACAATAATTAGTGTATAAGTATACAACTATACATGAAGCACTGCAGTAAAGCTGTGATACCAAAATGTATAAACTAGGAAAAAAGTAGGAACAGCTTTATTACTTAATGACTACACAGTTGTGATGTTTCAGCGTGAGCCTTAATCATACAAACATATACAGGACAAAGAATTAGAGAGAGGAGATAGATTCACATGAATCCTATGTTAAAAAAATAAATAAATAAAATGAACAGAGCACTTAGCTTGAAAGAATATGCAGATTTTCTGACACTCATTCAGAAATGCCTTGAAGTGGAACTTTGCATATATTGGCACCAGAAAATGTAACCGCCATCGCTGTGTTACCCACCCTGTAGTTTGGGAAATGAACACAATCACCTTTGCTAAAACTATCCTCACTCTTCACGAGGGATTCATGTGCAAGTCTCATAATGTAATACATGTCATTGTATGCAAAAGATGCAGGATAGCTTATATTGGTGAAAATGGCCTCAGACTAGGGTACTGCATGCAGAAACATCTGTACGATATCACCCACCATGCTTCAAAACCAGTCCTGAATCATTTCAGTGGCCCCAACCACAAAGGCAAATCTGATTTTCTGGTAATACCCATCAAACAATGTCACGCAGATGATACAAGCCACCTAGCGCTTGAGAACTGATACATTTAGGACTATGGGACACTGGAACCACATGGTTTGAACTTGTTATTCAGCTACACATAACATTCTCCTCTTCCACAATCATAATCCCTCTCCACTAAGCTATCATGTTGATAGATCCAACTATCACACATCACAAGTCTCTATTTACACATTCTCTACGCTTCATCATGCGCATTTCTGTACATTTCTGAACGAGCACACTTTGAATGTAGCAATGGGCGCATTTCTGAATTAATGCCAGAGGAAAAGCTCCATATTCTTTCAAGGTATTTCTGAACGAGAGTCCGAAAATCTACATTTTCTTTCAAGCTAAGTGCTCTATTCATTTTATTTATTTATTTTTTTAACATAAGATTCATGTGAATCTATCTCCTCTCTCTAATTCTTTGTCCTGTTTGTGTTTGTGTGATTAAGGCTCATGCTGAAATGTCACAACTAACTTTGTAGTCATTAAATAATAAAACTGTTCCTATTTTTTTCCTAGTTTATACATTTTTGTAACTTTCACAGAACTTAAGATTTTTTTTATGCTTATGATCTTACATCAGTACAGGCAATAACTAAAGAAGCTGGTAACAGTGACTCACTGGATCAATGTGGTTCAGCAAGTTGAATGAAAGATCTATCCATTCAATGTTGGAAACACTATCAAAAATGGTTATCGCAAAAGCCATCAAACCGTTGACTTCCTGCATTTTATTGTTGTTCATTCGCAAGCAATGGCTAATAAACTTTTCTTCTCCATCTTCCTGGATTATTTTGGTTTTCACTGGCTGATACTTGTGAAGAGATAGCTCTCTTGTCTCTCCTTTATTGCACTCTGTAAATATATTTGTATTTATTATTGGATGTAAAGATGATATCAAACAGCTTACTGATCAAGACTGTTTAATTAGAACACCCACTACTGTATCATTTATTTTGAATTAAATTTTTGCATTTGCCTCATACCATATATTTCAAAACAACCAGAAGATATTATAAAAAACAAGTACCACATTGTTACACTGATCCTGCATATTGCTCTATTGGTATGAATCATGGGCAATAAACAAACAATTTAGACCAGTGTGAATATCATTGGTGCAAACAGAGATGTAGCTTCAATAAGTAATATTATGAGTGCTCTGAATGGCAAAGATGACTAATGAGGAGTGCCACTGAGATCTCATGCAATGGGATAGGGAGGACCTCAACACATCACAACAACAGGAAATTTTAAACAGAAGAGAGGCACAGAAAGACTCAGACAGTTTGACACTAGCATGGTAAAAATGTACTAAAGCAGCTAATGGAAAACTGTCAGAGACTGACATCTGTGGGGAAGCACAATTGCTCATGTCTATCAGCACGGCACTCAATAATGATGATAATGATGATGCCAGTGATGATTACAAAAGTTGACATTAACAAGGATAATTAAAGAAGAGGTTTTCTTTATGTCACTCTGCATATCACTTTGCACTAGTGATATCCACACTCATCAGTCATCATTAATGATAACACAAATGACTAAATGTCTTCCTGACTTAAAAGCCGAGTTAAGTACACAAGAAAATTACATAGTTTCTATATCTTTTCACAAAGCATCAGAAACTCTTCACCAGAATTAACTGTTTGCGTAATACAAACTGAAAAGCATAAATTAAAGAATCAATAATCAGTCATCACAAAGTAGACGCCATTAAATTCCTGTGAAACTGTTTCATAAATGCTGAATCACATCACAGGAGCGGACAAGAATCACATTATCCGAATAGATAAATAAGATCCATGCATAATCTTTCATTAGAAGATGAATTATTATGCTAGCTTTAATCCACACATGACAAAAATATCTATGTCTGTATATACTGAAGAAAGGTTAATAGGTTAAGATTATTGTGTTCCCTATATTTGTGTAGCTTGATTAGAAGTTTTTATTTCTATATCCACTACTGAAAAGTGGCAGCCTGGCTGGCTGAATGGTTAAACGCTCAGTCAACTAATCCGATGGTACCAGGTTCAAGTCCCAGAAGTGGGGATTTTTTTCTGGTACCATCACACCAGAAAGGCCCCCAGAGTCCACCCAGCCTCTAAAAATGAGTATCAGAGAAATCTGAAATGGTAAACGTGGCCAGGCATGATAATGACCATATATATATGACCATATACCAAAGGTCTTCGAAATACAGGCCTAACACCATATCCACAATAAGCCTTAATGGCATGAAAAGGAGGATTTTACCTTTATTTTACTACTGAGAAATAAGCTGCTTCTTATTTTATGGCTACATAGAGATTCCAGTATAGCATAAAAAAACAAGAAATGAGAAAGTTTAAAGCCCTGTTCATACCATCCAAGGTTGTCAGTTTTAGAAATGAAAAGTCCACAGGAGGTATGATATCAGTAACATTTGGCTTTCTTGGTGGTTTATTTTCATATTCTACCACACTGAAAATAGACAAGAAGAAGAAATAGAAAATTAACTATTACTCTGGCATAAACTATTAATGAAAAAAAAAAAAACACTTTAACAAAGTCAACAGTGGAAGATACACGAATGGGATGGATGAGGGATATTCATTCTTTTCATTCATTCAGCTTTCTGAGCCACTGTGGCTCATTTGTTGTAGACAAAACTTGTTTCCATTCCTCTCTGTCTTCTCCTGCCAAGTGTCCTCTCCGATGACTCGTAGCTCTTCTTCCAGGTCATCACGCCACTGATGTCCCAACAAGAACAACAGAACAGAGTCAGATTACCTGACATGGCCATGAGGATAGGTTCTGAGGTAAAAGCCATGAAGGTATTGAAAAAACTTGGAGAAAGTAAAAGGCCTTGCTACTGATATACCTTCAGGTCCGGATTTTAGTACAATGCAGTACTTCAATGCTGAAGAAGAAGAATCTAAAATATTAGGTAATAAAGACATCTATGATATGACAAAGAATATAAGTACTGTTTTTATTAATTAAAGAGTGATATTAAACCTTCAGCAGCTGCATCCTGTAACAGGAAAGATTAAATAATTAATAATAATGTCATCGCTGGTGAAGATGAGACCAATAGTTTGGAAAAGGTCATTGGAAAAAAATATAAACAATTTTTTAATACTGGTAAGCAGACATTTCTGAAATATTTCAAAGAAACCATTTCAAACGAATGATGTGTTTTTTTTTATATTTACTTCATTTTTATGACTTTTAAAACTTTCCTCATGACCAAAACAGAATCAGGGATAAGAAATGGCATAAAAGTTACTTTTTTGCACAAGTCACCAGGATATGGGAAGAGCTGGTGATAAACAATGCCGTGTGAAGAGCCATTCTGCATAACAATGGTAGACATCAAACTGGAAAAAGGAAAATTCATGCGCATAAATGTCTTCTGGGACGAAAGGCACCACTGCAATCTAATTTTCTAGTTTGCTGTTCAATATGAGCAAAGAATTATTTCGAAATAACGTAAATGGTACATATTACAAAATTGTGTTTTGATGTAAAGTATTCATCTTATATCTTATCTTATATCCTTCCCGTGCCGTTAGACGTCACATAGGGCTCGCAAAGTAGTTCGCCAATATTTCAAAGTATTCATACAATGAAAAAATTCAAGAAACGCGTAATATGGTTAGTGACGACAGAGGTGCACCTCTTCCAAATTCCTTGCCAACCAACCTTGTTGAAGTCGCCATTGCCGTTACTGTTGACAACAAAAACTTTTGAAGATTCCCAGTTTCCGCTTCCGAATGATCTTCGGGGGCGTTACCAATACTTGCAGGAAGCTATCATTCCTGCCGTTCACCTATCCTGACAATTTTTTTAAAAATATGTTTTTAAGTTTTTTTTTTTTTTAGTTGTGAGGCGGGGATTCTAAGACCGCATTTGGAGAATCTGCCACTTGTGATGTACTTTTAACATCCTTTTTTTCCCCTAGAAATTCGCAACCCGAAATAGTAGGATCATTGTCAAAGTGATGGTTCTGACCATTCAGGTTTTGCCTTTATTAGTTTCAGTGGTTGTATACTTCGTTAAAATTAGGCATGCATTTTTAATTTACAAGCATTTTGCGTCCAGATTAATGTTTGGTAATGTGTCAGCATACTGTTATGCAAAATTAAGTTATATTATCATATTTGAGAGTAAACGAAGTTAGTAGAATATCAATTTGTGGGTGATTTCAAATTTTCATGTTATTGCTGTACTGCTCTGCAGATAAACCAATGTGTTCCAGTGTAATATATTTTGTGTTTTCTAGAGTCCACATTGGCACAAAAGGTGATGAACTACAGCTGGCCAAGTTTCTACCTCTCTTCCACACAACACTTCCAGAAAACACAGTCTCACAACAAAATGATAAACTGATGTGTAGTAGTTATAAACTTATGTAATCATAGTTATGGCTGAGCTTACTGAGAAGCACTGCAGTGCATGATATTACATCAGTGTTTCCCAAAGTTGGCGATATTGCACACACACACACACCCCACACCAGTGGAAGAAAATGGGACAGTAGTTGGGGGCTGAGGGAAAAATGAAGCAGCAGATAGGGGCAGTAATACCTTCCTTCTTAACACTTTTCAGCCTGATATTGAGAAACCTGTGTCACTACATGAAACTCATCCAGCACATTAAAAGCTGAGAAAATAATGCAGTAGGAGAGTTATAAAATGTACTTCTTCATGTTATTAAATTGGTTTGCTTGCTGAAATTTTTAGTTGTGTAATGCATGCTCTAACACCATGTCCCTAAGTGCCTCTAAGGCATGACAGGATTACCTTTACCTTTACCTTTTTTTAATGCACATCCTCGTTTAATAGGCCATTGTACAAATAGTACATGAGGGTTGATGAGGATGTGGCCTGAGAAAAAAGAGGGCAGCAACCCAAACAAGCCTGAGAAACACTGGGTTACATCTTGTGCATGTCTTGAGATGTATGTAAAACTATGACATCTAGTTATCAGCATCTCAGAAATAAAGAGCAAAGATCAGTCTCACAGCACTGAGCAAGCTTGTTTGCTACACAGATGTCAGAAGAAAATGTAGTGTTTTGACTGATGCAATGTCAGTAATTACTGCATTAAAGAGTCACAGAGATGAAACCCTTAATGACTTGTGAACAGCAATATATCAGATGTGTAAGCTTTTCTCAAAAGTGGTAATACAGTGGATTCCATCCCATTGCAGTATACCAGGTAACGAAACAGCTGACATCCTAACAAAAGAAGGTGACAGATTACCATAAACAGATACAGGCATGACATATGTGGAAGCTGATCAGTCATATAATTAACATATAAGAACACATGGACAAAAGAATACCCTGACTATCGCAAAAATAATGCTTACTACCAACTTGGCACATAAGAGCAAATGATCATTTTGCAGCTTCGCACTGGCCACAATAGATTGAGGTACCACCTTTTCAACAAGTTTAAGAATGGCTCAACCAACATATGCAGTTGTGGCACTGGTAAGATGTTGAGAAAACATATTCTGCAGGAGTGCCAAACATATGAAGTTTCAGAGAAGACTGGCCAACACCTATATTAGTTCAAGGGAAGTTATATGGGAATGTACGTGAACTCCAGTTGACCACTGATTACTTTAGGTCTAAACAAATCAACATCTGAGAATGATGAAGAAGGCATTTGTCACACAAATCATTCTCTTTATAAATTATTTTCTTATAGTTAATCCATCTTTTACCATAACGAGGTACAAACCAGAGCTGTGGGTTTGGTATGTCAAACCTTTAACTTTGATTAACTGTATTTCTGTCAGTCCAGCTTCTTTATAACTGGTATATTTCTGTGACACTGTCTCTCTCTGAACCTTCAGGTGCCCAAGGTTTCCACAAGGGTTTTCCAAAAATGCCTGTCCTTCACTTTTTTTCTGCTCTTGTCCTGATGAGTCTTCTATTACTCATCATCCTCTCTCTTGTTCTTCTCCATGTCTCCTTTGGTCTGTCCTTACTCTTGTTTCCCTGAGATGTCCATTTCAGTGCTGTTTATGGTAACGAGTTTACCAGTCATCTGGAATGCATGACCGAGCCATTGCCAATAGTTTCATCTGTGTTTTTGCCAGTAAGGTGTTATTTATTATGGCTGACACCAACTCCACCAAAAATCATTTCTGATTCCAAGACTCATGACTCCACAACCTTGGCAGAAGCAATTATCAAGCATAGATGGTTGGATTTCTGAGAATCTTGGAGGGTGTTTTGCTTTTAGGGTTGTGGAATGCATGTTCAGTGTTTGTTGATGTAACAGGTACAAATGAATCAAGCAAGGATGCAGCTTTGGAACATGGAGACATATTTTCATTTCAGTTCTTTTATTCTTTTATTCTTTTATCACTATCATATACACAGCCTGTCTTAAACAATAAATGCAACCATCATGCAACAGCCTCATAAAACAAATATCATGGTAATTCATATATATAATATAGAAGAGCATGCAGTGATCACAAGTTACATATGAAGAATAACAAATAAACAAAACAAGCTATTGACTATTATCCTGCTTGTAGAATGAGGATCAAACAGTTTTCAGGGCACAAAAAGTTGAAAACTGCAGACCTCCCTCTATAATTCAGGAAAGACTAGATAGAACACAGAGCTGTATATGACTGAGTCATACTGAGATTTTTTTTTTAAATCTTGTCTTTCCCTTGTTTCTAGAAAAATTGGGTTCACAAGGATCAAACCTGTGAAAAACATTAGATTTAAAGGTTCATACATATTTTATGTACTGCTTTGGGGCGAAGACACTGTCCATTTTGGCAGTCCATAGCTGACATGTTGACATGTTGACATCAGGGTTGATGAATCATAGCTGACATCAGGGTTGATAAATCATAGCTGACATGCTGACATCAGGGTTGATGAATCATAGTTGACATGCTGACATTAGGGTTGATGAATCATAGTTGACATGCTGACATTAGGGTTGATGAATCATAGCTGACATGCTGACATTAGGGTTGATGAATCATAGCTAACCAATGCCCTACTCCACCTCTCCATTGGTACCTCCAGTAACAGGCCTAGGCTGGCTAATGAGGCAGAAATTGCCACAGTCCCCACAGTGGTGGTGTCTGCTAAAGAAGTATGCACACCCCCTTCGTTTTTTTACCTGCATTTGGGGACTGAAAAAATAGCTGCCATAACATAGATGCCTCAATACCTTCACAGCATTGCCAGCAAAGAACTCCAGCTCACAGTTCCAGGAAGACTGAAGAAGATCTACTGCTTTTGCTATCAAGCCTTGAGGAATATTATTAAGTTCTGATTCAGGATTTGTGAAGTTTCATATGATATCCACATATATTTCTATAATGTGCTAACAATCCGTCACTCTGTTGCTTCTAGCATTGTCTTCTTTTTTTTAATATCTTCATTCTCTAACTTCCACTTTCCTTTTATTACATCACACCTACTGAAATTACTTTTAAAGTATTTAGATCATATTAAAATATACTGTTAATGTACTGAAAACCACACTGGAGGGAAAAGATTAAGATGTGGACATGAATCCAGTGCTCCAGTAAAAGTAAGTGACAGAGCAAGTTGATGCTGCAGCCAACCAATCCTGGTGAAATGGCACAAAAATTTCAGTTATGAGTTCAGTTAACATACAGATCCTTTTCAAACTCATAACCCATAAATGTTCATGCAGTGAAAAAAGATTTTCAAAATTTCAATATAAAACATTCATGCAAGTAGTTTTGCAGGTGAAAAGAAATGACCAGAAATCATTTTAACTGGTGAAAATAAATTATAAAAGTATTTTCATACATTCAAAGCAAATTACACAAACAAAACCTCTGGCAAACTATGAATATTCATAAGCACTGTGAAATTTTTATTGTGACATTGCAGAAACATTACACATGCTGAACATCCTTTTTTTCATGATTTTACTAACAGATGTTTCAGACTTCAGCTGTGCCCTAAAGTTGACCTATATATAAAAGTTTGTACCTGACAAATTAGTACTGAAGAATCTTACATCTAAAAACGAGATTATATGTGTGGAGGGCGATGTCAGTATTTGGAATGAAAATAGGATATCATGTGACATTCAGTGAAAAGCATACTAGTCCTTACCAGTTCACAGTGCAAGACTGCAACAAGAAATGGGAGGATCATTACTTTAAGAAAACAGGAGCTCCATTTGTTCATTAGAGAAAGATGCCAAGGACATGTGCTTGCTGGTAATATTTAGAAGTGATTCTTTTGAAGCAAAATCTCATATCTTTAAATATGCCCAAGGAAAGCACAAATGAAAACAATCATTACATCTGATTAAAATATTCATTGATTGAATTGGTTTAGTCTCTGACTAAAATGTTTCAAAATTCATAAGCAGCAAAGAAAAGACATCATAAAAAAAATTCTTGAATGAAGCCCATATTGATTACTGCAGTGGGCTGCTGATGTAGCAAGGTAGAAAACTCTCTTCATTATGCTTTCCTTGAGATACCTGCAATGTAAAATACCAGAGGAAATGAGAAAACAAAGAAATACCTGCACAGTGATTGTTGAAGTGTTACTCTGAAGTTTAAATAACATTAGTTCTCTAATTACTCATTTGTTATTCTTATATCTTATATCTTATATCCTTCCCGTGCCGTTAGACGTCACATAGGGCTCGCAAAGTAGTTCGCCAATTTTTCCTGTCTTCGGCGAGTCTTTCAACCTCATCAAAGGATTTTATGCCTGTTAACTTGGCCTCTCTTAATAATGTTCTCTTCAGAGTTTCACGCGGTCTGCCCCTTTTTCTTCGGCCTGTTGTGTTCCACTTGATAGCTTGTTTTGGGATTCTCTGCTCATTTCTTCTCATCAAGTGGCCAACATATGTCCATCTCCTTTTCCTGATCACCCGTGAGACTGGTTGTTGTTCAGTCATCTGTCTTATCTCTGCATTGTTCTTGAATTCATTCCACTTGATGTCGAGTATTTTCCTTAGGCATTTGTTTTCAAAAGAGTCTAATTTCTTTTCTATTTCTTTAGTTGTTTTCCAGCTTTCGCATGCATAAATGAGGGTGGATATTACATTTGAATTGAATAGTCTTAACTTGGTTTTTGTGCTTATAACTTTGTTATTGGAGTAGGCTTAATAAATAAAAGTATCAGATGTATATTTTTCATATACCCATCTTCAGATAACAAGGTCTGTCCATGTGGTTGGTTTGGACATTGATTTTTGTCCCCATCTAATTATGATATCTAATTATCTTTGTTTCTATTAGCTCATCAAGTACCTTGTAATTTATTTGATATTAGATATGACCTCAAAAATTAAATATGGAATTAAAACAACAACGACAATTGATGTCTGTGGTCCTTATCTCTGATTTTCTAACATCTATACGTGTATATTTTTCAAAAGTTCGCTGTCTGTTGCCAGTTTTCAGCTGCATGCCAGTTTTTCTCTTCTCACTCATATTTTCTTCTTTAGTTTCTGTGGTCTTATACTGTCATTGTACAAGGAGCAGTCAAATGAAAACAGCTGAAGCCACTAAATCTTGCAATATGTGTGTAAGGGATACTCTGCCTTTCTGGTAGATAGTGCAATGGTTGTTGGGAAAAGAAGTGGAGCTCATATGGGTTATTTGTTGTTAGGTTCAAGGTCACACTAACAGAAATATATGTATGTGTGAGAACGTGTTCATACACACAAACCTGTGTAATTTTCAGAATAAGGTCATAGTTCACAGCCTCGGATACCAAAGAATCCATTTTGTAATCAGTGTGAGCTCTGACAAATCTTCTTATCCATGCTGCTGGTGTTAGTAGCTCTCCTGCAAAAAAGAATTATGATTCTGTCTTTGGCATGAAACATCAATTTCTTAATGCAGAAAATCTCTTGACAGTTTCAATCTTCAACTTGTTTCATGACTCTCAATCAAATACAGACTGACCAACATATAGCAGAAATGGTCTAACTAAGTTATCACCTCCACATTGTATTTGAAGACCATGAAAAGGATATTAATATGGAATATAACAAGTTTTTTACGATTGGATTAGATGCATCCAGAGATGACAACTGAAGGAATGAACATGAAAAATTTCAAACACTTTAGAGCAATAATCAATGAAGGAAGCATAAAAATAGCCACATCAGGTAAAATTGGAAGGGTATGACTGAAAACATGAAAACAAAAAAGACAGGTAAAAGACGGGCAGAAAAACAATAAACAATAACTACAGCACAGGTTTTGATATTTCTTGGAAACACAGATTCTGTTTTACAATTACTCTTTCATGAGGCATCAATTTCTAAATTTAATTTACAACACTCTCTCTCTCTCTCTCTCTCTCTCTCTCTCTCCTCTCTTTCTCTCTTCAGTATACAAAGTCCTCAAGACTCATACAATCTGTCTCTTTTCATTTCTGATTCTGACTTTTCCTCTTCATTTGTTCACTCCAGGTTCTGTTGGGTAGGTAGAAAACAGTCATTGAAAAATAATCAGACACTTATGACATTATTTTAAAAAATAAAAAGAAGTATAGTGCAAAAAGGATTGCTGTCATGTTTTTTTAAAAATAAAGCTGCGTATTTTTATCTTGTATAATACAACTAGGACATATTCCTTCATGAAGTTTATACCTTGTTACTTTTGCTATTTTTTTTTCTTAAAACAGAACATTATCTACTGTGAAAAATGTTAAATCTTTCCGCAGTTTATAATTGCAAGAAACTCCAGTGGTCATTTTTTTTTAAGTCTCATCTTTGGATGAAGAGATGGCAGTTGTTTTTGTATCAGTGAAAGAGTTAAAAAATTACCTGAGGCCCTTGTGTAAAAAAAGGCTGATATAGTCACTTAGTAGATCCTTCATAGACTGGTCAATGTCCTGATCCTTCAGGTATTGTTGAAAGAAAGTCATTAGTCCATCAAATTCATCCTGAAACATGGGGGGGGGGGGGAGGAATGATTATTAGTAGTGCAGATTCATTGATTTGTTTGCTTTTGTGTAATACAGCTGCTTCTGTGAAGTTTCACACTTTGTGACAATTTTTCTGCATTCTGACATAAATTATGTCATTGACAAACAGTTACACTTGACCTTCTTAGGAGATCTATTACCTATCTATTAGCTGTCCTCCTTATTTCTGTGTGACCTCAGTTTCTAGTTGTTTCCAGTCTAGTGTTGTTTTCAGCTACATCTACACCACTTTATTGGATATTTATATTTGCCAGTTTTGACAAATGATGAAAAGAAATCATTTATGTATTATAAACTGGAACAGCTAGTTCTAAGTTATATATTATACAAGTGTGTGTGTGAGACGTAGAAAATCCTTTTTTAAAGTTTATTTCCATTCAACAAACAACAAATACAAAGTCGAGTGAAATAATGTGAATTGGGGATTAGTGCTTGTGAGATGAAATAATGAAATGGTGGGCTTTTACAAATCATGAGATGATAGTGATTTGTATAATGAAGGTAGTAAATTTATACATGAATTGTACATTTTTGACAACAAAGGGAGTTAGAAAAATTTCATGACTCTCTGTCCCCCCCCCCCTCTCTCTCTCTCTCTCCCTCCCTCCCTATTTCTCTCTCATAGCTTGCTGACGTCAAGCTTTGTTTTTTTTTCAGGGTTACAGCATGTCATAATTTTCGATTCCCTTTGTCGAAACAGATCTGAGAAAATTTTAGGACTAAACGTGCAGAAATGGCTAGTACTGTATATTATTTTTTTGGATAATATAAGTGTTAACTATTGTGCTTGTACTGAATATCGTTGTAGTTTTATATATTTGTAACTGTTCAGCATGTCTGTGATTTGTGCTACAAGTTTCTCCCTTGTGGGCGTAGAAATTCCTGCACCCTCTGATTTTGTTTTCTGCCATTTTTCCTTCCTCTCTCATTAAAAAAAAAAAAAACTGCACCAAATATATCTCTCTGCTTCTACTCGACTAGACCAATTTAACTGCAGTATTCATGACACGCCATCGAGCAGTCGAAAAGACGACAGGTAAGTACTTATTCACAAATAGAAATAAAACGTTAACTATACTAATATTTTTTTAACATTAAAGTGATTCAAAGTACTCACATTTCCCTGGAATAATTCATGGAGTGGTAGCACCGTGTATTCGTTTCCACTGCAAATTGTCGCCCCTTTTGGTGGAGCAGAATTCAATATATAGAAAAAAAATGCTTAGACAAGAGTCAAGAATGGCATAATAATTCGCACTGACATTGTATTGTGCGACAGAGAGAGAACAATGAATCACTGTGTCACGTACAGCGAAAACTGCGATACTAACATCTTTTTATTTGATTTTACAATAACGTATTACTTGTAGATAGTCGAAGTCTGTCATTTGATGATTGGGAGTTGACTAGTTTGAGACGCCTCTTGCAAACCCAGCTGTACAAACGATTTTTCTTGGAATTAGGACAGGAAATATAACCAGATCAATCAGCAATTTGCATATCCCTTGCGGAACTTTTGACCACCTAACAGTCCTACTGTAGGCTTCACGGTTGTAAGTAAGATAATGCATCCATTTCAGATCATCAATGATGTCTTGCAGCAATCTTCGCCATGATCTTCCTCACTTTCTTTTTCCTATTATGTACCCTTCCATGTCTCCGATATATTAAAGTTTTCTCTGTTTTACTAGCCAATCTTCTTCAATATTGTTCTAGTAGTATATATATATATATATATATATATTTGTTATGTTTCTTTTTTGCCCCCGTAATATTTGGAGAACTCTTCTGTAGCATTTACATTCAAAGGCATTTATGTGTTTCTCAGCTGTTTTGTTAAGTGTCCAGGTCTCACATGCATATGTTGCAATGGGAAAGGCGCATGTTAAAATATTATTTTTGTAGTTGTCTGTTCCTCTCCACACCTTTAGTTGTTTTACTTCCTGAAGAGCGCTAGATGTCCTCATTTTAATTTCCCTCATTGTATCTCCATTATTAGTTAGTAACTAATATACATGAGGACGTAAACTGCACTGTGGAATCAGTAAATTAAACATATATACTTAGCAGATAAATGAAATAAGGGAATTCAGAACACTACTTCGCGAACAGTCGTGAAATTATAATGAATTTAAGAGTACCTTAACTTGCATATAAGTTTTAAAATATGAATCGTTAATTAAACTCGAGAAGAAATAATATTATTATTTTATTAACTTTGAGCTTTATTAACAGTAAAAGAAAGAGTATGCAATGCATATATTTATGTTTCTGGTACACCAGGGAAGTTCAACATTTTGGGTTATTTCCGTATGCCTCAGAAGGCCTAAATACGGCTCTTTGTTGACTCGATAGAATCTATCTCATGTAGAACATTTACTTACGCTATTAACAAAAATAAACAATTAGACAACACATGATAATAAAAAAGATGTTACGTTTTAGTGCCCTCTTTCCTCTCCGAGACGGCTACCGAGGTCTTCCCTTCGTAGGCTTGAAGGCGCTAGGAGGTTCTACCGTGGCTCAAGAGCTGAATCAACTTGCCTCTTCCTGGAGTTGAGAACAGAAAGATAGTCAAGCGTGATGGCTACTTTGTCTCCAGTATCCAGGCTGCTCAAGAAAAATATGGACAATAAAACCATATCCAGTATCTCTAAACTTTTAATAGAAACTAGTTATGTTCAGCTAACTCGGATTATAGGAATTTTTTTGTTTGTTATCCACTTGCAAGAGTGAATATGTTTGTATCAAGCAGAAACACGCACAAAATCAAACTGCTAGTTTAATGCAGGCAACCTTGTTTGAAGTCATGATTATTATGTAATTTTTTTTCGGGTTAAAAAAAAACTGTGTTCGTAACTTAAGCTTTCTTCGTGTAACGTGTCCTTTCCAGAACGTTGTCTCTCTCGCTGCCTCTTTAAATGCAATGCCGTCTTGTGCAAGTTGACCAGCGTCTCGCAATCACATGTTCAGACTCTCCGTTATGTCCTGAGTCCACCTGCGGAGAGTTTGTCCCACTTGTCTTTTGCCGGGCACTATACCTTCTACTATCAACCTCTCCAAACCATTATGTTTCTTGATGTGGCCGAAGTGCCTCAGCTTTCTCATGTTGATGCTGTTTACGAGCCTGTTTCGTAC
Source organism: Achatina immaculata (assembly GCA_009760885.1). Classification (NCBI taxonomy): domain Eukaryota; kingdom Metazoa; phylum Mollusca; class Gastropoda; order Stylommatophora; family Achatinidae; genus Lissachatina; species Lissachatina immaculata. Next base: position 17,340,241 of record CM019703.1, on the reverse strand, counting down.
TAATCCTATTAGTATCTATTTGATTTTCAAATAATTTCAACCACAGATGCCAATATCTATATAATCTAAAACTGCCGCTCAACTATAAATATAACAGGCTATTAAGTTTACCCAGATTTTGAAGTAAATTCATCGCTGCTCTAGAATAATGAAGATCCTTGTTTAGAAACTGAAAAATACTGCTCTTTGCATATAAATATAACCCGCTACTAATTGCTGAAAGTTTATACCATAGATTTATATCACGTCTGTAATGTCATCGTCATGTACACTAGTTTAATTAATTTCATCAGTGACATTGTTTTTCCTAAATACTTTTAACGGAACTTAATTATCACAATGTTTATTTCTTTCTGTCATCTAATGTGATTGCAGTGAACCTTACTTGTTTTAAAACTATTATTTCGCTGAAACAAATGAAACAAAAAAAAAATACGAAACTTGATATAGAAACAAAATTATGATACCTGTGAATATCAGACACAGACAGATTTTTTTTCTTGTTAACTTTGTAAGAACTTCAACATTTCAGATCTCTATAATTGCAAATCTCCAAAACACAACAAGATCCAAAACTGGCAACTTGAGCTCGGCGTTGTTTCTGGATCTAGATGAGGTTGTGAAAAGTCACAAACATTTGCTACTGACTTACACCGTTAGTCGAGGCAAGACGTTATGACAAACTATAGAATAGCAGTAAGTGTATTCAACTGCATTTAAATATATATCACCCGAATTACCACGCGAATAAAAGCATAAATGCATATTCGATGGATTAGCATATGAAGCGTAGGTGAGCTGAACTTTAAATTTCTAATGGCCAAATATGTGTGTACGGGGCTTAATTAGTGTACCAGTATGTTAGTAGAGTATTAGTGTAACTTGGAACTTTTGTAGTCAAAGGGAAATACTGTGGAGGTAGAACACTCACACTCATGGCCGGGGCTTATACAGGCATGATATATATGTATGATATGTATGATATTCACTGTATGCGGATAGAAATAGAGACCATCAGACAAATGGGTTGTAACCCAGAAAATGCACCTATTAACCATTATTACCGATTCTCAATGTCTACTGAGAAAAATAGAACACAAAGCCATAAGAAGCGAATGATTAGAATTAATTGATGAATTGCACATCAAAAACTTCACATGGATATACGGTCCTGGTGATACCAGAGTTGACGGAGATGACAAGGCTGACCAACTATCGGCAAGAGCCAGATTGGGGTCCTCATCAAAATGGACAAATCGGACTTCCACAAATCCGTCAAACAACAACTCTAGGAACAGTTCCTTCAAAACACCCACCATGAACATCTTACTACGTTACATGTAGCCAAGGGCAGTGGGTGGAAATCCCAGTTAAATGCTAGATCATATGCAATACACAACCAACGCAACACCGGAATCATTTCTCTAAAAAACATTGAAGGACATCCTGATATCAAAGCCCGAACACGTATGGGCATGCATAGGGTGTAATGAGGCTTCTCCCCAGGACCAGCAACAGAGATAGACCCTTTGTTTTTTAACAGTTACAGTTTAGAAGATTGCACTAAAACCGAATGATGTCACCTATATATTGACGATGGCGAGCATCATTGGCTGAACAACCTTTCTCACAACCATGTTCTACCAACATTTTATTCGCATCTGGCAAAGTAGCAACAAACAACAATGCTCTGCTATATCTGCTACCAGTATAGTTCGCATTACTTTCTCGTCTAACATATATTAACACGCCCTTCTTCACTGAATCTCCCTCCGTGTGCAGCAATCTTTTGCCAGTTTTTCTAGCCTTTATGACTTATGGAAAAATCTCCCATAAATGATTTTTTAAAAACCCATCCAAGAGTCTCCTAAATCAGTAGTTCCCAAAATAGAACCTGGAAGTGGTCTTGGTGGGGTCCGCACGGCAAGTAGATTATACATAATCATAGAAATGTGTAAATGGCTTTATTTTAATCCTAGGTGGCAGGGAAATGTGTGACACGAACTATAGTTGCCTTTAGGAGCACGAGAACTGGCAAATCTTGAGTTATTCAAGAACAACTGAAAAAAAAAAAAATTCAGGCTGACATTATGACAGCCAGATTTCTCAGTATTTATGCATTTTCAATACCAGCAGGAAAACTGAACACATTTCATTGGTCCTAACATCTGTTCACAGTCCTTTGCATCAAAATATTGTCGTTTCCAACAGATATGAACAAAGCAGAAACTTTACGAAATATGGAAAACAAAAGTATGCAATGGTTCCTTTAACCAAAAACTAGAAACCTCTAGTTTCTGTACTTTATTTCAAAATGTTGTCAATATTAGAAATTTGTCCGCAGAATTTTTATGAAAAAAAATCTACTATATTAAAATATGTACATTTAGTCAATACTCACTTTATTTTCTATCTTAAAAGAAAAGGAAATTTATGCCTAATGGTTAGTGGCAACAATAATCGAATGTTGTTTCAGCACAATCTTTCAGATATTTTAAACCTATTTTGGCTCTGTGTATTGTTCATTACGTGCACAAAGCTTCGTAGCTAAAAAAAAAAAAAGCCGTATTTAGTAAACCCACCCTCTGCTATAAACGAAAACAAAACGCCATGGCTTTGCTGCATAAATCGTATGGTACACCAAATAGAAATGTGGCGAAGGTAGCACTTGGATCTGAAAGAATATAATGGGGAGCGGTATAAGTACTGGCTTCTCGATGAGATCAAAATGTCCTTTTGGCAGGTACCCTGATAAACATGCCCCTTGGTTAAGACAAAAGCGTAGCTGCTGTTTTTTTTTAACTACGAGATGACCGAGACCTGCCCTGCACATTCGTTGGCGGGATAAGGTCCACATCTTGTTACAGGTAGGCCCTGTTTGCAGTACCACCGGGTCCATGGCCTGCTGTTTTCGCTGTCTTAAAAAAAAAGTACAGGCAGTTTTATAAAGAGATCTTTGTGGTATGGTAAGTGTGCAGGATGAGCTCTTCTCTTATTTTCTTATTGTTAATTCTCATTTTATTGTAATATGTTCATTTTGGTAGCCATTTTTAAAAAGCCAGTATACATTTATAACCTCCAAATGATCATCGCTGAACAACATAAGAGCATATTCATATAGTGCTGGCATTCAGAGCCTTCTCTTCTATGAGGGGGTATTGAAAAGTTGTCAGCCCAACTCACATCTCAAAATCTGAGCGTAATTTTGTCACTGTAGGTGGGAAAAGTGTTATTTTATAATGTAAAGTGACAATTTACAGGATCATAGCACTAGTTTTTTACTGCTTTTTTTTCAGATCAGTGACAGAACCTTGTCAGTGAAAGGTGTGGAATTTTGTGAAACTCTGGGCTATCATGAAGTTCCTGTTAATGCAGAAGAACAGAATAAAATTCCAACAGAAATTCATGAGTGCATGCTGCAGACATTGAGTGACAAGTTTCCATCATACTCTGCTGTGAAGAAGTGGTGTGATAACTTTCAGCGTGAAGATTTTGAGACTGGAGGTGCAGCAAGATCTGAAAGGCATTTAACAGTGTCAAATCCAGAAATTGTTGATCATGTTCATGACTTGATTTTGACAGATCAATGAATTTCAGTTAAACCAGTTGCTGAGACAGTATAGATATCCAGGGAGTATGTTGGGTTTATAATTCATGAACATTTGGATATGCAGAAAATGTCAGCCAAATGGATGCCAGAATGTTTGAATGCTAACAAGAAACAAAGCTGAGTGGAGATCTCCAAGTTGATTTTGCAGTAGTCTATTGATAATTTTTGGAATTACATCACAGCTAATGAAACAAGGTTACACCACTGTGATCATGAGACCAAACAACACTCCTATAGTTACATCACTGTGATCATGAGACCAAACAACACTCCTATAGTTACATCACTGTGATCATGAGACCAAACAACACTCTTATAGTTACATCACTGTGATCATGAGACCAAACAACACTCCTGTGGTTACACCGCTGTGATCATGAGACCAAACAACACTCCTGTGGTTACACCACTGTGATCATGAGACCAAACAACACTCCTATGGTTACATCACTGTGATCATGAGACCAAACAACACTCCTATGGTTACACCACTGTGATCATGAGACCAAACAACACTCCTGTGGTTACACCGCTGTGATCATGAGACCAGACAACACTCCTATGGTTACACCACTGTGATCATGAGACCAAACAACACTCCTATGGTTACACCACTGTGATCATGAGACCAAACAACACTCCTGTGGTTACACCACTGTGATCATGAGACCAAACAACACTCCTTACAGAGGCAGCATTTGAAAGATGTGCTGAAGGATCAGCCGAAGAAATTCAAGACCAAAAGTCAGCAGGAAAGCCATGGCCGCTGCTTCATCATCATAATCATGTGCCGTGCCGACTGGCGTTGGCTATTATGCTTCTCCAGAGTATCCGATCCTTCATGCAGGCCATCAGCTCAGTTGGTGATCTCCTCTCACACCATCCCGTCAGACTGTCCAGTATCATTTCTCTTGGTCTTCCTCTTGATCTTCTTCCTTCTATTTTTCCTGTTGTTATAATATTTTCAATGCCCCCTCTTCTCATTGCATGTCCTATGAAAGTACATTGTCTCTCTCTTATCTTTTTGACAAGGTTTTTTTGTCTCTCCAGCTGCTTACTTTGGAATAATGAGGGTATTTTGATGACTGGCTTTCTTCAGCATTCGAGAAAGGTTGGTCATGCTAAATCTGCAACCCTGCTGCCATGACAGAATACACCATCTTCTCCAGGCTTGAGTGTGAGCACCATAGCTTTTCTTTCAGCTCCATTCCCTCAGGCCAGATTTGTGCTCAGAAGCTTGAGTGTGAGCACCATAGCTTTTCTTTCAGCTCCATTCCCTCAGGCCAGATTTGTGCTCAGAAGCTTGAGTGTGAGCACCATAGCTTTTCTTTCAGCTCCATTCCCTCAGGCCAGATTTGTGCTCAGAAGCTTGAGTGTGAGCACCATAGCTTTTCTTTCAGCTCCTTTCCCTCAGGCCAGATTTGTGCTCAGAAGCTTGAGTGAGTTGGACAGATTTGCAGGATGTGTTCTGTTGTCTAGATCCCAGAGCCACAAGAATACTCATTTGTGTGTGATATTTTTAGGCAATAGCTTACAAGTCTGCAGTGTTCCGTTCTTAGTTGAAAGATTGTGGTTCACTGGTATCTCTATAGTTGATGAATGGGATCTTGTTTTGATTCTGTTTTCATTTTTCTTTTCCAGTTGGTGTTTATCTTGTTGTGGATGATAGTTTTTGCTTCTTGATATGTTACTGGGTGGTTAATCTGTTCCATTTTGCTCCCTGCCTTGGAGAGGGCATCTTTTTCATTCCTGTTTTTTTTTTCCAGTGTGATGGGAGCCATTGTATGACTACAGTTGAATATTGTAGCTTGTTTAGTTGATGATTATCTTCCAAAGGACCAAATAGTTAATGCAGAATACTACCATAGCTTGCTGTGCCAATTAAAGGATGAAGTGTAAGAAAAACAGTGAGGGAAGCTGTGAAAAGGTGTTCTCTTTTTGCTGGACAATGCTCTTGCTCAGAGTAGAAACAGTGTGGGATGTCACAAAACTAGTCAGAGTAGAAACAATTTGGGGTGTGACAAAACTAATCAGAGTAGAAACAGTGTGGGATGTCACAAAACTAGTCAGAGTAGAAACAATGTGGGATGTCACAAAACTAGTCAGAATAGAAACAATATGGGGTGTGACAAAACTAATCAGAGTAGAAACAGTGTGAGATGTCACAAAACTAGTCAGAGTAGAAACAGTGTGGGATGTCACAAAACTAGTCAGAATAGAAACAATATGGGGTGTGATAAAACTAATCAGAGTAGAAACAGTGTGGGATGTCACAAAACTAGTCAGAGTAGAAACAGTGTGGGATGTCACAAAACTAGTCAGAATAGAAACAATATGGGGTGTGACAAAACTAATCAGAGTAGAAACAGTGTGGGATGTCATAAAACTAGTCAGAGTAGAAATAGTGTGGGGGGGGGGGGGGGAAAGAAGTTCCAGGTAAACCTTATGTCAATAGCATTGCTAATGTCATGAGCTAGCACTTGTCTTTATAATGATGTGATATGTAGACATAACTTTCAAACTTTGCCAGCTTTGCTGCAGAACTGTAGACAACATTCATCTGACTACATTCAGAAATCATGATGGCTTTATCCAAAATCACAAACTGGCAGTATGAAGCTACTGGAATGTTTCTCAAGTATTTGTTTTATAAAATGGGCAGACTGAAGTACAATTTCTTCATGTCTTTTTTTCTCAGTTTTCTACACATTTACTGATTTGAGGATCTATTTCATCCTCAAGATGGGAATCGTTAAAAAGATTTTTATAGGTGAGAAATATCAGTTTTGTTATACCATTTTTTTTAAAAGTTTTGTCATGCCAGTGCAATGTGGCCATTTATGTTGTGTCAATAAGTTATGCCAAAACTTTGTAGCAGTTTGGTCTGATATGTTGTGGAGCTGCTAAATCTCATTATATTATAAATTCATTCAACAACTTTTTTGCCGGACTCATAGACTCAGTACACTGATCAGAAGATCCTAAACTGTAGATGAGCAGATATTTTTTCAAAACACCATTCTTAGCTTTACTTGGCTTTTTTTATCCATTCATTATATGCAGTGCTATTGCTGGTGATCATGCTGTGTTTTGTAATGCCCTTGGTATTTCTAATGAGATCATCATCAGTCCTCTGTACTGTCAGTTGAGCATAAGGCATCAACAGAGGTTCTCCAGTCAATCCTGTCTTGAGCAAGTCAGGATACTCCAAACAATGTCTTTCTCACTTAATTCTTCCTGTTTTGTGTGTCTCCATATCCTCAGTGGCCTGCCCCTCTTTATTTTCCCTTGAGGTGCCCAAGTCAAGGCAGTATAGAAGTATCTTGTTTTTTTCCATTCGTAGTATGTGGCCCAGCCATTTCCATCTTCATCTTTTGGCCTCTTTAGTAATGTTCTCAATGCCTGTTCATTTGGTTATTTCCTTGTTTGTCACATGTTCATCCCAGTGTATTCTTAAAATTTTCCTGAGCCATCTTCCTTCAAATCCTCAATTCTAGTGAGGTCAAATGACCTTTTTTCATGGCATTTTCCTCTTTTTGCAATGCTTATCAGGTTCTCCAGCTTATGTCTTCCCATATGTCCAAAAAATTTCAGTTGTCTTTTGTTTATAATTTTCATTAGTTTTGCATGAAAATGTTTGAAAACTTGATAAGCAGTGCATGTTTAATTGACAAGAATGCAACCAGCAAACAAGTGAAAGAAGACCGAGTTAGAGCCATTGATAACAACTGAGAAGTCCATGTAAGACTAAGAAGGAAAAAATTTAAAATATGAGAAAGTTTGGATGTTAGTGGAGACAGAGAACAAATAAATTAGTGTTGTTTTTTTTTAAATGTATTTTGGAACTTGAGGCTTTCATAAGAATTTTTAAACATGTATGTTTGTCTGCATTTATGCTTTATTTTAGGAAACATTGTGCTGTCCAATCATTTCATGTTGTCTACTCTTGTTGCGTACAGGTGCCACGTGCATAGGATTTGGTGGTATTGTGTATGTAGTGTGGGACATAAATCACCATCGTGTATACCCTGAGCAAAGTTTCAGGGATGCAGCCAGGCATTATGTTGCTATACGGAGCCTGACCATCATTGGTGGAGTTATGAAGCACAGGCTTGAAAATGCCACCAAAAATGTGGAGAAGGCCCAGACCAAGTTTCTTCTTCAACAAATTAAAGATAATTTTGATACAGAGTACAGCAGAGATATGGGGGTAAGTTCTTAAATTAAAGACAGCCGTGACACAAAGTACAGAAGAAATATGGAGGTAAAATCTTAGATTTAAGACAATCTTGATACAGAATACAAAAGAGATATAGGATTAACATCATAGATTTAAGACAGCCTTGATGCAGAATATAGCAGAGATGTTAGATTAAGATAGTCTAGACACAGAGTATGGCAGAGATATGAGGTAAAATCTTAGACACAGCCTTAACAGAAAGTACAGCAGAGATGTGGGGGCAACTCTTACACAAAAATATGTGAAATACAGTAAATAACAAACAGGAGGAGACTTCTTCTTCTTAGCCACACTGGTGATGATGCATGGTACCCTGATTTTTGCTAAGCACCTTTTGGCTCAGAATTCAACACCTTTCCTTGCTAAGGCAGACTGTGGTCTTGCTCAGACTGCCATGAAGACAGTGGTGTAGTCTGGCCTGGCCAAAACTTTATTTTCCAGCCTCTGGTGGCTGTACTTAAGCCCCTTCTCCACGTCAGATCCAGCATGCAACGCTGGCTGGCCAGACAGCTTTGAGACAGTTCCACAGAGACGCTCGAACTTTGGAATGAGGAATCTGATGAGTGCCTCAAGAATATCCATTCCCCGCCACCTATAGTCTGCTGGCTCTGTTTTGTTTACATCATTCTGATAGCCATTGTTGCAAAGACCCATAGGCTTGTCACATCCTGGATTCATTGGTTTCACACTAGATTTTCCTCATCCCCACTGGTGATCTCCATGTCCCAATCCATCCAGCAACCTAACATTACATTTTACAAGAATAACAATTACAGTTAGTGTTGATTGCTATAGGTTTCTAGGCTACAGAAGTAGGTCAGAGTTTTTAAGCAAGAAGATCTATGTTCCCTGTCTCACAAAGACTAAGATAAGTGTGTTCTTAACACAGTTGTTCCCAGGGAACAGGAGGAGACAAATACTATAAAGAAATCTAGTCCAGAAAGAAAGTGATTGATTAAATGATTGATCTTTATTTCCAAAGGGTTAAAAACTGGGCACATGGGCCTGTCTTATATTCTACCCTTAATCTTCACTCTGTTCCAGACATTCTGCAAATATGCAGCACATCTAACAAACATAATTAACATCGAAAAACTGAGAAGATGGAGAAATTCAAATGTATAAAAGAATATTTACTTCAGGAAGGAGTAGGTAAAGAAATCCCATTTACTTTCCACAAGACAGCAAATGAACCTCTTGATGAAACACAGTCCCCAATTATCCAGAGACATTCAGGAGGCTATACAAGAAGGCCAAGATGAATTATCCCTCAGAATTTGGCTAGAATTTCATGTTTCTGTTGGATCAGAAACAGAGACTTCTGATTTACATGAAATAAAGAGAACACAGGACACAGCAGTTCTCATGAAAGGAGCAAATTCTGAGTTTTCAGTAAAAATTGTAATGCTTTATAAGCATTGAAAGTGAATACCATGTCAGATGACAAACCATAAACTTTTGTTAACAAAATGTCAAAAATACATCCTAAAGATCAGATAGATGACAGGAGACTAGCATGGATCTTTGGAAAAAGGAGGAGTTCTTCAGGAAGAATACTTGGGAGATTAAGTACATTAGTGTATATTTTTCCATGGAATACTTAAGAGATAAAGCTTATTATGTTTTTACATAGACTTCCTGACAGCTTAGTCAGACAAGTGCTGATAAAACCTGCAAGCTAAGAGGAGCACAGGGGGACGGTATAAAGTGAAATAATGAGCAGAAGAATTTGCAAATGACCAGAAAGGGGTTTAATAAGACATAAAGAACTGAGGAATGGTGTAGAAGTTGTATATTCAGCCAAGAAAAATAGAATGAAGTCAAGCTTGTGTAAGTTTAGTAAGTCAAGCATTTAGTTCATGTTGGAATACTGATAACTTACAATACATAATTTGTTTCTTAGAATGTCAGCATTTGTTGAAAATACCCATATCTCATTTTTTGATATTATATTTGCCATCAGCATTTCAGAGTCATGCTGCTTTTTCTGGGTAATTTACGATACCTCTTTAAAAAAATTTTTTTGTACCCCTTGCAGTTAGTGAATGTCAAAACACTGGAAGATTTTCTGAGGATCCACAGGTTGACACGTTACCCAGACTACTCACGATACATTCACCGCATGATAAGTGGAGAAAAGAAGGTCCTTACTTCCTCTGAGCCCATTGTGTTTGCTGTCACATCAGGAACTTCTGGCAATAGCAGTATCATCCCAATGGTCAAAAAACAGACTGTAATGTTTTTCTTGGAGGTTTGTTTTTAATTGTGCCTTTTCTAGTTTTGCAGCCTGGTTAGCTGAGTGGTTAGGTGCTTGGTTTACTAATCAGGTGATACCAGGTTCAGTCCCAGCAGTGGGATTTTTTCTGGTACACACCAAAAAGGCCCTGGGGTTCACCAAGCCTCTAAAAATGGGTACCAGAAAAATCTGGGAAGGTAAAGCAGCCAGTCGTGATACTGACAATATCACACTTTCATGTGTCAAAGGTCATGGAAAACATGGGCCTAAATTCCCCAATATGCCTTAATGGCATGTAAACAAGAATTTAATCTTTACCTTTACCTTTTCCAGTTTTACTTTCATATTAGGTTATTGAAAAAATATTAAAATAATTATCTTAATTTTTATAACTTGATAACTGTGAAGGATACTTATGCACTCTTGGAACTGATAGTTGGCAAGAAAAGATCAAGAACAGGGAGGATTGGAGACATGTCTTGTCTGCACACAGCAATGATCCTCATTGGCTCAGAAAGCTTCCAAGTTCACAGCTGTTCAAAGAAGGGGGAATTTCAGGGTTTGAGGAAGGACTGGGACAACAGATTGACAGGCTCGGACTGCTGGGATATTATATGCATGTTATTTGGAATGCATCTTTCTGAATTAGACAGTCTTTGGGGGAATGGAGGTTTGGGGGGGGGGGGGTGGTGTGGAGAGAAGGAGAATGACTTTCTGACATAATAGTGAAAAAAATGGCATGGAGTAAAAAAGGGTTGAGAACCACTCATAAGTATCATGGAAACCAAATTAAATTCTTCTGTATTAAATAAAGTTAACTCTTCATATTAGCCACAGTGTAAATTGTTGCAATGCATGCATGTTTTTCCTCAGATACTTCATGAAATGTAATTACTGTTCTTTACTTGCAGCTACTGTTAACTGAGGTACTGTCAGCTCCTGGTGACTTTGTTGCTATCTTATGGCATTGGTGTGTGTTCTCTTATAAATCATTATTGTATGTTTGGTCTTCAGTGAAAACACAAAACATGAATAAAGTCTGCTTGCCTTGTTTTTTTTTCCTCCTATCTTCTGCAGGGTATTTCTGTGCTATACAAGTGCATGGTAGAGTCATTTCCAGAGATAAAATACTTGAACAAAGATTTTAAGATTTTTTACAATCCAAATTGGCGCTATTCTGTGGATGGGATACCTGTTGGACCCAACTCGGCTTCCCCTGACAGGTGAGAAAAAAAAAAAAGGTTCTGCTATTATTTGACATGGTTCATTGAGAAGTTAAATAAAAATTGTTATTTGTTACATATCATTTCCTATGTTGTCAAGTGGTAAAAGATCTTAATACTAATTCATTATGTTGCATTCTAAACATAAGAAATGAGCATAGTGATGGTTATAGTAAGGCTAGAGTTGCATTTCTGTTTCTTCTATATGGAAGGACAAAGGAGTATCCTTAACAACAAAACATAGACTGTTCAACACAATGCCAAATCAGTCATGTTTTATGTATCAGAAATATGGACAGCATCAGCCAAAAGTATCAAGAGACTACAGACCTCTGTTAACACCTGCTTATGGAAGAGTATTCAGATTAAATGGCCAGATAACATCAGTAATGGAGATCTGTGGCAGAAAATGAAGCAATCCACAGTGAAAGAAATGACAATGAAAAGTTGCTGGAGATGGATAGGACATACACTTTGAAAGCCTGCCACTAACATAACTAGACAGGCTCACACCTGGAATCCCAAGGGTAAGAGGAAACAAGGCAGTCTTGAATAAGAGATTAAAAAGATGGACTATACTTAGAGGTGGATAGAAGAAATGGCTGAGAACAGAAATAAATTGAGAGCCCTTGTTGATGGCCTATGTGCCAGACAGGAGTAAAGAATGTGAGAAAGGAAGAAAAGATGTAGTTAAAATGGTACTAGAAGCATAGATGTTGTATGCTGAAGATTTCTAAAGGTCCATCAGATGTGTTGATCAGATAAAGAGAAAAAAAATATTCAGAGACAATAAACCCATCCAGTAGTTTGGCAAAATATCTTCCATGGAAACAATGAAAAAAAGAGAAGTTCTTAAAAGTCACTTATCAGTTAAGAAATTTGACTTTTGGAAAAGGGCAAATATTTCTTATGGTTCATGTGTGGTTTGTCAAGGACATTTCTTTTTCCAAAAGGTAGATGAAAATGCAAGTCTGAATAGATATGAAATAAATCATTTGATCATCAGTATTCAACAGTGATCAGGTTGAGTATAATGTCAGTCTTAATTCTAATTTTTTGTTGTCTAATTCTTTGGCCATGTTTGTGTAAAGTTAAAAATATATTAAGGCCCTGTGTCTTTTATGGAACTTTGGGTGTGCTGTGATTCACCTTTGTTATTTTTTGTATTTCAGAAGTCTTTTGTGTAATTAATTATATATCTGCATAACAGATCGGCATGGCCAGAAACAAGAGGTATACTGGACAACTGGTCAACCAACATAGGACAGGCACTATCAGCCACAGGATGCTGATGGATATGTTGGGGGGGGGGGGGAATGGGGGAATCTGAGCATCTATGGACGTGTCTGGAGTGCAGTGATGATGACCCAGACCATAAACCATATATGAAATAGTACATAACGTTCTGTACTTACATGTTATTCTTAACATGATGAAGACATGATAAATGACATCATTTTTATGTTTTCAGATCAGAAAAACTGCTCCATATTTACACAACACCTCCTCCAGCATACGAGGTCAGATCTGAGCCTGAAGCGCTATACCTGTATCTACTATTTGCCTTACTAGATCCCCATGTTGGCATGATAGAAGCCAACTTCTCATCCATTATTTTCAATGCCATGTGTGCATTAGAACAAAAGCTTCCACATCTGGTCAGAGACATAGAGAATGGTCAGGTTGATCCAGAGTTAAACATTGATCCTTCTGTAAGGCAGCAGCTGAACAATTTGATGAAGCCCAATCCCCAGCGAGCCAGAGAGATTCAAGAGGCTGTGAAAGCAGGCCAGGATGGATTAGCTCTCAGAATTTGGCCAGAACTTCACATTGCTGTTGGAGCAGACACAGGGACTTTTGATTTGTATGCAGAGAAACTGAGGAATGGTTATTTCAAAGGTGAGAAGTATTGCTGATGGGAAGATTTTACTTGCAGTTATTTTTAAACAAGGATTTGATTATATTGTAAAAAAAAATTCCCACAATGTCAGATCTTAACTGTACTGCATCCTCTATGAATTATGCCTGGATCATCCAGCTCTATTAGACTTTGTCAGTAAACTGTTATACTCCATTTAGAATAATATTCTATTTTTCTTTTTTTTTTTCCCAGAATGCTTTGAATTTATGGTTTTGCTGACATCATTTTCAGATTTCAGAGTTTGTTTTTTTTTAATTACAAGGGTCATATCGAAAGTCGTGAGCAAAAATTTTTTTAAAAATCAGAATTTATAGATTGAGAAAATATAAATGTATCACCTTAAACTGCATCCTTTTCTTCACTTTTCAACATAATCTCCATTTCTCTGCACACATTTTTTGCATCGCTCTGCAAGTTTGAAAATACCCTCCTGGTAGAATTCCGTTCCAGCTGACTGATGGCACAGACGCACCGTTTCCTGGACGTTCTCTCCTGTGGGACCCAGCGGGCATAAACTTTTCTATAGTCTAGGGTTTCAATCATTTCCTGTACTACATTGTGTCCTATTCTAAGATTTACAGCGATTTCAGATACTGTGAGACATCTGTCTTGTTTAATGTCATCAACCCTTTCCATGTTGCATTCAGTAGAGGCTCATGTTTCCATCTTTGAAATGTTTCACTCACCTCCTAACACTGCTAGCACCCATACACACATCTCCATAAGCAAGCTGAAGTCTTTGGTGAATTTCAGCAGTGGGGATTTCCTCTTTAACGAGGAACACAGTAACAGCATGTTGATGAAACTTCAGTACCTGCCATTTTGTTTATTCTCCACATGGTCATGTAACACATGATGGTGATGTCATGTGACCTTTACATGAAGTGCAAAGGATGCAGTTAAGGTGATACATTTATATTTTCTCAATCTATAAATTCTGATTTTTAAAAAATTTTTTACTCACAACTTTCAGTATGACCCTTGTATTATTTAGAAGTTGCGAGAAAATTGTCATATGATAAGGTAGGAAATTTTCTTATAGGATATTTTAAGGAAAAAAAGATTTTAAAAAATAGATGTCTACAAAACATAGTGAAGAAATAAAGCAGAACAACCATTTGTTAATAATTATGTAGATTAATTATGGTTGTTCCACATATTGTCCTTTTTTTTTTTTTAGTGATCAGCATAGGAGTTCTGAACTACATGTAATTTTCCTCTGTGTGGCATACTTGTTGTGAAAAAGTTAAACAGCAAGTAGTATTTTGGTGATTCTTGTTTGTCAGTCTAATAACATCAGATATCATTTAAACTTTCAGGAGTTCCACTGTATTCACCAATTTATGCCGCATCAGAGGGCTTGCTGGGAATTAACATCTGGCCACATCAGCTCCCAACACGCTACCTTCTGCACCCACTAACACAGTTCTTTGAGTTCATCCCAGATGACACCATGGACCAGGACCAGCCAAAGACTCTTTTAATGCATCAGGTGATATCTTAAGGGTGTTGTATTTCAGAATTTATTCATGAGGAGCTTTTCAGTCTGATAAGGGGCATAAGCCTGTAAACTGCTTTTTATACATGTATCATGAGCTTTTATATCTTTATCATGAGCTATCAGTTTCTTTCTTTTATTTTTAAATTTCTGTATTCAACAGATTTTTTTTTTTGCTCCTTCTTTTCTTGTAATTTAGGACATTGATAGAGGAAGGGCTTTAGGACAATAATTGTTGCTTGAAGTCATTGATGGAAGAAGGGCTTTAGAACAATAATTGTTGCATGAAGTCATTGATGGAGGAAGGGCTTTAGGACAATAATTGTTGCTTGAAGACATTGATGGAGGAAGGGCTTTAGGACAGTAACTGTTGCTTGAAGTCATTGATGGAGGAAGTGCTTTAGGACAATAATTGTTGCTTGAAGTCACTCTCACTTTGAATGGAAATTACTTTTACGTGAAAACTGCTCTTAGTGTGTGGTCTACCTGTCTCAGTTATGTTGGGGATGGTTGAGAAGTGTGACATTTATTGGGAGAGTAAATTTATATTTACAGTTATTGGAATAACATCCTGCTGTCACTGACATTAAGTGCATGGCCATAATCGTCACTGGGGGAAAAAAAAGCAAGATACTTAGTTCTTAGTACCAGAGAACAGTAATCAGATGCACTATATTTTATATAGCTTTTTGTGGAAAGGTATTTGCCAGTTTCATTTTTGAGCTTTTTGATAAACTCCACAATAGAAACCATTGTAACTTGTGCTTTACTTACAGGCTTGTTGTTAAACCTATCCTCAGGAAGCACTGCAAGAATAGGTAGGGATAGGCTAGCATTAACTTACCCATCTTAACATTAGAAGAGACCACCTTTTACCTAGGACTGGTTGAAAAATGAATGAAATTTATTCTTTGCTACAAGAACATCAGCACCGAAGCCATCTGGTAATGTAATTCTTATTCCTTCCTTTAAGTGTTTGAGTCAATAGGTTTAGTAATGATGATGACTTTCGGCTTTACAGGTCAAGGAAGGATCAAACTATGAGCTTGTCATCACAAATCCAAGTTGTCTTTACAGATACAGATTTGGAGATGTGGTTAAAGTGGTAGGGTTTCACAATCAGTGTCCTATTGTGGAGTTCCTGTACAGGTCAGTATGGATTATATCTGAACTAGACATTTAGTTCTTATTGGGCACCGAATGATCACATTTACTTTTGAGCACAATTGAGAACAGAACTTTTAACATAGGGTCTTTTTCACTCAGATCAGTGCAAAGATCATGTAAAGGCAGCTGTCTAGAACTGATGATCACTGTAGATCCTTGGGATTGTTCCAATTCTCACATGAGAAATGACTTTCATTGTCATGACTCATCTTGTCATATTCAAACTGGGCATGAAGGTAAACATTTCAGTGGCAGTACTGGATATAACTGATTCTACTTTACATTTCTCAGAGTTCTATTTTTAAAATATAATTATTTGTTCTCTCTGTTAATAACATGTTTTTACATATTTTGCTTTTTTCAAAATTATTCATTAAATTTTTTTTTTATTTGCACAAATTTTATTAATTTTCACCCAAGTTATTAGAAGAGAGATGCTACTGTCTTTAATGCCTGGTGAGTGAAAGACTCTGTTTTGCCTTTATGTGATGCTCCTGAAACAGGCTGTTTCTATGCCAGTTTTACATAAGAACATGATGATTGATGAAGGGATGGAGGGTGCTCAGTTTCCTGCTTCTACAGAGCAACTCCAGAAAGCAAGGAGGATCATTAGATTATATTCTTAATCCAGTAAGCTGTTTCAATTGCACAAAGTCTTTTCATAGAGGGAGGCAGGAATATCTCAGAAACATTGCAGAACATTGAAAACTAATTAAAATCTTGAAAAGAAAAGATGATCAGACTTCTGTACACATCACAAGAAATAATTTATATAACCTAACAATTACTGGGAAATATAAAGAGGAAAAAAAGAGCAGTGAAGAGGAACCAAGTGAACAGTCCATGAACTGGTAAAAAAAAAATTGCTATAGGAAAAGGCAGAAAAGAGATCTGATGAGAAATACTGAGAACTACACATAACAGAGAAGTAAAATTGCTAACACCTAATGGCACAGCATCAGACGAATGAAATAATTGTTGTAATTCACGATTACCTCATCATTGTTATATTGTAAATGTCCCCTTTAGTTTTGCTCATTTGTGTTTTTCTCTCTAGAAAGGGACAATTTCTGAATGTCCGAGGAGAGAAAATATCTGAAGCTGTGTTCTACGATGCACTAAAGAGCACATTATCGAAGATCTCAGCGGAAATAAAGTTGGTTGACTACTGCTGTGTCGAAAGTGTTGTTCTTGATGAAATGGATATTTATAAAGGTCACTTATTTCACTTACTAAAAGTTACTTATTTCTAATCTTAACTCTATCTGAGCCACCTAAAAAAACTGCAGATGTTCCCATCAATACCACACAAAAAGCGCGGGTCTTGATATGTTATAGTTGTAAAAGTGAATGTACAAAGTATTTCCACTTTAAAAGTATACATATTATGCATGAAAATAGTTGTAAATGTAAGAAGATTTCATAAATTAAGAGTTTTTTAGGAAAAAAGAAGTAGTGTGGCGATTTTAGCTGATAATTGTGTAGTGCTTAGCATCGGCGATGCCTAGATGTACAATGTTTACCATCGGCGATTTCCTGATCTACTTAAATTTTTGTCCGATCTCGTCATTTGGTGGCATTCTCACTAAAATAATGTCTGAAATAACCTTCTAACTACTTCTCCAGTCCATTTAATAGGTCTAGATGTACTTGAGGTACATTCAGGAACAGTGGTTGGGTCATTGGACATGTCCTTATGCCTCCGAAATCACAATAAATATGGACATTTCTCAGTTAAAACATCAATTTCACTCAGTTGTTAGCCACGCTTTGGATTGAACTATAAAAGGTCACCAGACATGTGCAGATAAATTGTGTATAATAAAATGTTTTACAATAGTTTTACGCTGAAACGAAACAAAATCGCTATAACGAGCGTGGCAGGGGCTAGACTAACAGGAAGAATTCACTGTAGTGTCGATGGCAGGGAAAGAGTTATGGGTTAGTTATTTCACATACTAAAGGTCAGTTATTTTGTATTTTAAAGGTTAATTATCTCATATACTAAATGTTAGTTATTTCACATACATATTAAAGGTTAGTTGTCTCGCATACTACAAGTTCTGTTTTTTTCAAGCCTTCTTATCTGCATGGGGCTAAGTGTTAGAATTGCCAGTGCATACTCAGTCATCAAGAGGATCAACTCCTAATGTAAGAGAACTAGCAGCCACTATTCAAGGTTTGCTGCTACTGTGAACTTTATTGCAGCTAATCTTTTCCTGGCTTTATTTGTGATGTGGTCTATGTGATCTTTGAATCCTAAACTTCATCAAGTTAGTTCTTTCAGTAGTGTCCCCAAAGAAGCTTACCACAGGCACTGGCTTGTTTGCAGGATGGTTATTTAGGGAGAATCGTGTCACAGTTGCCTTTGCAGGGTTAACCATTGTCCCAGAGGTGTTGCACCAGGTTGATGTGTCATCTAACTCTTCCTGCAGCTCTGAAGACTGGTTTTGCCCTGTCTGTATACCAGAAGGTCACCTGCATAAGACAAGGTTTATCCCCAGTCATCAAGTGTTTGCCCCTGTTATGTGAGCTGTGTACACATTGAAGAGGACTGGTGATGATGATGAGCTTTGCAGAGGCCAGCTTTATGTATGCCCCAAACACAGAATGCAGTTTTCGTATTTCCTCACTGCACACTATTCAGTGCTACCCCCATGCTTGGTCCTGTTTTGCTGCGCACCCCCTGTACATACAGAAGTTCAGGCTAAGATCATACCTAGAATCCATCCAGTGCTCCCTGGAAACAAACTGTCCCAACAGCCTATCAAATGGGAAGGGATCTGGGGAGACCTCAAAATGGAGCTTACTAAGAAGACTAACATTGCATTTTGCTGAAGAGATATCATCCTCATCTTCTTGTGTATACCTTGGAGAATGACAATACAGTCTGTCATTTATTGTCATTGTGCAGAAGAGCAAATATCTCACTTTTACATCATTTGAAATAGTGATAAAGTTTGAGAAAATGGAGAAAGTAAAAAATGGACTATTTTCTTGAACTGGACTGGTCGTGAAGCTAGTTAAAATCTTACTTTCCTTTTTCTTCCATTATTTGGGAAATAGGTCTTACCTATTTTGTATAAAATTGTTTAAATTTATCATCATTTTGTGACAGGTTACATCAAGTATGTAAAGATTTACTCGCTAAGTAGATTACATAAGTAAGGCAGAAATTGTGAAGATGGCATGCAGGGGAATGAAGTTGGGGTGAAATTCTGCCATTATACCAAAAAAAAAAATGTGAGAGCAGTGAACCTTTCATTTTTTGCTATTATCAACAATTCTATCTCTTCTTCATGTGTACGGCCATGTAAAAATGTCTTTTTAAGATAATCTTTTCCCTGTATAAAGATAATATGTTTATGGTGAAAAATAATTTATATCATGAAATGTTTTAACAATCTTCTCAAATGTGGTAAAACTATCTTGTATAGATCTGCCTATAATTTGTTGTGAGTAGTGTCATGCAGGAAAATGTATTTAATTGCAGGTTCTAAGTCTTCTCAGCCATGCTACCATATACTTGTAGAGCTGCAGAATAAAGAGGGAGAGATTAGCGAGTCAGCTGCTCCTAGGCTGGAAGAAATGGTGAGACTTGATCGAATCCCAAGTTAAATGTTGACCTTAAAAGTTTTGTTTTTTTTTAAATATGTAAATTAAATCATATCAAGAGCAGCTGGGAAGAACTAAGTTCAGAGAAGCTGAGTGGCCTCCCTTTCACTGCAGACTAAGTTCCTGACAGCTGGTAATTTCTGATAAAGAAAGGAAGCCTACATGTTGAACCTCAGTGGTAGTAAGATGTGGAACTTCTTATTACCACTGAGGTTCAACACGTAGGCTTCCAAGTAAAACTCCAGTATTTCAGTAAAACTTTATTTGCTATTCTGTTTATCTACAACAGATTCTACTACCTCGAGGTTACAAGACTAAGGTTACAAGGTCTTGGCCAGCTTTGGTTCCACCAGTCTTGTTGACTTGATAATATCAACTTCCATGAAGTGAGATACAGCTGCAAATTGTTTTACCTGCAAGTGCATTAAATACTAATGAAAAACAGATCTATTTATCTCACAAGTAGAAGCTCTTTCAGCAGGAAAATATTTGATTAAAACTATAAAATATATAAACGAAATCACTCATTTGGTATTAGGAGATTCTCTTATGCTCTGCTAATCTCCCCAGCTTGATGATACCCTGAAGGAAAGATCATACCCTTATGCATCGTTCCGAGCAAAGGGCAGCATTGGTTCTCTTCAAGTTCATCTTGTCAAGAAGGATTCATTTAGCTCTCTGAGGCTCTTCATGCTGAAACAGCCATCTGCAGCTTCAAACCAATACAAAATTCCTAGAGTACTGAGAAAACAAGATGCAGTGAAATTCATGTTTGAAAGAGTTCAGAAGTGAGGTCATAATGCCACTGTAAAGGGAATTTATGGGATAGTAGTGCATTGCTATACATTAACTGGTAATGACATTGTATGATGGTTAATGATAAGGGCAGAGCTTACCTGGACTCATAATTAGACTGCTATAAACTGAAGAAATGACAAGAAGCTGTATAAAGTGAACCTTTAAAACAGTACTGTAAAGTGAACTTATGAGACAGTCATTAAATGAACTTATGAAAGAAGGCTGTTGCTACTTTTTGTTTTAACTTTATGAAATCCATTTCAGAAATGTCATTGCTTTGAAAACATAACTAAATAATAAAAATACTTTATCACAGTGGATCGAGCTGATATTGTTAACACACTCAGAGAGGTAGGCAGAGTGGAGGACTTTGAGGGCAGTGAATCTACATCACCAGGAATTCCTAATACCATGACACCCCCCCCCCCCCACTATTATTTTACATCCTGCCCATTTTCTGAGTGAGACTGCATTAAATTCCCAGGAATGCTTGCAAGCAAGTTACTTTTCGAGGAAAAGTTTCAAATATTAGCTCATTCTAAAACTGGGTGCTAATTTGGATCATATGATGAGACTACAGTTCAGTGAGGCACCTTGGTTGTCTGGTAAACCATTTTATCTGGATCTGATAACAAAGTTAACTGGATCAACATCTGGTAAACAAGCTATACTGGATTAGCATCTAGTCAATAAGTTATCAGAATCAACATCTGGTAAACAAGTTAAACTAATAATTAATAGAAACTTACAATGATGCTCAGTTAAGCAAAACCTCTTTAAAAGTGTTATCCAGAACTGATAAAACTAATGTGATGCTTACAATAAAACAATAATGCTGCTGTTGTTGTATCTGTAACAACAACTTTGAAGCTGGTGCAACAAAGACATATTGGATAGAAATAGGACTTTTGAGGATTTCTGTAACCTCCGTGATGAATCTGTGAAACTGGTTCCTCATTATGATCCACTACTATGGAGAGGATGTTGATCCAACTGACCATGCTGTTATACAACTTCCTGTTTGCTGTTTACCAGAAGCACTGCATATTTAGGGGTCTTGACCCCCCCCCCCCCCCCATGAAACAATGTAACATTCAAGCAGAAATTCAGTACAAAAATATATAAGGAATAAACAAAGGAAGTGACAGTGGGCTGAACAAATCATCATTGGCCTATAGATGACATGCTAGCATCAGAGTTGGTGATCCTTAGCTGACCAATACCCTGTCCCACCTCTTTATTGGTGCCTTCAGCAACAGGTCTACCCTGGCTAATGGGACAGGAATTGCCATAGTCCTCATGGATGGTGGAGTCTGCTAAAGAAGCTTTTCTCTCTCTCTCTCTCTCTCACATGCACACACACACACCATAAAAACCCCCCTGCTTTTTAGTTCCAGTCAGTCAGTCAGTCATTTGCATGTCCCTTGCGGAACTTTACCTTCCTAACAGCTCTCCTGTAGGCCTCTTGGTTGTAAACAAGATGCCCTGCTGCTGATGCATCCATTTGCAGATTATCAATGTCTTGCAGCCACCTTCACCTTGGTCTTCTTCCAGTCAGGGACTGAAAAAAATAACTGCATCGAATACAGCACTAAGCTATGCCTCAATATCTTTGACGTGTCAGCTGCAAAGGGCGACTGCTCACAGTTCTAGGGAGATAGAAGAAGGAGATGAAAAACAAACAACAACCAGGATTTGCAATGAGCTGGACCCCACAGAGAAAATGGTAAAAATAACATAAAAGTGCAAGAAAGGCAGCATAGAAAAGGAGGTTTACAGCAGAATTACTCAGAAATGTTTAATCTACTTACATGTTTCATTACTTCATGCTAAGACTAATAATGTATAAAGAATGAAAGAGAACAGACACATGAAAATTATGTATGCACAAGAGATGAGGGAAACAAGACCAAGGGGTAGACCAAGACAGTGATGGAAAGACAACACAGAAGAGGATATAAAAGAAATTGGTGTCTGGAGAGAGAAGATTAGGAATAGAGTGGAATGGAGGCAAACTTTTTCTGCAACAAAGAGTCTTAATGGCTCGGAAAGCTGAAGAAGAGTAATAATAATTCTTACACCTTTGTAGTCTCATTGTTTTTTCAGTCACTGAATTTATTATCTGGTCTCAGTACATTCTGATAAATTAGAATTTCACATTTTGGTATATCACTTGGTAGTGCCACTGTTTCTGTCTTCTTGATGTTTGTCTATATTTCCCTTAACTCTTTCGCTATTTATTTATTTTCTATGCTCTGCCAGAATAGATTTTTATAAGAAATTTTGGCAGAAAGAAACTAGAATGAAGTTATTTTTTAAATTTAAAACCATAGTTTAGCTAGAAGTGTGCTACTTTACAGTTTATTTAGACTGTGTAAATATCACTCTGAGCATTGATTTACACTGCTGTGCAAAATTTACCATTGCTGCCATTGTTGTTTTGGAGCATAAGAGTTAATGCTTTCTTTAATAATTTTTCTCAGTAGTTTCTGGAAGCTGATGTCATTTTTTGTTGCTGAAATAAACAGTCCAGTATAGAATTTGATTTGGTGTGTGTGTGTTCAATGTCAGATCTGAGACCTTCCGAAAGGGTATGTAAACATTAGTAAAATCTAACATAGGTATCTAGGACAGAACATAAATGGTGATCTCTCGCTTTCTCTGAACCCTAAGTGCCCAAGGCACATGGGGCTTTCCCCAAGGGTTTTCCACAAATGCTTGTCCTTTGCCTTTTTTTTCTGCTCTTGCCCAGGTGAGCCCACAATTGCTCAACATCCTCCTGTTCTTCTCCATGGTTCTTCTGGTCTACCCTTACTTCTGTTCCCCTGTGGTATCCATCTTAGTGCTATTTTTGGTAGTGAGTTGTCATTCATTCAGAGCACATGTCCCAACCATCACCAACGTCTTTCCTCAATAATTGCTGTCAGTGGCTTCATCTGCATTTCTGCCAACATGATGTTATTTCTTATGGTGTTTGGCTAAAATATTTTTCTAATTCTTCGTAAACATTTAGTGTGGAAAGAATTCAACTTATTTTCCATGGTTTTGGTGATTTTCTAGCATTCACTTCCATATAAATGGTGATACAGAATGTTGATTTAAACCCAACATGAAAATAAGAACTCTCAATGGACAAAAAGCTCATTTATGAATAAAACACTGAAACAGAAACACTAGAAAAAGGAAATAAAGGCCCCGGATTTTAACTAAACAGGAAAAAAAAAACAATATGTATTTTGTGGTCAGAAATGAAAAGAAATAAGGACTGTAGGAATAACTGAAGCTATCAGTAACAGAAACAGATAATCATGGTATCATCATCAGTCCTCTGTACTCCCAATGGAGCATAAGGCATCAACAAAGGTTCTCCACCCAGTCCTGTTCTTAGCAAGTTGGTATACCTCAAACCATGTCTCTCATGCTTTCTTCATGTATAAACTAGGACAAAAGTAGAAACAGCTTTATTACTTAATGAGCACACAGTTGTGACATTTCAGGGTGAACCTCCTCTGTCTTCGCCGACTATGTCAAGAAATCAGTCCAACAAATTAGAATTTTTCTGTCATTGGCACTATCCAGAAAATGTCCTTCAGAAAGCATTTAACCATATCCAAAAAGTGAGCCACGAAGAGGCATTCAGAAAAAAAAAATCTGTTATCCCATCTGACAGAGTTAAATTAGTACTTCTTTTTCACCTGCATGGTCAGATGGTTACGAAAATTCTTTATCACCATCTGCCATTAATCCAACTCGACCACGATACTTGCAACATCTTCTCTGATTGACCCCTATTAGCATACGAACGGGAACCAAATCTATAAGACATCCTTGTCTATAGCCACCTGAAGCAGAACCTTGTATATGTTGACACCAGAAAATGTAACCACCCTTGCTGTGCCCTGTAGTCTGAGAAACAAAAACGATCACCTTTCCCAACACCATCTTCACTCTCTATGAGGGATTTACATGTGAATCCTGTAACGTGATATATGCCATTGTATGCAAAAGATGCAGGATAACTTATATTGGTGAAACTGGTCTCAGATTAGGTGACTGCATGCAGAAATTTATGATATCACCCAGCATGCTTTGAAACTAATCCCTAATCATTTCAATGGTCTCAACCACAGAGGTATGTCTGATTTTCTGGTAACAGTCATCAAACAACATCATGCTGGTGACAGAAGCCGCCTACCACTCAAGAACTACTACATTCAGGAATATGGGACACTGGAACCACATGGTTTGAACTCACAATTCAACTACACCTAACATTCCCCTCTTCCACAATCATAATCACTTTGCACTAAGTTCTACTCTTTTCTCACTTTAACACATAGTTCAGAACCTCCTCACAGCATCCGATTACAACCCCTCTACCCCATCTATAATCACCTATTCCACCTTCTCCCAGATAGATTACCACTGTCCCCCTCCCCCCTTTCCATCATCCTCCCCCCCCACCTTATTTATGACCCACCTATCACACATCAAGACAAAGGAATGAGTGAATGGTTCCAGACTGAAACAGGCATAAAACAAGGATGTATATTATCTCCCTTGCTTTTCGGAATTGGCATAGACTTCATAATGAAAAAATGTTGCAACGGTAAAACGGGCATTGATTGGGTACATGAGACCCAACTGAAAGATCTTGATTTTGCAGATGACATAACTCTTATCAGTGACAATATGAAATCAATGCAATTAAAAATAGATACCCTGTCTTCAATGGCTAGTAAAATAGGACTTGAAATTAACAAGGATAAAACAAAAATAATGAAGGTTCTTATTAACAATGAAGGACAAATATACATAGAAAGAACAGCTGCTGAAGAAGTAAACCATTTTGCATATCTTGGCGACTATATAGACCACAATGGTGACATCAGAAAAGAAGTTAGAATTCGAATTGCCAAAGCAGCATTGACCTTCAAGAATCTTGAGAACATATGCCATTCAAAAGTTATAAGCACAAAAACCAAGTTAAGATTATTCAATTCAAATGTAATATCCACCCTCATTTATGCATGTGAAAGCTGGAAAATAATTAAAGAAACAGACAAGAAATTAGACTCTTTCAAAAACAAATGCCTAAGAGAACTACTTGGTATAAAGTGGAATGAATTCAAGAAGAATGCAGAGATCAGACAGATGAGCAAAACAACAACCTGTCTCATGGCTGATCAGAAAAAGATGGACATATGTAGGTCATGTGATGAGAAGGAACAATCAGAGAATCCCAAAACAAGCTATCAAGTGGAGCACAAAAGGCTAAAGAAAAAGAGGTTGACCATGTGAAACTCTAAAGAGGACATTGTTAAGAGAAGCCAATTCAGTGCGCATAACATCCCTTGATGAGATTGAAAAAACTCGCTGAAGACAGGGCATCTTGGTGAACAACCATGTGGGTCCTATGTGACGTTTGACTACACAGGAAGGATGTAAGATGTATCTCACATAAGACTCCATTTAAACATTCTCTATACTCCACCATGCGTACTTCTGAATACAGCCTCTTACAAGCCACAGCATCTTAAAAGTCACAGCTAAGTGCTCCTTTCATTTTATTTTATTCTGGTTTTTTTTTTTCACTCCTATGTTTTTCATAGCATTCATGTGAGTTTATACTTTTATCTTCTTCCTCAATTTCTTCGTCCAGCGTGTTTTTGTATGATTAAGGTTTCCTCCAAAACGTCATAACTGTGCTCGTTAAGTAAGAAAAAGCTGTTCTTAATTTTTTTTTCCTAGTTTACACATTGTTATCACATCTTTAGTGCAGTGGCTTATTGTATAGTTATATACTTAGTTTTATATATGTAGGAAACTCTCTACTATAGAGAGTGGAACAACAACACAACTCCTTCAGATCATCAGAGGAAGTACCCCCCCTCAGACAAGTGTTTCGGCCCTTTAAACTCCTGACACTCTAAGGGGGGTGGGCCCCTCTGGGTCATGACTCCCAGAGGTCTTGTGAGTTGTTGTTTTTTTTTTCCCGGTCCCGGGATTGAACCCATGATCTTCCAGTTGGCACTGCACTTTCTAAGTGCGTCTTTAGCGATTTAGCTACGGAGGACTGGTATTGGTTGTGGCAAATGAAATTACTTATGTTCCCAATGCTTGTTTCGCATACTCCACAGCCAGCATGAGGCCTTTTCTGCTGTTTCTGAAAGGCTTCTCAATGCCCTTGCTCTTGCTTGTCCCTTTATGCCCAGTTGTTTACATAGGTCATGTGCTGATGTTGCTACGAATCCCCTTGCTCCCACTTCTACAGCTATCACTTTTGCCCTGATTCCTGCCCCCTGCCTCAGTTGCTTGACCAGATCATTGTACTTCTTCAATCTGAATAAATGCTGTTCCTCTATTCTAGTTTCATAAGGGACCGTAAGCTTGATATTATTAATTCCTGTTTTTCTGTGGAGTACACTATAATGTCTGGTCGCATTCCTGTGTTCTTGATGGCAGTCGGGTATTCTCTTCTTTCTAGAAGGTCCGCTGCCACTTCCCAGTCATTTGTACCATCTAGCAGTGATGGCAAGGGAATGTCCCTGATTTCAATATTTGATGTCGTACCAGCACCTATGAAGTATTTAGGTGGAACCTCAACTCTTTTGCTGTTATTTGCTTTATCATTTGCCCTGTCTACGATGGCTACTAGTTCCTGCAACACTCTGTTGTGCCGCCAGGTGTACCGTCCTTGCCCTAAAGACACTCTACATGCTGATAGCACATGTTCCAATGTTTGCCTTTCGTTGCAGAGAGGGCACTTTGTATCTTCTGATACACCCCATTTGTATAGGTTGGAGCCTGTAGGCAGAAGGTCATAAGTAGCTTTGATGATGAAGCTGAGCCTCAAGGGTGCCATTTTCCAGATGTCATTCCATGTTAGTGATCTCTGCAGGACTTCCTCCCATGCTGTCCATTGCCCTTGTTGTGATTGTTGGACTGCCTTCTGGACCCGCTTGTCATCCTCTGAATTCCTTACTTCGCTGATGATCATATCCCTTCTTTCCTTGCAGGAGGCCTTTGATCACCATTTGATTTCGCCATGACCAAATCCCCTTCTGTTGGTCTGGGTGTACCCTATTACTTCTTTCAGCTCCTGCGTTTCCCTGGCTGTGGTCACTTCCTCACCTACTTTCCATTTACGTCCAGTTTTAAGTGTTGGCTGCACTTCTCATACCACCGGATCTGTAGATTCTTGTAGCATCATTGCAAGTCTTGTTTTTCCTACCTTGTATTCTTCAACCACAGATTTGAATGGCAGCTGCAGTTTGCTCTTCTTGCAGTACAGTGCTACATCAGTTAATCCTGGTGGTACACCCAACCACTTTCTTATGGCTTTATTTATCTTTCTTTCGACTGCCTCTACTGTGCTGGTACTTACTTCGTAAATGAGTAGTGGCCACATCAGTTTTGGAATCAGCATGAACTGGAGGCACCATATTTTGAACTTACCCAGTAGCCTGCTTTTGTCTAAACTAATTATTCCTTAATTTAATTAATAATTAAACACTAATTATTCCTGCTTTCTTTAGTTCTTAATCAAGTTATGGCAAAGCAGAAGGAGCTCGATAACGGCTCTGACTGGTGGGCAGAAAGAACAGATGGACAAAGGATTGCTCACAGCAAATTACCTGGTGAGTTGATATAAGGGTATGCTCAAGTCAACAAAAGAATCTGAACTTGAAAGTATCGAAGGTTGGAGAATTTGTACTTTTGAGTTATCTTCCTTAACTTTGACCCAACATGGCTGCGCCCACTGCAACAAGCACCAGCTGGGAAGATCCACCAGACAGAAACCTCGCTGCGCCTCAACAGTAACAGTTGAGTATCACAAAATACATGTTAACATGTTTCGTTACGTCATGACTCCAAGGAACTTTATTGTTTTCTAAAATAACTACGAGGTGATCTGACCTTGAGTTAATGATGAACCCGTTCCGTATGCTGGCTAAGGTCAGAGGTTATTGATGGTTACCTTTTCCAAGACTTATTTTGAGTCTATGGCGATCCATTGTTGCTAATGGGCCTGTTTTCGAAAGCAACATTTCGAATTTTTAAAAGTTAGAATCTCGTATTAGTATTGTCTTGCAGTAGAGAGTGATTGTTGTTTAGCTGTTTGTGTTGGAGACAAGTATTGTACAGTTTTCTTTTTCTTTATACCGAATTCACGTAACATTGTTCATTTCTCAGTAAAGTCATTCAGTGTTTTGAATTTTTATTGTCAAATGTTATTTAAGAAGTGTATTCTTCTTTCTAATCACAGTGTACGAAAATGCCATGAACAGAAGTGGTTCAGTCCACAAGATGGGCATTTTTGCAAAGGTGATAGCAGGTAAGGTAAAACTTTTTTTACTTTTGCCTTTGGGTGAAAGAAAAGTGTTGGTGGCATCATTTATCATCCTAATGATCATCTTATTGTTGTATTGGAGCCAGGCAACTGTGCCATCGTGACTGGCATATCAGAGCTCATTATAACTTCACATCACTGATCAAGGGTGAACGAGTTTACTACAGCCTACTAGGGTTTAGAGATATGCAACTACCATAGACATGATATTACAACATCCTAGCAGTGGGGATAAGTGATATTACTACATCATAGTAGTGGGGAGAGGTGATACTACTACTTCCTAGCAGTAGGGAGAAATGATATTACTACAGCTTATAGTTGCAGAGGTGACATTACTACGGCTTACCAGTGGGGCAAAGATGATATTACTTCAGCATACCAGTGGGGAAGAAATGATATTACTATAGCCTACCAGTAGTGAGAGATGTTATTGAGTCCGCCAGTATAAATAGCTGGTATTTTTAATAAATAGGAAGCTATGAGGCTTTGGTACGGTAAAGTAAGAGAACAAATTTTGTATGAACTATAATTAAAACTGTACCTGAAACTAACTTCATGTAATAAGTATTCGTTCGTTTGTTATTGTTGTTCATGTTTGCACCAGACATGGCAGGAGACCGTGTGTATGTTTGTTTAAAAAGTTGGTACCTGCTAGAGAGAATGAATCTAAGCTACGGAATTTCTGTGTCACGACCTCGTTTCTTTCCGGGTGTCACGATCCCTCATGTCTGCTGAGCAGTTACTAAAGACTATGTCAACAAAACACCTTTTTTTGGGGTGCTAGTTGGCTAAGTCGATAGTACGCTGCTCTCTCTCGTGGCTAGACGGCTGCTCGTCCTACCGGAATCCCAGGTAATTCTCTTGTGATTTTTCTTTCCCTCACGTCTCACTAAAGTGCTTTGTCTACGATTTTTTCGAGGTCTAATCCTACAAAATTTGTTCTCTTACTTTACAAACGGCTGCTGTAACGTGCTTCCAGTTCAGTACAGTGCTGTACCTCAGCATTTTCACTGCACCAGCTGCAAAGAACACCAGCACACAGTTCCAGGGAGATAGAAGAAAGAAGCACCACAACCACTGGAAATAGTGGTCATCATGGCTCTATTCCTAACATGGAACCCACAGGGTAAAAGGAGGAGAGGGAGACCAAGGAACTCCTGGTGTCGAAGTCTGGACACGGACATCAAAATAATGAACCGGACATGGAGACAGTTGGAAAGAGTGGCCCAGGACCGAACTGCCTGGCGAGCTCTTGTTGGCGGCCTATGCTCCATGAGGGGTCAGAGGCATAGATAGAGATATGGCTCTATTATTTATGGCATCATTTCTCATTTTTCCGAAACATGATCTGATCAGAAAGAACAGAATATCCTCATTTGATTTTATATCTGAGTGGAAATTTTAAAAAAAAAAAACTCTTTTGTCAGACAAGTGACAGCTTGTGTTAATGCAGACAGCTTGTGTTAATGCAGTTTAATTTCCACTCAGACATAAAATCAAATTAGAAAGTTCTCAGAGAATTTGTAGAACAATGAGAACAAGATTCATTTTTGATGTTTTAAGAGGTTCTAAGGACTGTTAGAGGTGGGGTGGGGGATACGCTCTCCACTCCAGTGAAATGCCTCCAAGGCATGCATCTCAAATAGCCTCTGACAGTCAAGTCTAGCTCCTGCCTTCTCGTGGCAGAACTGTTCAAACTGACAGGAGAAGGGGCGAAGGTGAATATCTAGCACCTGAAAACCAGATGCTTCGGGTAGATGAGAGTCATGTTTGGTAGCTCATCTACCCCTGCTGGTGAGATTCTTCAGTTGCCATGTGTGGAGTGGGGCTCCTCTCGCCCAGTGAAGATGGGTGTGGATGGGGTTGCTGCGCGGCACCACTGTGGAAAAGGTGAAAGAAAGGATTAAGTGAAGTAATCAGTAGTCTCGAGGTCAGGACTGTTCAAATCATGGCACCTCTGCTCTGGAGGTCGGCCATGTCCTGTGTGCACTCATACCGGGTGAATTGCCTGAACCAGCTTAGCCCAGGGGTTAAGACACTGCTGGTGAGATTCTTCGGATGCCGTGTGTGGAGTGAAACTCCTCCCGGCCAATGAAGAAAATGCGAAAAAGCAGTTAGGGTTGTCATGCAGCGCTGATGTGAGAAGGTGATGGAAAGGATAAAGTGAAGCTTAATTGGTATGTCCAGTAGAATCACGGTGAGAGCTACTCATACCACAGCACCTCTGCTCTAGAGGCCGGCCACTTCCGATATACACCCATACTGGTGAAATATGCCTAAGCCGGCTTAAACCAGGGGTGAAACTTCATGGCTACTCATGTCACGGTACCTCCGCTCTAGAGGACGGTCACGTCCTAAACACACCCATACTGGGATAATATACCTAAACCGGCTCAATCCAGGGGTGAAACTTACTAGTGCCAAGGATTCGTCCTCCTGGACAAAAGTTCCAACCTGGTCACAACTAGGAAGGGGAGCGGCCACGACCACAAAATGCTGAAGTCAGAGACACTGGACCAGTGCAGTCTAGATAGGCAACGTCTCACCTGGCGGGGATGTATGCAAATCCTAATCACGCTGAGGTTTTTTCCAGTGAGAAAGTCCAACGCTGGACTGGATGGGCAACCACCTCTCACCTAGCGGGGATATACTGATATCCAAAACATGTCGAAATTTTCTGGTGAGAAAGTCCAACTCTAGATTAAACTGGTGCAACGAAAACAGCAGTGTCACACATTCCCACTTCTGAGACCCATCGAGAGTACAGGCTCAAGCCCTATGATACTCTGAACCTCTTGTGGTCCTCTCGGGGATCTTGTGTGGTCTTTTCGGGACCACAGGGGGACCACCGGACCTATCGAGGACCACAGGAGTAAATTCAGTAGGATCACGGGGCAGTCTTGGTGGTAGAAGCAAATGAAGAAGAAGAAGATGTTTTAAGAGGATATAAATTCATGGTTGCCAGAACAATGATCTTGTGTAATTTATTACAAAAAGCAAGGCTTATCCCAGGATTATGAAAGTGTTTACTTTTATTTAAGTTTTTAAGTAATGTAAGTAAATCATCTTGCAAAATAAAATAAACATTATCATGCAAAATAAAATAACCAAGCTAGCTCAGAATGCTAACAATATAGGATTAAAGATCATCATAGGAAAGACAAAGTTAATGAAACAAAATGTGAGCAACAGAAATGTACTGAGAGTAGATAGCAAATTAGTGGAGGAGGTCAATGAATTCGTATATGCACAGGGACATCAACAGCAGACTTACTAGAGCAAACCAGGCTTTTGCAATGCTGCAGACTATATGAAAATCAAAAAAACTAGACACGAAGATGAAAATCAGAATATTTAAGAGTAACGTTCTAAGTGTACTACTCTGTGGAAGTGAATGCTGGAAAATCACCAAAACTATTTTAAAAAAACAAAAAAAAACAAGCTGAATTCTGTCCAGACTAAATGTTTACGAAGAATTAGAAGAATATTTTGGCCAAACATCACAAGAAATAACATCTTGTTGGCAGAAATGCAGATGAAGCTATTGACAGCAGTTATTGAGGAAATACTCTGGTGATGGTTGGGACATGTGCTCCAGGTGACTGATGACTCACTACCAAAAATAGCACTAAGATGAATACCACAGGGGAATAGAAGTAAGGATAAGCCAAAAGAGACATGGAGAAGAACAACAGAAAGGATGTTGAGCAATAGAGGGCTCACCTGGGCAAGAGCAGAAAAAAAGGCAAAGGACAGGCATTTGTGGAAAACCCTTGCAGAAGCCTCATGTGCCTTGGGCACTTAAGGTTCAGAGAGAGAGAGAGAGAGAGAGAGAAGTAAATCATCATCATGTGCCTTCTCCAGAACGAAGGTTGGCAGCAATGATTCTCCAGTTCCCTCACTCCCTCACCTTGATGCTGCACTCAGCCAATCTGTATCCTGTCCATACGTTATCTTCCCATCTACATCTCTTTCCTAGTAATAGTGCTCTTTTTCTTTCCACCTTTTCTTCTAGTATGGTCTTTAGTATATTATTATGTCTTTTTGATATGGCCAAAGTATTTTGGTTTCTTAATCCTTATTTCTTTGAGAAGTTCACATTGCACTTGGAGCTATTCTAAAACTTCTGCATTTGTTCTTTTCATGCTCTGTGTTATATGACCTAGTTTTCTGTAGAACCACATTTCTGCTGCATTAATCTTTCTCTCCATCTTTTTGCTTGGAATCCAGGTTCCTGTTCCATACAGTAAAACAGAGTAGATTTTACAAATCTTAGTTTTGTTTTTAATGGACAGATTTCTGGATAACAGCACTGTCTTCATGGTGTTGAATGGTTTTTCCATTCCTGTTATTTTCTATTCTCACATCTCCCATCATCATTTAATGCAGTATTTTGTCACTTGCTACAGTCTCTCTTTGTTTATGTCTTTACCATCTGTAAGTAAATATTTAAGTTTATGGAATATAAAAATGTATCTTTGCTTCTTTGGCCTTTCTGTTTCCTATGAGAGGTTTCTTAAGCTGTATGAAAATATGCACTTTTCACAATGTATGATTTTTTTTTTCTTTTCATCTGTTGGGGCATGGGTGAAAGTTCCATATTTATGAATGGAACTTGATATCCATTTTTCCCTTCATTGACTGACAGTCATGTGTGGCTCACCTTACAGGAAAGTGTTCTGAGTTTTTAGAGACAGTTTTTGCACAGCATAATGTGCCATGTGGCTGTTTTTTTTTACAACTGGGTTTACTGGAGGGTGATGCAACAGAAATACCCCAGTGCCTTCAGTTTGAGAAGCTGCGTTGCTAATATTTCTTCTCCCACCAGTGACGTGCAAGAAAGTAACCATTTCTCCCACCACAAGGTCCATGACTTTTATACCACACAAAATCTGTTGCATTATCAATGATGACTAGATTCTCCTGACTAGAACATACCACTTTAACATGAAATGTTCAGCTTATGTGAAAATTTGTGCTCATTATTTAGATTAATTTATGTTGAAATTATGTAAGAGACATTGGTGATGGCTGGGGCATGTACTTCGGATGACTGGTAACTCATTACTAAAAATAGCACTGAAATGGACACCTCAGAGTAACAGGAGTGAGGTTAAACCAAAGGAGACACTGAGAAGAGCAACAAAAAGGATGTTGAGTAATAGAAGACTGATCTGAACAAGAGAAGAGAAAAGGGTGAAGGACAAGCATATGTGGAAAATGCTCCCAGAAGCCCCACATTCCTTTGGGAACCTAAAGGTTCAGAGAGAGATGTTGAAATTTATGATGAATGTTGTATATGCATTATTTCCATGTCTAAGTGACTCCAAGATGTATTTAAATTTAAAAGTAATTATTGTGTAATAGTCATCACCAAATTGATTTTCTAGACAAAAGCTGTGCTGTATAAAGTCGGACTGTTTACACTGAATTTCTTTGATTGCACAGGAGTGACCACAGTAGGGTTGTCTGGCCTTGGATATATGGCCTTTGATGTGAACCACAATCGAGTAAAATCAGACCAAAGTTTCCTAGATGCCTTCAGACAGTATGTAGTACTTCGAGGCATCTCTACATATGGGGGTCTGATGAGAAACAAACTGGAACAGGCAACCAAAAATGTACAGAGAGCGCAGTCAGATTTTCTACTAGAGCTGATAAGAGACAATATAGATACAGAATACAGTAGAGATATGAAGGTAAGAAGAGAGACTTACTATCAGTTGAAAGGCAAAATGGCATGAGAAATGAGTGTTTACAGTTCAATTTAAATATTCATATCTGGTATGCTTGTCATAACTGATAGGTGAATTGTACTGAAATTAGCCAGGTCCACACAGAGATTATTGAAAACAGTAGAAATGTGGTTTGTCAGAAGAATTTTGTGAACTCCCTGAACAGCAAAGTTTACTAATGAAGAATATATGAGAAGAGCATAAGAGATAAAAATATCTTGTCAAAAAATATGAGAAAGACAATGTACTTTCATGGGGCATGCAGTGAGAAGAGGGGACATTGAAAAATTATAACAGGGAAAGTAGAGGAAAGAAGGGTCAAGGTAAGGCTGAGAGAAATGATACTAGATAGTTTGATGAGATGGTGTGATATGAGATCACCAAATGAACTGATGGCCTGTATGAAGGATCCGGAACTGTGGAGAAACATAATAGCCAATGCCAGTTGGCATGGCACCTGATGATGATGAGTGTCAGAATGTTCAAAAATAAATTTCTGCTTATGTCAGTTGTTGTGTGCTGGTTAGAGCAATGGCTTCCCTGTGCAGAGGAACTTTTATCATCTGTATGAAAATAGACCCCCCTGATACTACTGTAGTGTAATAAATGAAAACAGCGAGACTGAGAACAGGTATCTCATATCTGAAAGGTTAAGTTTGAGAAAGTGGAGTCTCTAATTGTTGTCCATCTGATGGTGGCTTTGACTGACGGTGTGGGCAAGATAGTTGATAGTGGTATGTCCAGTCATCTGAAGGATTCTGGTCTTGGCATCTGTCACCAGCATCCTCCACTGAGCTGTGATTACTAACAAGCAACATTAACTTTCATAACGTCGTATCATTTTAGTAAATGTTTGTCAGCACACTTGTAATGTAACTTCTCATATTGATTTTCTTATTCTGAAATTACAGTTGGAAGATGTGAAAAGCGTGAAAGATTTCCGGAGAATTCATCCTTTGACAAGCTACTCAGATTATTCAGGTTACATCAGTAGAATGATGAGTGGAGAGAAGAAAGTTCTGACTTCGAAAGATGTCCAGATTTTTGCTGTCACATCTGGCACATCTGGAGCAAGTAACATTATACCTACGGTGGGGAAGCAGACAAAAATATTTTTCTCTGAGGTATTTTTTTTTCTTTTTTACTATCATATCCCCCCTCGGGAACAGCTGTGTTAAGAACATACTTATCTTTACATAGTCTTTGTGAAACAGGGAACATTGGATCTGATTGCTTAAAAAACTCTGACCTACTCCTGTAGCCCAGAAACGTGTAGCAGCCAACACTTGACCTACTCCTGTAGCCCAGAAACGTGTAGCAGCCAACACTATTTGTTATTGTTATAAAATATAATGTCACTCTCTTATAAGGCAGAATTTTTAGGGAACAGAACTTTCTGTAAAAGAAAGATGGAACATAGAACTGAAAAATCTGCTAATAGCCTCTTGTTTATTATAGGAGTGTCAGATAACTCAAACAAAATGCTGTGTATCACTAAGAAAACCCACTCGCCTGTGGGAAAAATGACAACCACAAATACCCCTCCTAGGATGGAAGGCCCTCCAGTTTTTTACATTGCACACCCGTCAACAGGTGGAGCTGAGATTCTGGCCTGGGGGCAGCGCTGGGCTGTTCAGGATGGTGGATGGATGGGGACACAGAGATCACCTGCAGGGGTGGGGAAAGTCTGGAAATTGATGAGTCCAGAACGTGACAAGCATATGGGTCTCTACAACAGTGTCTATCAGAATGAGGCAGACAAAGCAGACTATAGGTGGTGGGGAATGGACATCATTGAAGCACCATCAGATCCCTCATCCCAAAGTCAGAGTGTCTCTGTGAAACTGTCTCAAAGCCATCAGACAGGCCGGTGTTGCAGTCGGGGCCTGATCTCAGCTTCTCACTAGAAATGCCTCCTGTATATGAAAGCAGGACTTAAGACAAAAGCTCCAATATGACAGTATGAAAATGTCAGAAACAAAAAGAAAATCATTCGAGCCTGGACGTCGCCTCGTAAAAGGTTCACCACCACCACCCCCCCCACCCCAGCTACCCTGAGCGAAAAATCAGTTACAGGGGGCACACTAAACATTCTTCAAATCAACATTTCTGGACAGGCCAAAGGCCTCAGAATTAAGCAGACAACTGAAAAAAAATCAACATCCATATTGAGATCATACAAGAAACCCTTCTATATGGAAAAGATCACTCAGTGCCTGGATACACCATGTACAAATGTGAATGTGGTAAATGCAGGGGTATTGCCACACTCTTGAGAAATGACATCCAAGGAGAAGTTAAAGACAGAAAATGCAATGAGAGTGATATCCAACAGATAAAAGTATGGCATGGACTGCAGCACACTCTGTATAATGTTTATTGTCCTCCAAATTCTAAAAGTCAAATCAACATGCACAGCACAGACATGCAGAAAACTATCATTGCACGAGATTTTAATGTACATCTGCCATCATTAGGATACAAAGACCGAAACCCTATGGGAAACAACATTGAAGAGCTATGCAACACCAGTAACATGATAATAGTGCAAGACTCCTCCTCCCCACCAACACTCCTCCATAGAGCCACTGGATGTGCATACAGACATGACCTCACCATTGTCTCACCAGACATCCACAACGATTGTATCCTGAGAGTGCTTGATGACATAGGAAATGACCATCGCCCCATCCTACTACAAATTTCTCACACACGAAACCAAAGACCACACAAACCCCCTCGCTGGAATTATAGAAAAGCAGATTGGGAAAAATTCAGAACACAGATGAAAGCCTATCAAAATTAAATGACAACACAAACATTGACATAATCCAAGTCATACTTGGAGTAGCCTACAAAACAATCCCCTGAGGATGCAGAAAGAAATGTAGCCCCTTCTGGACAAAATCTCTGGAAGTCAAAAAAAGAAGAGCAACCAGGAAGAATGTAGAGAAAAACCAACATTCTGACTTCAGAAAATAGAATAGAGTACAATAAACTAACAGCTAAGGTAAGACTCAAAACTAAAAAAGCAAAGAAAGAGAAGTGGTTAAGCACATACAGCAATCTCAACCTCAGAACTGAAAGAAGGAAGGCTTGGATAACATGTCAGGAAAAAACAAACTAACCCTAAACCAATGTGAATCTCTGGTCATCCTCTCAAGTGACTCAGACAAAGCCAGTACTTTTAACAAATTCTTTGCTGCCACCAATAAATCCTCCAACAGGAAAGTACTTGACAAGGCACTGGGAAAAGTTCTGAGAAGTAAAGGGAAATCTAGTTTGGCAAACATTCCACTTTTTGAGGAAAACTTTACCATTCATGAACTCCAGAGTGCTATGGGTAAGCTACAGCTAAGAAAAGCACCAGGATCAGACAAAATATCAAATGAAATGATCCTTCATTTGGGCCCTGTAGGAAAGTCCACATTGCTCAACTTCATTAACAAGACCTGGTAAAGTGGAGCACTACCAAAATCTTGGAAGTCAGCCATAGTTAGACCTATCCTGAAAAAATTGAAAGCCAGAAGATGACCTAAAAAGCTTTAGACCAATCTCACCGACTTCCAACATTGGAAAGGTAGCAGAATGAATGCTTAACAATAGGCTGTACCGGTGGTTGGAATCTTCGGGGTCCCTCAATAACTTTCAGGCAGGCTTCCACAAAGGATCAAGAACCAAAGACCAGCTATTTCTCCTCACTCAAAGTGTAAAAACAGTTTCTTACACAAGAGAAACTCAGTAGCTGTCTTTGTAGACTTCCAGCAGGCATATGACAGGGTCTGGCGAAAAGGCCTACTGTTAAAGATGCAAAACATGGGCATACATGGAAAAATGTATCAATGGGTTAAAAACTACCCGAGTAACAGGACCATACAAACTCAGGTACAAACAAACTGTCAGACAAATGCATCCTGGAGGAAGGTCTGCCACAAGGTTCTGCTCTTAGCTGAACCTTGTTCCTAATCTTTATAAATGACCTCCTCAACCTGTTGAACACCCACAAAGCCACATTTGCTGATGACCTTGTCATATGGACTAGTGGAACAGACCTGCAGCTGGCTGCTGAGAGACTTAATAGAGCCCTCCTCACCATATCAGCCTATTGCAGTTTCTGGAAGTTGAAGATCAATATTAGTAAAACTACATATACAGTCTTCACTCTTAGCAACAAATTAGCAAAGACTGAACTGAAAATAACTTTTGATGGTGCTCAAATCATGAAAGAAAAAAATCCTACATACCTTGGTGTGAAAATAGACAGAAAATTGAACTTTAAAGAGTTCGTGGATGGACTAGCAGAAAAAGCATCCAAAAGACTAAACTTACTCAAGCGACTTGCGAGTACATCCTGGGGAGCTGACAAAGCAACACTCAGGCAACTGTACACAGGATATGTTAGATCTATAATAGATTAAAACCTCCCCTACAGGTCACAGCATCAAAGAGCTCTCGTACACAAGTAGACAGAATCCAGAACCAAGACGTTCATTTCATTTGTATGGCAGTGAGATCAACACCCACAGCTGCATGTGAAATTGATGCAAACATAGAGCCATTAGATCTCTCTCTCTGAACCTTAAGTGCCCAGGGCACATGGGGCTTCCACAAGGGTTTTCCACAAATGCCTGTCTTTCGCCTTTTTTTCTGCTCTTGCCCAGGTGAGCCCTCTATTGCTCAACATCCTTTCTGTTGTTCTTCTCCATGTCTCTTTTGGTCTACCCTTACTTCTGCTCCCCTGTGGTGTCCATCTTAGTGCTATTTTTGGTAGTGAGTTGTCAGTCATTCGGAGCACATGTCCCAACCATCGCCAGCGTCTTTCCTCAATAATTGTTGTCAGTGGTTTCATCTGCATTTCTGCCAATAAAATGTTATTTCTTATGGTGTTTGGCCAAAATATTTTTTTAATTCTACGTAAACATTTAGTCTGGAAAGAATTCAACTTGTTTTCTATGGTTTTGGTGATTTTCCAGCATTCACTTCCATAGAGTAGTACACTTAGAACATTACTCTTAAATATCCTGATTTTCATATTTATGCTTAGTTTATTTGATTTCCATATATTCTGTAGCATTGCAAAAGCCTGGTTTGCTCTAGTAAGTCTGCTGTTGATGTCCTCTGTGCTGTCTCCATTTTCTACTACTCTGCTGCCAAGGTATACAAATTCGTTGACCTCCTCCACTAACTTGTTATCTACTCCGAGTACATTTCTGTTGTTCACATTTTGCTTCATTAACTTTGTCTTTCCTACATTGATCTTTAGTCCTATGTTGTTTGCATTCTGGGTTAACTTGTTTATTTTATCTTGCATATCTTTGTGACTGCTTGATAATAGACAAATGTCGTCCGCAAAGTCAAGGTCCTCCAGCACTGTGTCAAGGGTCCATTGTAATCCTCTGCGTTTGTCTGATGTTGCCTCCTTCATTAACCAGTCTACTGCCAAGATAAATAATGTTGGTGATAGTACACATCCCTGTTTCACTCCTGTTTGTACCCTAAAGCTGCTGGAGGTATGTTCTCCACAGATAACTTTGCACTGAAAACCCTCGTATAGGGCTTTGATTACATTAACTATTTTATGGGGGAGGCCATGCCATCTTAGGATTTTCCACAGTGCATCTCTGTTGACACTGTCAAAGGCTTTCTCAAAATCTATGAATAATGCATATGTTGTGCTATGCCACTCATTTGCCTGTTCTAATATTTGTCTAAGTACAAATATATGGTCTATGCATGATCTTCCTTTCCTAAATCCTGCCTGCTCTTTCCGAAGTTTTTCCTCAAGTGTTGGTACAATTCTGTTGATGATTATTCTGCAAAATACTTTACTAGTGAGTGGCAGTAGGGTAATGCCTCTCCAGTTCCCGCAATCTCTGAGGTCACCCTTCTTTGGTAGTTTTACTATAAGACCAGTTTTCCACTCCTCTGGGGCTTTTTCTAAATCCCAAATTTGTTGTAATATCCGGCAAAGTTGTTTTGGTGTTTCTGTTTCTTCTGCTTTCAACATCTCAGCAGTCACTTCATCTTCACCTGGTGCCCTGTCTGATTTTAGCATCTTTATCGCCTCTTTTACTTCATTTATTGTTATTGGTCCTGTATTGATGTTTAGTTCCGCTTTTGCTTCAGGTATATCTATTGCTTGTGCTGCTTGTGTTCTGTTTAGTAGGGTGTTAAAGTGTTCCCTCCATCTTTCAATTTTTTCTCTTTCTCCACTGACCAGTTGTCCATTTTGTGTTCTTACTGCACTTTCACATCTTGTATTGAAGTTACCTGTCATCTGCTTTGTGATTTTATATATGGTTTTCATGTCATTTGTATATGCTGCTTTCTCTGCTGTTTCTGCTAAGTTGTCATAATATTGACGTTTATCTTGACGGCATGATTCCTTCACTTCTTTGTCTTTTTGTGCATAATTACTTAAAACTCGTTCTTTAAGCCGTTGTGATTTGGTGTTCAGTAATTTTTTCTTGATTTCTTTTCTTTGCTCTATCTTTTCCCATGTGGTCTCACTTATCCATTCCTCTTTTCTCCTTTTCCGATATCCCAGCACCTCTTTTGCTGTTTCCTGTAGTGTTTTATTGAACTCTAATATGGACATTTCTGCTTCATCTTGTAGGACACTGAAGCGGTTCTTAAGTATTATTGAGAATTCATTTCTTGTTTGCTGGTCTGTCAGTTTTCTTGTATCAAAATGTATCTTTCTGTGTTCTCCGATTCTGGCTTTCCTTAATTTTAGTTTTATTTTTGCTACCAGAAGGTTGTGATCACTTCCTATATCTGCTCCTTTCCTTGCTCGCACATCTTGTAGTGACCGTTTCCACTTGTTGTTTATTAGTATGTGATCGATTTGGTTTTCTGTGGTTTTATCTGGTGACCTCCAAGTCACGTTATGGATGTTTTTGTGTTGGAAAATTGTCCCTCCGATGGTCATCATGTTTTCTTCACAGAAACTGCACAGTCTTTCTCCATTTTCATTTATTTCTCCGATTCCTTCTCTTCCCATGATTCTTCTTCTATCTTCATTTCCTTCACCTACTTTTGCATTGAAGTCGCCCAAGATGAGTAGCATATCATGCTTGGGTATTGTTTCTACTGTGGCTTGGAGGCTGTTGTAAAAATCTTCTTTTAATTCCTCTTCAGCTGCTTCTGTTGGTGCATAACAAACTATAATAGACAGCTTCGTGAATCTTGAGTTGAACCGTGCATATAATAATCTCTCATTTATTGGGGTCCATTTCAGCAATGCTCTTGATGCTTCTTTTGTTATAATCAATGCTACTCCTCCTTCATGAAGATCTTCTTTACCTGACCATATTATTGTATCTTCTGTGTGCTGTGTTGTTAATTTCCTTCTGCCTTGTCCTGTCCATCTTGCTTCTTGTATTCCTAGTATGTCTAGTTTGTATCTGTGCATTTCCTTGATGGTTTGTGCTAGTTTTCCAGTCTGGTTTAGTGTTCTTACATTCCAGCTGCCTATTTGCATCTTTTGTTTAGGTTCCAGGAGGTCTGCAGTCGGGCTGGGGACTTCCAGTGGCTGGCTTTCATCCACAACCTTCATGGGCTCAGTTTCCTGATAAGCATTTCTCCTTCCACCTGCATTTGCTTTTTCCCTTGCTTCTGTTTCTGTAGCAGTCTGATAGTTTTTTACCAGATAGGGTTGCTGGCCCTATGCTGAACCCTCCTTAGTCGCCTTTTACGATCATGCATGGTAGGGTACAGTGGTCCTATTCTTGCAGATCCCGGGTACCACACGGGGGAGAGCCATTAGATATAAGATGTGAAAAGTCAACCATTGAGGCAGTAGAAAGATATAAACGCATGCCCCCAGACCATCCTAACAGAATAGTGGTTGATAAATGGAAGGATAATAATAGACTGAAACTGAAAACTCCAGAGCACATAGCAGAACAGTTAAACACAAGACACAAACTCCCTGAAGACAGAGGAGAACTTACAAAAGTACCAGACATCCAACCAAACATAAACTACACACTTCCTCAAACGAACACCAGACTCAAGAACAAATTAGTGAACAAATCATCAGATCCCAACACCCTAAAGCTGTGTACACTGGAGACCATAGAATTCTACCCAAAGGACTGAATCCATGCATACACTGATGGGTCAGCGTTCAAGGAAACAGACAGTGCAGGATATGGGGTACTCATAATGTTTCCAGACAAGACAACAAGCCACATTTGTGCTCCTTGTGGATCTTGCTGCTCCAGTTATGATGCTGAGATGCAGGCAGTATTAGCAGCCCTGACAGCCACCACCACCAAATACAAAAACAGTGTCGTCTCACCCAAAAAAACCTTGTTATTTTCTCAGACTTCCAGTCTGCTCTTCAGGCCCTTGAAAACTTGATACCACCAGGTGATCACATTACAACTGACATACTCAGTGTAATAAACCAACTCGCCTCCTATGACATTAAGACCACCTTACAGTGGATACCAAGACACATAGATATCAGAGGAAATGAACATGCTGACAGACTGGCAAAGAGTGGAGCCACCATGTCACATTCCCATATCCCCACCAACATGAGAACAGCTAAACACATTGTACACAACAATTGCAAGCAGCAGTGGATAGACAGCTGGAAGATCCCTATATTACACACCTGCCAAAGCCTAACACCGGAGACCACATCAACAGCTTATGTTGTAGAGACCAATGCACAATTTTCAGGTTGAGAACAGGACACATCACCCTCAATAAGCACTTAAACAGAGTGACCGCTGACCACACACCATACTGCATGCACTGCAACAGACAAGAAGAAGAAACTGTTAAACACCATCTTCTGGACTGCAGTGCATTGAAGGACCTTTGGAAGAACCTGATTCCACCAAACTCCTTAATCACCAACATTCTGTTTGGAGATGTAGAAAAACTGAAGAGGACCTGTACATTTCATTATCTGGCACAAGGGAAAAAGAGTCAAAACTCGTAAACCTGGGGATCAGAAAAGTCCAAATCAAAAGTCAGACTATAATATCAGGCAGACAGACAGACAAATGCATAAAAAAATATCTACTTTTGTCTTGGTAAATAGATGATACCATTGTCCATTGTGACAAAAATTTTAAATTTATACTTTTTCAAGTGGTATTAAGTAGTTATCATGACTTATGATGGGAATGTCACTCCATAGGAAGAAAACATTGAAGAAAGGAATGGTGATGTAATTATGTAATTTGAAATAATGACAGTAGTCCTCTGCTTATCAACATATTTAGTTCATTTAAACTTTTATGTCAGTATTTTGGTAATTGACCATCCTCAGCTTTACTGTTTCTATGCTGTGGTTTTGCCATGTCATTGATTGACTGTAGAGCGCTTGATTCTGTGCCCTTACCTGGCATTGTGGTGTCATTTGACATTTGCTGGATAATGCAAATCATAATGTTGTTTGACATTATCTTATCATCTGCTGGGTAAAGCAGGTCATGGTGTTATTTGACATTATCTTGTCAAGTGCTAGGTAAAGCAAATCATGGTGTTATTTGACATCTTGTCCATAGCTAGGTAAAGCAGGTTATGGTGTTATTTGACATTATCTTGTCAATTACTGGATAAAAAAAATGTTCTTTCCACTTTTGTTCATTAGTCTAACCCAGTGTTTCCCAGAGTGAGCAATAATGCCCCCCCCCCCCCATTTGGGTGGGGGGGGTTTGGAAAGAACCAGGGAAGCAGTGGAAGAAAAGTGGACAGGAGGAGGGCGTTGATGGAAAATGAAGTAGCAGATGATGGCAGCAATACCTTCCTTCTT
This sequence comes from Achatina immaculata, assembly GCA_009760885.1. Lineage (NCBI taxonomy): Eukaryota > Metazoa > Mollusca > Gastropoda > Stylommatophora > Achatinidae > Lissachatina > Lissachatina immaculata. Next base: position 17,296,064 of record CM019703.1, on the reverse strand, counting down.
TGCACTTTTCAACCAGCCTGATTTTGAGAATCTTGTATCCTTACATGAAACTCACCTAAAATGAATTTACCTAATGGCTCATGAACCAAGTATCTAGTTCTGCTCATCTGTTTTGTTCTATACAGTTCATATTGTCTAGCTTATCCTATGCCATAATTTTATCTACATTTCAGTCTTATTGTATTATTTTTACATGATCACTGATCCTTCAATATTCCATTCCTATCTGAATAGATAGAGTGGTATCCTTGTCACAGGCATGCGACAGATATTGTTCATCTTGCTTCTTCATCTGTATCTTACTTACATCTTACATCCTTCCCATGCCGTTAAACGTCACATAGGCCTCTCACAGTTGTTTGATAAGTTTGCTCTAAATCTTTAATATGAGGCCTGTTTTGCTAGGGATTATCTGTGATGCTGCGGTGTATGGTGGATGCTTACCCTTGCACAAAGTATCTGAACAAGGACTTCAGGATATTCTACACACCCAACTGGCGATACACAATGGATGGTGTCCCAATAGGACCCAATGCTCCATCACCAGACAGGTTTGTATACAGTGACAACAGTTCAGAATATGTTTACATTTCTTTCTCTTTCATGAACATTTTTAGACATCATTTTGAATATGCTGAAACAGAATGGTGAACAGTTGAAGGCAATAGTTCTCACCTTTTTTTTTACCATGGACACTATTTCCAGCCTGAGAACAGTTGTGGGCCCATCATTAAAAAATAAAGCAATACTTGTATATAGAACCAAGATGTTTTTTAATTGAGTCAGTCCATATGCTGTTCTATAGATCCCCAAAAATCCTTCCATGGACACCTTGGGGGTCCATAAACCCCAGGTTAAGAACCACTGGTCAAAGGTTAATTGAAATAGACCACTCAGTAAAATGATGCTTGACACCCTATGTCTGCTAGTTTCAATACCATCTTTTGAGACAAATTGAGGCATATGTGCATTTTATTTGTTTGAATTGCAGCAAAACATTAGGATCAGATCGTCTGTTTCAGCTATTCATCTTTATTAACTTATATTACAGGATTTTTTTAAAATTGGAAGTTCGGATCTTTGGAAAACATTAGTGTCCAATATAATGCATTTTGCAGGTGTTTCACCATACAGTCTGTACAAATGATTTAACAGTGCAGTATTAAGAATTGGATCTCTGTAGGTTACACATTCAATCACTGCACCTTGTAAGCACTCACATGTTTTGTTTATTGCTGTTTTTTCATCTTGATGATCTTCCTTAAGTGGTATCATTAGTTCTTTCATTGTTTGCATTGTTTGGCTATCTGTTTTTACATGGTCTTGTCATTATAGTTGATAAGCAGTATCTTAAATCTAGAATGTATAAAATCGGAAAAAAGTAGGAGCAGCTTTATTACTTAACGATTACAAAGTTGTGACGTTTCGGCGTGAGCCTTAATCATACAAAAACATACAGGACGAAGAAATAGAGAGAGGAGATAAAGTATAGATTCACATGAATACCGTTTTTAAAAAAAAAATTTTTTTTTAAAGGAGTACTTAGTTGTAAATTGCAAGGTGTGGCTTGTCCGGCGGTGTGTCTGTAATCGTTAAGTAATAAAGCTGCTCCTACTTTTTTCCGATTTTATACATTCTGGTATCACAGCTTTACTGCAGTGCTTAGTGTATAGTTGTATACTTATACACCAATTATTGTATCTTAAATCTAGACTTGCTTAAGAACTATATTTTGTTAATGAAATTATCATCATCTAGCTGTGTCATGACAGAATATGCTTCTACTTTCTCATTTTGTAAGAGCTATTAATAACATTCATTTTTAAATAGGATTCTGTTTTTTAGTCCAACATGTCATTCACATTCAAGAATGAGTTTTTGATCAACTTTTTTTATTGATATGTCTGCAGTTTTCTCTGTACTTTAGACACAGATTATACAAAAGTTGTGAAATATTAGATAAAGAGTTATTAAATCCACACTACATTCTTCATACATTACAAAGAGATTTAAACAACAAAAATATCTTAATTTACATACAGATCTAATGAACTTCATCATCTATACACTACACCTCCAGCTGCTTATGAAATCAGGACAGAACCGCAGGCCCTCTACCTCTATCTCCTGTTCGCCCTACTTGACCCTCATGTAGGGATTATTGAGGCAAACTTTTCTTCTGGAATCTTCAATGCTTTTGCCACTTTGGAACTGAAGCTGTCTCAGCTTACCAATGACATTGAGCGTGGTAGAATTGACCCTGACCTCAAAATTGACCCTGTGCTTAGGAAAAAACTGAATAGTTTGCTGAAACCCAACCCAAAACGTGCCAATGAAATCCGACAAGCAGCAGAAGGTGGCAAGGATTATTTGGCCCACAGAATATGGCCTGAGCTTTGTCTTCTGATAGCAGCGGACACAGGAACTTTTGATTTGTATGCAACAAGGTTACGGGATAGCTATTGTAAAGGTAAATTTACAGTTGAACTTACTGTTTTCTTCATGTGTTATCATTGTTTATTATTTGTTCTCTTTGCTTTCACTGTAATGTAGATCAGCCACAAAAGATGGATGAAGTCAAGGCAGTATACAGTTTTTAAAAATTATGAAACAAACTTTAAAAACAAAATTGATTGTAACAGGAAGCTTATACTGTAAGCTAAAAAAATATTTATCTTTTTTTTTTTGTATCTCTTTGCTTTTTTTTTGTTTGTTTGATTTTGTAGGAGTTTTGTATCAGTCATGAGTAATTGCACTTGTCTGTTGTATTTTATTTATGTCAAGTCTAGCATTTTTTGTTACCTTATCCAACTTGACACTGACATGCAGCATTGTTGCACCAATTCTAGGTATCCCATTGTACTCACCCATCTATGCTGCATCAGAAGGCTTGCTAGGAATTAACATCTGGCCAAAAGAACTTCCCTCACGCTATCTTCTCCATCCACGTGCACAATTCTTTGAATTTATTCCCGATTATCGCATGGATGAGGAACAGCCCAAAACATATTTGATGCATCAGGTAGTGTGTAGTTAGCTTTTTTGATTATTTTGTGCATTTTTCTGTCATCATGTCTTGTGAACTGTTCCTTAATCCTTTTAGTATCAGTGATGTGTCAGAGACATAGAGCATTTCTAGCTACTTTTGTGGCTTGTTAAAATTGTTTTTTTCCTGCATGTCCTTTGTTATTTTACATTTAGCTGGTTCCACTTTGTTTGAGAGGTAAGATGCTGATGTGTAGGAATCTACAGTATAATGGTAATTATAAAATGACCACTCACATCCAGTTAACCTAATTAGCACATCTAAAAAATAGAATTTCTACATCTTCAACTTCACAGGCAGACAGAGCTGTCAGAAAAACAGGAAGACTACTTTTTAAAAAGTTTCTGTATTTGTTTTCAGTCTCACTTGCATTTTTTTTTTTGTAATGACCTCTCATTTCACATATAGTTACACAGTATTCTGCTTCTCTCTCTCTCTCTCTCTCTTTCTCTCTCTCTGTCTCATTCCTCCATCTTACTTGATCACTGCACACAGAACAGTTCTTTTTTTTTTCTTTCACTCTTGTCAAGTATAGTAATAACAGTTTTTGACAGTCAGGATCCAGGGTTGGGAAATTTGTGTTGCAGAGGTTGCTTATTGAAGTTTTCAACAGTCTTGACACTACATTCATTGGCTTCAGTGGGAGACTGACTGAAAGTCATTCATCTGAAAATTAATTTTCTAACACTTCATTATCTTGGGTGGTCAGAAAATAAAATCACATTCAACACTTTTGCATCAATACTCAAAATCTAACTCACAAGAATGCAACAATAAGTGAACACAAAAAAATTTTAAGTCAATAACAAGACAAGTGGTCAGAATAAAGAAATACACTGCTTTTCTCTTTTCTACTAACAGGAAGTTCTTCAAGGTGGGGTTAAAAATGTACCAGACCAAAAATCAGCACCCCCACCAATGTTTTTAACATTCTCAGTTGGCTTATTCCAAGTTAAAATGGTTAAGGAAATTTTCCATGAATCAGCAGTCTTTTCTTGAAAAAAAAAATTTTTTTTTTCAATATTTGCTTGCTTTCAACTTAGATGTGGCTCCTTACTGGTGGTACTTCTTCTTCTTCTTTGTTCGTTTCTACTACCAAGATCGCCCCATGATCCTACTGAATTTACTCCTGTGGTTCTCGCGATAGTCTCATTCAGGATGGAGGCTCAGAGTATCTTGGGGCTTTGGCCTATATTCTCGGTAGGTCACAGAAGCTGCATTGTGGTTTTCATTGCACCAGTTTAGTCTAGAGTAGGACTTTCTCATCGGAAAACCTTAACGTGGTTTGGATATGAATATATCCCTGCCAGGTGAGAGGTGGTTGCCCATCCAGTCCAGAGTTGGACTTTCTCACCGGAAAACCTCAATGTGATTTGGATATAATATATCCTCGTCGAGTGAGAGGTGGTTGCCTATCTATACTGCACTGGTCCAATGTCTCCAATTTCAGCATTTTGTGGTCATGGCCATTACCCTTCCTGGTGGTGACTGGGACAGAGTTTTTGTCCAGGAGGACAAATCCTCACCACTAGTGAGTTTCACCCCTGGGTTAAGCTGGTTTAGACGTATTATCCCAGTATAGATGTATATAGAATGTGGGCGTCCTCTAGAGCAGAGGTGCCGTGGTATGAGTAGCTCTCACCATGAGACTACTGGACATACCGATTAAACTTCACTTTATCCTTTCCATCACCTTTTTCACAGTGATGCCGCATGGCAACCCTAATCACATTTTCTTCATTGTCCGGGAGGAGTTTCACCCCACGCATGGCAGCCAAAGAATCTCGCCAGCAATGTCTTAGTTTAACCCCTGGGTTAAGCCAGTTTAGCAGTCTGCCCCAGTATGGGTGTATATAGGACATGGCCGGCCTCTAGAGCAGAGGTGCCTTGATTTGAGTAGCCCTGACCTCAAGACTACTGGTCACTTCACTTAATCCTTCACCTTTTCCACAATGGTGCTGCGCAGCAACCCTAATCACATTTTTCTTCATTGGCCGGGAGGAGTTTCACTCCACACATGGCAGCTGAAGAATCTCGCCAGCAGCGGGTTTTAATCAGAGTTTTTCTTCTCCTAGATGAGCTACCAAACATGACTCTCATCTACCTGAAGCATCTGGTTTTCAGGCGCCAGATATTCGCCTTCACCCCTTCTCCTGTCAGTTTGAACAGTTCTGCCACGAGAAGGCTAGGCACTGGATGTGGACTGTCAGAGGCTATTTGAGACGCAGCCTTGGAGACATTTCATTGGAGTGGAGAGCATATCCTCCACCCCACCTCCGGCTATAACAGTCCTTTGAACCATTGATGGTACTGAATATTCTCCTTTCCTCTGATACACTGGCAACCAAGTGGACAGCATTCACTGGTGTGCCTGGCTTCACAGGCAGACATTTTTCAATTCAGAGGGTGGCATCTGATCTTATTAACTGGGAGAATCAGAGAAGAGTATGACACTGCAGGCTCATGGGAAGAAATCCAAGAATCTGATGGAATTCAGACCCATGGTTCTTTGCTCATTCATGAGCTGTTTGATTATTTCTCTCAGCAGAAAACATTCTTAAACATTCTGTTTGAAGCTGGAATAAAGCATTGCTCCAAAGAATTATCAGCAAATCTAACTTGATATATACAGTACAGAACTGACATTACCCATGGTCCATAGGGACTACCTGTAGCTGTCAAATCCATTGCATTGTGGGTAACTTAGGAGACTCACAGCCAAATGGCTGGTGTTGATGTTACTTGCTGTGCTTTTAGGAGTTGCATTAGTTCACTGAGCACATTTTCTGGCACAACATGTATTCATTTCTGAAAAAGGCAAAAAATCAAAGGCTAATGTGAAAAGTTGTCATATGTGATATTTTTTTATGAATAAAATGAATTAATGGAAAGGTTGAAGATGATGGATTTATCACATTTGTTTTGTTTCATTTTGTTTTGACATAGTTTTTAACATGTTCCAGTTGCCATGCATGTGAGCAAAATTAGACACTTGTGTTTAATTTTCCAGCAATCAGTTGCTTAACTGGAGTTATCGTAGTTAATGTAGTTTTCCTGTAGCATTTACTAAAACACCTGCAAATGTTGTTCTTTGTTTAATTCATCTCCGCACATTAAAGCAGAAAAATTACATTTGTGTATTATTTTTAAAGTAACAATCCTCTCATTGTTTACTACAGTATACTATAAAATATACATCATTTGGCTTCTGAAAAATATTGTGTGCTAAGTGGGTTATAGAGGATGTTTAAAATGAACTACACTGTAGAATTTATCAGTATTATTATATCAGTGTGGTTTATTGTTTAACTAGACCAGAAGTTCCAGGTCTTCAAACATGATTCTTCACAAGGGAAGTTTTTTCCACATTGCATGTTAGCCAAGCATTGATCAGACTAAAGGGGCTTATCTGCTTGAATCTTTGATGTAGGGATGCCAGAACTTTATACTTCACTCCCTTTATCTAGTTTGCTAAAATATTTCCATCTTGAAAAGGCTGGGAGTGGATTTACATGAGAAGCTAGCTCCCTAACTTCTGCACTACTCCCATTTAAATTAAATCAAAAGAAGTCGCTAGTTTTTGTGTCTGAATAGGTGGTCTATGAAGAGTTTCTAAAGCACCAGAATTCCATATTAAAAAGAACTACCATACAGCAGAAATTTAGTTATCCATCTATGTTAAACATCACAGCAGTGTTATTAATGAATCATATTGCAAGCATGTGCTCAGCTCATGTTAGAATCATCATTGATTGTCACTCAGTCATTGTTTGCTAGTCACTCAATATGGCTGTCTAGCTCATTTCGTATTTTCTTAGTGTTTTTTTTTTAGGTTATGAATAAAGTAATAAAATAATGTAGCAACATATGGACATCATGTAAGAATGGACCATTGCAGCCAACTTTCACTGGAGAGAATGCACAAGATGATAATAAATAAAATGAAGTCCAGATCCATTATATGGTTATAGATCTGCAGTTTTTTTTTTTTTAAATGCATGTTTAATACCTAAACATTTAGCCATCATGATCTTGATTCTGTACCCAGATGAACATCAATGTTCAGCTGTATAATTTTCCCAGCATATCAAAAATATAAATGCTGCTCAGCTTGAAGGTTTTTCATATGACTTTTTGTCTGTTCGTTGCAGAATTTTCAAAAATACTTTGCAGGTAAAGGAAGGCTATAATTATGAGCTTGTGATCACAAACCCCAGTTGTCTGTACCGGTATAGGTTTGGAGATGTTGTACAGGTTGTCGGTTTCCACAACGAATGTCCCATTGTGGAGTTCAAATATAGGTATGTAAGGGGTGCAGCTCTAGCATCAGATATGTCTCTCATTCTCTTTTGCTGTTTTTTTCTTTATCTATTTGCTTTAATAATAATAATCAGTGAGAGCTTGTCAGATTTTGTGATAAGAAAACATGTGGTTCGTTGATGGGCTCATTGGTTAGTTGGATGACTAGTTGCTTGGTTTATTTGGTTGGGTTTGACTAGGTTGGATGGCAGGAAGAAACAGCTAACCGAAAGCTTGTGCCAGATCTTGTAATTAGGTGTCAAGTCATATTGTAGGGAGGTTATTGTGGGTTTCTTTAAATTTTTGCCGTTGATCTACTCATTAAGTCCCATCACCAGTGGAGAATATTTCAATCATTCTCATTGGTCAGGTTTTAGTTGAGTGATAGCTCATTTCTGAAAAGAAAGAAATGTAGAGTCTTGGCCATCTTTGGTTTGCTGGCCTACATAACTGTACCCTTTTTCTAGCAAACCTTTATTTGTTCTCAGCTGTGCATAATATTATTTTACTTTTACAAAAAATAAATATCATTTCAGCCAGTTTTTCTTCAAAGTTCGTCACCAACATACCAAAGTAGATAACCTAGAAACTGGTGCAGGAGGAGAAAGGGGCATATGTTATTAATATATGTATCTACAGAGGATGAAGGATAGAGCCATGAGGAAAGGGGAAGAAAGAGCCATGTGGCTGTTGGTAGAATTCTAGGGTGCCAGAACCAACAGCTGACTGACACACTGTTCATACTCTTGGTAGTTACTGGAACAGAGAGCAGAGCATGTATCGGTGTGTCCCGAGTATGATAGTGCTAATTCCTAGATTTAAAATTCACCAGCATCCACTTAAGTTTTTGGCAATGAGCTATACCACTGTGTTGATTATTTATTATGCTGAATCTGAAATACTTGAAAGTTTAGGTTTATTTTATTTAATGAATTTTAAATTATTCCACATTTTAAAAAGTTGTGAGAAATATAAAGAAGCATAAGACTGATCATATAGAACAAAGAATTTAATCTGACCAACAGAATCTGTGAATTGATAACTATACTTAATATTGTTCTGCTTCACTGATGCAGCTGTTTATAATGCTTCAAAGAATATGATAATTAGCAAAGACAGCCAATAATTTATTATTAACTGCAATTTGTTTAAAATTAATGGAACTGAGAATGTACAGTGAAATTACAGATTTGTAACTGAAATGAGGAGATAACTAAAAAAAATTAAGTGTGAAAATATATGTATCTGATAAACTGTATCAGCACAACTGCTGAAAACATCAGCAGTCAGTGTAGATCAGTCCCAGTCCTTAAATCTGTAAAGCAAGTCAAATTTTGGGAGATTCAGTCCAGCTCACCAACTACAGAGATATAGACCAAGTTTTTCAATTAAGAACTTGCTACTACCGCTTTTTTTTTTTTTTTGGTCACCAATACCAGCAGTAACCACATGTAGACCAGTGTAGACAGATTTGACCAGTGGGTCATGATCCAAAGCAGAAGTGTTACCAAAAGATGGAGAAAACTGCAGTCTTCATCTTTGCAACACAGCTCAAATTTGGTGTGATCCTGCTCGTGAATGCTGAAGAATGGAAGATTCAGAAACATTTGATGAAGTGACTTGGAGACGGGAGTAGCATACAACGAAGAAAAGAAAAAGAAGCAGAGCTGCCAAAACAAGGAGGGAAAGAAGTGCTTGAAAATGGTCTCATAAATTATAATAAAACAAACCATAACCTTCAATTCAGAAACAGAATAACTAACTAGATATTTGATGAATGTTTTGTTCTGTTTTAATTCTTCACAGAAAAGGCCAGTTCTTGAATGTCAGAGGAGAGAAAATATCAGAGGCTTTGTTCTATGAGATCTTGAAAGGCACAATCACCAAAATCTGGACAGATATTAAGTTAGCTGACTATTGCTGCATGGAGAGCACCATCTTAGAAGGCATGGATGTGCCACAGAGTTAGTAGCCTTCTATTTTGGAAAGTACACTATTGGCTATGGATTTTTTAATCACTACATGAACTTACATATAGGCTGATATTCCAAAGATTGATTTTTAATTTGAATATCCTGTTTTCTCTTAGTACACTGACAGCAGTCGATGTGCTTCACTTTGCTGTTAAAGACAGTTGTCCTAACACAATTTTTCAGGTGCCTATTTTTGCAGCCAGTTTAACTGGAACATAACAAAGATGCACCTCCAAACCATTACTATTTCATGGAAAGTCAGTTCACTATTACTCCCGTTCCGTATCAGTTTACAATTACTTGTATGTCCATTTGTATGCGTGCTGTAGTAGTTTGTTGTCGGATTTTTTAACTCAGCACATTACACCTCTCTGTAAATTTAGCACTAGGTGATAACATTACACTTACCTGTAAATCTACCAGTGGGTGATAACATTACACTTACCTGTAAATCTACCATTGGGTGATAACATTACACTTACCTGTAAATCTACCACTGGGTGATAACATTATACATACCTATAAGTTTAGCAATGAGTAATAACATTACACATACCTGTAAATCTACCACTGGGTGATAACATTACACTTACCTGTAAATCTACCACTGGGTGATAACATTACACATACCTGTAAATCTACCACTGGGTGATAACATTATACTTACCTGTAAATCTACCACTGGGTGATAACATTACACATACCTGTAAATCTACCACTGGGTAATAAAGCAAAACAGTCTTACAACCTTCCTTAGCCCTCTATCACCATCACATCTGCAAGTTCTCACTGTGTGATTTAGTGGAATCACCACCAAACAAAGCTGACAAACTTACTTTTAATTGTATATAGATTTTTACAAAGAGTAGTAGTAAAAATTTAAATAGTTTGCACAGATTTTGTTATGCTTGGATTGATGCTCAATGATTTTGGCTTTAATTGGTCTATATTGAAACAGAGAAGCTGTGATTGAGTGAATGCATGCTGTTTAAACAATTTGAATGTTTTTACTGCAGGTTTCCGAACTTCTCAGCCATGTTACCATGTGTTTGTTGAGCTGGAGAATGACGATGGCAGCAAGGAGATCCGTTCTGTGACTCCAGCTCAGAAAAAAATGGTAAAGCCCATCTATACATATGCACTACTTGTTTTTTTTACATTCTGCTCAATAAAATCATACATGTAGGGGAAAACACATGAAAAGAGTAGAAATTATGGGGTCTGGCAAAATAAGCCTTGTTATGTGTTGACAGAAGTGAAGGTTACTCTCTATGGAGTGTGCCAGCGAACCAGTTACACTATTTGTATTCTGTCATAGTGTTTCTACAATGTTCTGTTTACTTAGCACTGTCAGTGAGTTAAGGATTTATATATTATCTATAAAAGTACAGATTACTAAAAAAAAACAGTTTCTTATGTCCACTTTGGTGATTAAAGAAATCTGAGCATTGGTATTGAAAAACTCAGATTTGCAGAACTCTACAGTTTTGTTTTTTTGGATAAATTGGACTTTTTTTTTGTAGTTCCTGTATAGAACCATAGAGCTTAGCTTATTGGGAGCTTCACTGGGCCAGTAGGTGCATCTCAGTGCTTTATAGTTTATGCATTTTTGGAGGATGTGTTCCAAAGTTTGTAGCATCTGCATATGCACAAAGGGGGATTTGCTGACCTTAAACTTAACGTACATATAGTCTCTGAGTTGTACAGTAATGTGATTGTTTTTATCCCCAGCTTGATGATGCCTTAATGGTTCATTCGTACCTATATTCATCTTTTCGCCACAAGAGCAAGATTGATCCAGTGCAGGTTCATATTGTTGAACGAGGCTCTTTCTTGGCACTTCGTCGTTTTATGCTAGAACACCCTACAGCAGCCTCAAACCAGTATAAGGTTCCCAGAGTGCTTAGGAAACAGGAAGCTGTGAAATTTATACTAGACAGAGTGGTGGAGTAAAGTACTTGACATGGAAAGTTTCTTTAGTGATGGAATTAAACAATTTTTTAAAAAAATGAAACTAGCTGTGAAACTAACATTTCCTGGAAGTAGGGCAGATTTTGACTGATGATATTTACTGTTCTTGCATATGAAGTATCTGTTGTAACTGAGAGTCTTAAAATATAAAAGTATAGAAGGTATTCTGCTTGTCATGCACTATAGGAGAATAGAAAGCATTTGTGTGATAGTTATAGACTATAAAAGAGCAAACTTTATCCATGCATAGACATACATGGAATATATCTTGCATGCGTCACATACGGTAAGAGACTGGAAACACATGATTCTCTGAATATCATTGAATATGATATTCTTTTATTATAACAAAACAGAATATATATATATATATATATATATATATATATATATATATATATAAATAAAAGTTTATGTGACAGTCTCACATTATAAGAAATTGTTTACAGTCTGTAAGATCTAAGGAGAAAAGTATTGAGTTTCGTCTTAAAAGAGCTTAAATTCTGAAGCCTTTTTTTCCTTCAGATTTGATGCAGACATTCCAGTAAACTCAGCAGAGATGGTCATTTTTCTTGTTTTGTAATGACCTTATTCTTGTCTGATACACTGGGCAAAATTTTTTGATTTATCTCTTTTTTTTTGTTTTTTGATAAAATCAATGAAGGGCGATTGCTGTAATTTAAAAGCAATTTAATGTTTAAAAAATAAGAATTATTGCCTCCATGAGGGCAAAATTTGTTCTAAATACAATATTCTTTGTTAGTTATCCTGAAGACAACATTCAAACATTATTGCTACAGGAAAGCTTCAACGCTTTTGCAGGTGTAATGTCTCATTTATAAGAATTCTTTTCACAGTGGCAGAAGTATGAGCAGTGGCTTGTCATAAACTTTGACTGGAGAGATGCAGAGTCACCAAGTCTGGTCTTTTTTATACTGAAAACATTAAATTACTTTTCGGTGGTTTGTTTTCTAATTGAAATTGTGGTATTTGATGTTATATTATTGCTTACCTCACTCAGTTGGGAAAAAGGATGTGCGCTTGCTCTAAAAGAGATGCTATTATAAAGTTGGTAATGTAAGTAATTAGAGGGAAAAAAGAATTGTCCAATTGCACTACAGAACTGGTGCAGTTAAGCTATTTAATCTTTGTGCCATAGTTAATGATGATTGGCAGAATAAAAGATGCAGAACTGGTAAACTTGGCAACTTCTCGACATGTTCTGTTTCCCTGAAACATGAAAATATGCAAAAACTTAGATAAAAAAAGTTATAAATTGAAATTTTAACATTTTGCTTGTGGTTAATGATAAATTTGCTATTAAGAAATATAAGAAATGAGAATGTATCTCCAAGGCGCCTAAATAATTAGTGTATAAGTATTTAAAACTTAGTGTATTACAATACACGAAACCACTGAAAAGGCACCTTTCCTGATAAATGTACTGAAAGTAGTTTAGAACACTACACATAAATATCTGTCCCAAATGGGATAACTTAAAGCAAATTGTCAGGAGCTTCATTTGACTTTAAAGAATGGAACTGAGTTAAGAAAGAAAAAACAGGGTTTCTATTGTTATTTGTAAATATTTATCAGTTATATAAAGATTTTGATCCTTCAAAAATAATTTTTTTTTTTAAACTGGTGTAAGGATTATATAATCTTCTAGTGTGTGTGTCCCAGAAAATGTTAGGTGGCTGTGAGAAACTCAGTATTTTCATTGATGGAAGTTGGCAGTGTTTAACCTGTGATTCATCACATCCTGTTATAACATTCCCTTTCTGTGATTTTCAGGTCAGTAGCTAGCACTGACGAGTGAAAAGCTTTACCGACCATGACAAGAACATAAACACTTGTGTGCATTTAAAATAATATAGAATTTCTCATCATTGTTAAGCCTTTTTTACTTCTCTTGATTTTTACGGTCATAGATCTTTTATTTCTTTTTTTCAAGCACTTCAAAATATTGTTCACAGTTATGTATGGTCCTGTTTTTCTAAATATTTGTTCCACAGAATATTCCTTTCTGCGTTCCACTTTTTGAAATCATCTAGTTAACAGAGAAAACTTAAATATTTTGGACATATTAAACGTCATGATAATTTAGAGAAGACAGTCTTGGAAGGATACATAATGGGAAAAAGAAAAAGAGGAAGACCAAAACGAAGATGGCTGCAAGACATTGTTGACAATCTGCAAATGGATGCAGCAGCAGCAGGCCATCTTGCTCACAAACGAGAGGCCTACAGGAGTGCTGTTTGGGAAGCAAAGTTCTGCAAGGGACATGCAAAAGAATGAATGAAAGTCTTGGAAGGGTACATAATGGGAAAAAGAGAGTAAGACCAAGGCGAAGATGGCTGCAAGAAATCATTGATGATCTGTGAATGGACACATCAGCAGCAGGGCATCTCGCTCACAACCGAGAGGCCTACAGGAGAGCTGTTAGGAAGGCAAAGTTCCACAAGGGACATGCAGATGACTGACTGACTGACTAGTTAACAAAATGAATGTTTGTGAACTATACAACTTTTTTTTTTCTGCCTGATAACAAAGCAGGTTTAAATGTTTACATAATGAATCCCTATCTTTATTCTGAGAGTTTTTAAAAAAGTAGCTTAGAAGAGTATACACATTGTTCCCTAGTTGTCATCAGCAGATCATCATTTATTAAAAGTAATTGAATTTTTTTTTTTAACTTTTGGACAGATGTTATTCCCTGTTACGCTTTTTTTTTTTAAGTGCTGAATACCAATATGTGGCTTTTTTTCATATTTTGAAAAAAATTTATTTACAGCATTGAGAGTACCCTCATTCCAGTGGTTTTTGTATGTATATTTTAACTTGCTTATTGCATATTTGTGATTCCAAGCCATTTGTTATGAGGATGTCTGCATGTGCAACATGTTGCTTAATTAATTTTAATCATTTTACACATGGCTAAGCTGTCCCTGGCAATAAGTATAAATATTATTACAGTGAGAATGATTACATGCAGTGTAACCTGTTTTCAGTGTACATTATGAATATGGCTTAGGCGCAGACTCCCTTGTAATAAAGAACTATTACATGCCATGTAACCCGTTTTCATTATAAGTAACACTTAAGCTTAGACTCTTCTGTAATAAACTGAGACTGTTTTCAGGTATCACCAGTAAGTGACAAAGATTAACATTTAAAAAAAATGAGCCTAAACAAGTTTGACTAGATAAAATTTGTAAAAAAAAAAGAAAAAGTTTCAGAGTGAAACATATAGTTATTATTCTTTCCCATGAAGACGGCCTGTTACATGTACTGCAACATATAATTTAAATCCTGATAATGAATTAATATGTATTTAAGTATGATTTTTATATACCTTAATTCATCTTTCAAAGTTTTATATTGTAATAATTTGTACACTTTTAACCTGTTTTTTTTTTAAATCCTTGACCTTTAACCTAATTACTTTTAACTATTTGTATCTTGTTGTAATATCTCCATGTGATTGCAAGTAAGAAGTTCTTGGTGGCTAGAAATAAGTTGATTTTTATTGTCCAGCTCTAGTGTCACATTTTAAAAAAATGTGAAATGCTACAAAGTTGTCAGGGTAAGAGTTTGACTAGTTTGGATCTGCAAGCTCTAGTAGTGTTGCTGTCTCTCAGTTTACTCCATTTTGAAGTATTACAGTTCGCATACTATCAAAAGGACTGTTACAATTTATGGAATTCACCGGTAGTTCTAAGATTAGAGACACATTTACAGGACCTTGTCTTGTCTTCTGGTACCTCAAGCTGGTGTTCTTTGCAGTTAGTGTGGTGAAGATGTTGAGACACACATCATGTTGGCTTGGGAGCCAGTGAAGATGTTGAGACACACATCATGTTGGCTTGGGAGCCGGTGAAGATGTTGAGACACACATCATGTTGGCTTGGGAGGTGATTATGGTGGCTGTTTTTTCAGTCCCTAAAAGGAGCTAAATGGGGGGTAGGGGCCCTCTGTTCTTCTTTAGCAGACTCCACTGTCATGGGGATTGTTTGAGAAGATGGTCTATTTATTCTACAACAGAGCTCCACCCTCTTCATTATTATACATTTCCATTTTAGTATCTTTTAATGATATTGAAATTCTAGTCTTTTCTAAATTTTTAAAGTGAGTGTATTACAGCTAGTCACATGAGAACCTGGCATTATGTCTTGAGACAAGACAAAACATTATTAGTGTTTATGTTTTTTTGACTCTGGTAAATGATTGTGAACACATAAAAGACTATTTAACTATCTTTGGAAAGGATCAGCTGTTTACAGTGTAAAGTAAGAAATTATTGATATGAAGTTAATCAGGATAAATCAGTATTGGGAAGTTATAGTCAAACATTTACTAAAAAATAAAGCAAAAATCTGCACAGTTTTCTTGTACAAGCTTTTCAATTATGGTGTTTATGTAGATAATCAGAATTGTTGATCTTGCACTGAAAATATTTCGTATGAAATAGATATGATAGATTTGTTTATTTTTTACATGGCATTTATGTATTTTTTTTTACGTTTCGACAGCTTTCATGCAGTTAGTGAAAGCTCTCACAATTAATGGGAAACCTTATTTAAATCTTGTCATGTGAGAAGGAAAAAAAAGGACTTGAGTATGCTTCTATGTTTATTTTTATACCAGTGCTTCTGTGTTTAATTTTATATCTAGAGCAGTTTAATCCAATGCAGAGTTAGTGCTTCTGCTGCAGAATTTTTGTTTATTTTTTAGACATTTTGTGCATGCATTTGCCCATTGTCCCCCAGTACACATGTATATCCTGTTTCTGTTTTAAAAGAGCCATGTGTACAGTATGCCCAGTCATGATTAAATCCCACAGGCAATATTCATGCCTCCATTTTTGGAGACAGTGACATAACCATATTCATTCCCATTGATGTGAAGTTTTTTGTAAAGTCCTCATACTGTTGGTCTGTAGATTCACATGCATCATACAAGTTCATCCTAAGTATGTAGGAATAAGCAAAATTTTCCTGCCATTGTATCTATGTTCCTCAAATGGTCTTTCCATGTGCGGCAAGAACTGGCCACATTACCCCAGTAGCTCTAGTCCAGTCTAAGAGCAGGTCTCTCCTTGTTTAATAGATTATATTCTTCAGCAGAATATTGGATCCAGATTAGGTATAATCCCCAGATCAGTGAAAAATCAGTTATCGGTATAGATGATTATGGAAAATGCAGAGATAACTGCACATAAGATCCTGCTGACTGTGAAAAGGGACCTATTGAGAAATACACTCACAAAGGATGGAAGTGTATCCCACATTCATGGGCTTTACACAAGATACTAATGTTCCACTACATGCACTTGTTGGCTAATACATCTGAGATTCCAGATAAAGGTTGTGACAGTTTTTCAGCTCTGATTATTTTGTCAGTTAAAAACTTGTAATTTCATTATTGAAACAGATTTGCAAACTGTCAGTAAATTATATTTTAACTACATAAAATAATTTGCATTTTTAAATTTGTTTTATCCACTGACATAAATGTTGTAATGGCATTTAATGTAGTAAAGGGTCTATTGTTGGCATTTTTTTTCTTAAATAGCACTTCAGATTTGACTCACTAAAAAAAAAAAATCTAAGAAGTTGAGTGCAATTTGTTATTCTGCATTCCCCTAATTAAGCATTTGTCAAACATTTAATTTTTTTTTTTTTTAAGATCTGCTATAATAGAAACCATACAACTTGCCCAGTGTTGATACCGGTGATGACTACCACTTTATCTTCTCCTCTTATCATGGAGCTGTCACATCCACTTTATACTAAGTTATTTTAAAGTTAAGAGAATATAAAAATGAACAAATAAATCTGTGGCAACACTCTGTTAAATAAATGTTAAAGTTCCAGAGGTGCATGTTCATTTTTCTTTTATTTCTCGTAAGATATTTTAGTTGTTTTTTTTCTTTTACTTTGTGTCACAAGTCATTAAGTGAGAATTCTTTTGTTTCTGTTACTGCTTATCATAAGTAATTAGGAGCCAAACAATTCTGTATTAAAATTTTTGTTGTCAGTTTGAATGTTTTTATGCTGTTAATGTCTTTTTTTTAAAAGTTTTCTTATGCTTTATGCTTTTCTGTTTGTCTTATCAGATTTCGCTGTAAAATAATGTGTTGGTAATTACATGTCTTTATGTGTCTGCTGACCTACCCACATATGAATTCATCGTATAGGGCTGTATTTTTATTACAGCATGACTTTTATCAAGGGTTGATAATGGGGGGGGGGGGGGGGGGGGGGAGAAGGGGAGGAGAGGCCAGAGTGAAATATTATTCAGTTTTATTATATTTATTATTACCTTTATGTATTAACTACAGAGATATGTGTGATCTGCCAACCTGTGGCATCTGGCCACTGAGTGTGAGAAGGCTACTGATCCCTGACATGTGATTTGTGTTCATATGTAAATTATTTTTTTCTGTATGTGTTTCCCCTAAAGTTGTGCAGACTTTTGATATGAGATTTTTGGTTTTAAAAAGTTTTCATTATTTTTGTTTTTCTTGTGCCAGGTACCGAAGCATCCAGGTGTACTAGTTTATAGGTCTGTTACAGCTGATTTGTAAATCTGCAGTTCTGATAAAGTTTCATAGTCATGGGGGGGAGTCTGGCAGCAGATTTTGTTTTTTTCCATTGCAGTGGATGATGCTGTACAGTTTCTCTTCTTGTCTCTTTCAGTATAATGTGCAAGTGGAAATAATTTCTTCCCATATATGACTGGGATATGCTTCACAGGACCACTAACACAGGAAATGAAAACATAGATCTGTTAAAAGGGGGAAAAAAAAAACAAACTGTTGAACGGTGACTTTCTGCAGAATCATTAAGTTTAATGAGGCACATGACAAAACTGTTACTCAAGATCTTGACAAAGTAACACAGACAGGAAGACATATTCAGTAAGAGAGTGATAAATAAAACGTGGAATTAAAAGGTACATTTATGTTTTCATTTGTATTACAGACTACACCCTTTTGTAGGTTTTGTCTGACATAAACAACCACTGCAATGCCTGAAAGAGACTGATACAGTGGTAAAGACAGAAACTACTCAGTTCCCAGTGATATAAAGAGAAGTGTCAGACAAGGATTTACCGTTTCCTTGCTTGTTTAACTTTCATACAGAAAATATCTTCTGAAGTGTAAATGAAATGCCTGGATTAAATGTTTATAAAAACACATATAAATGGTCAATAATACTGACTAGAAATAAATATCAGAAAGACAAGAAATAATTTTTTTTTTAATTTATGAAAACATCCATAAATAATAAAGGGTAAACAATGTAATTTAATATATATGGGATACTGGTAACAAATAATGCAAAATAAAAATTAACATATAAATGGTGATGGTTCAGTAAGAGTAAGGTCTTTACAACACACCAAATGAAGGTAACAGCTGTCAGATGCAGTAGAAAGTGCACTCATCACTGTGGTACATAACCAAGTCATTCATTCATTCATTTGCATGTCCCTTGCGGAACTTGCCTCCCTAACAGTACTCTTGTAGGCCTCTCGGTTGTGAGCAAGATAGTCTGCTGCTGATGCATCCATTTGCAGATCATCAGTGATGTCTTGCAACCATCTTCGCTTTGGTCCTCTCTTTCTTTTTTCCCATTATGTACCCTTCCAAGACGGTCTTCTCTAGATTATCATGACGTTTAAATATTTAAGTTTTCTCTGTTTAATCCTCTTTACTAGCCAGCCTTCTTCAACATTAAGTTCTTGTAGTATGGATATATTTGTGTCCATGATATTTGAAGAACTCTTCTGTAGCATTTACATTCAAAAGCATCTATGTGTTTCCCAGCTATTTCGTTTAGTGTCTAGGTCACACAGGCATATGTTGCAATAGGAAAGATGCATGCCCTTAAAAATCTTATTTTTGTAGTTCTGTCTGTTCCTCTCCACAGATTCTTTAGTTGTTTTACTTTCTGAAGAGCGATAGATGTCCTCTTTTTAATTTCCCTCATTGTATCTCCATTATTAGTTAGTAGTGATCCAAGATATTCAAAACTCTCCACTTATTCCAATTTTTTCTCATTGATACATATTTCAGTTGCCTTATTTGTTTTGTCAGTTGTCATCAGTTTAGTTTACTTCGCATTAAGATAGAGGTTTTGTTCTTCACTGTTCTGTTCTTACGGACTGACACAGTTAATTTTTCCATTCTTTTTTGTATTGTGGACAGTAATACTGCATCATCAGCATATCTAATCTCTGGTATTTCATAACCTCCAATTGTTATGGCATCGTAATATTCTTTTTCTACATCTTCTCTAACATTCCTCATTATATTTTCAGTATACAACTTAAATAAGTAAGGTGACAATATGCACCCCTGACGGACCCCTTGTTTTATGTCAAACCAAGTTGTTTCACCATTTATTCTTACTGCTGCCTGTTGGTCTAGGTACAGCAGTGATATTAATTGTATCAAATGTGTTGGAAATCCCATTTTTCCCATTATTTCCCAAAGTTTCTGGTGTTGTACACAATCAAATGCCTTTGAGTAGTCTATAAAAGATAAATATAGACATAACCAAGTACAATAAATAAAAATGCAATGGAAACTCAATTCACCAATGTGGCACACAAGCAAGGACAATAAATAAGAAAATGTAATGGATACAATACATAAGAAAGTGTGATGGATACTCCACTCACCACAGCGATAGACAAGCAAGAACAATACGTAAGTAAATGGAAAATGAAAATGAGGCCTCAAAATGTGAGCATGTAAAAGAATGGGAGGTATTCTTTTGGCAAAAAAATAAATACAGACATCAACTGAAGTTGAAATGATAAATAATGACAAACATAAGAAGTAAAATATCCTGACCATATCAAAAAAGCCATTAATATCATAATGAAAACCATATCTGGGGGCAACAGAACCATGTTATACAGTCAGCTGTGAAAAATCATAGATAAAAGACTTTAGACATGAGAGACAGAAAATGATGAGAGAATTTTCTTGTCATTTTTCCTTTTCTCAAATCTAAAGTGCTTTGTCTTTGATTTTTCAAAGGCTAACCACTCAACACTGTGCTCCATTTCTTTACTGTGTGACAGCACTGTTCCTTCCTAATTTGAAAATTATGAAGGAAATAGAGCAAGATGACAACAATGATGTAAAAAGGTGGACAGTATCAAGAAGTGGATAAAAATCAGTTTGGTTATGTGACTGTGAGAACAAGGAATTGAGCAGGCTGGAGATCTACTGCAGCCAAACTTTCCTGCAGGGATGGCACAAGATGAATAACTGACTTCTGTTTTGATTGTAACTGTAAATGTAAAGAATGGCCTAGTGCTGTTGCTGGTCCTGGGTTGCAGACTATTTACATTTGGGGTATGCCCATAAGTGCTCAGCCTTTAACATCAAGATGTCCTTCAGTGTTTTTAGAGAAATGTTACCAATATTGTGTCAACTGTTTTACATATATTCATATTTAGATACAGGAAGTTTTTCATTACAGAATATTTTGTGTGCAATTTTTTTTTCAAAATCTGCTTAAATTTTGAGCAATATATAAGCAAATGATTGTTTCCTCCACAAAGTTACAGTAATCACAACTGGAGCTGTGGTGGTAGTGGTGGTGGTTGTTTTTTTTTTTTAACTCTGCTTTTGTGATTATTTAAGGTTGTAATGTTTCTATGCAGCCTTAGGATGTTTGGTTTTTGACTATGTAACATGTCTTCCATCATTTGAGTTCCTGCTTTATATAGAAGCCAGAGGTGATGAATGGTTGATATAAATATTGATATGCAGCTGAAAGATAAATATTTTCAATGTTTACTTGGTCCTTTAATTATGTCTGGTTTTTGCTGCATTTTAAGATGTGCCATTTGGCTTTTTCCTTTTTTGTTCCTCATCCTGACTGAATTTCTTTGTGTGATTTATGAAAATAAATGGTCAAGAAAGCTAAACAGTGTTTCTAACTCTAGAAAAATTGTGTCCAGATTAAAAAAAAAAAAAAGTTATGTACACAACCCAAACCTGGACAAGTGATTATTAGCTGTCCCTGTTGAAAATGTGTTTGTTTAGCTCTTCACAGTTAAAGTGTGATGAGTCTTAAACTCTGTAACACACTGTCCAATATTCATACAATGCTCTAACAATCTTGAACTCTGTAACACACCATATTCACACAATGCTCCAGCAGCTACTCTTCATCAACATGGCAAGAATATAACAGAATTCCATACTTTTGTTTTAAAACCACTTTAAAATGTCAATCAAGCTTAACAGGAAAACAAATGAGGAAAAACTCAACAAAAGGCAGTCTGCCATCTTCAAATTAGGACTGTTACTCATAAATGTAGACAGAGAAATGGTTCATGTTTTATCCTCTCTCTGTATAACTGCAAAAAAAAAAACAAACCATGGATTATCTTTCATAAAGACGAGACAGATTTGCTTTTAAACTCCCATTCTTGTATACTAGTTTTCTAATATCTTAGTACCTTATTAGTACAGATTTTCAACAAACTTAAATTCTCAGACTCTAAATGTACAGGTACACAGACAATACAACAGTTTGAGGACCACTGACACCTGAATTTTATAGAATCAAATAAACTACGTATTTATTGTGAAAATGGGTGGTGATCAGTGAGGATGAAGAATAAATGAACAAACCACTCCTAACCTTGACGAGAGCTTGTTCGCCATATAAGGAAGGAGTGGGCTACACTACACTCACACTCAGACCAACTGCCAGACATACAACATGAATGGGCATAAATGCCCACTTACATTCTCACAAGAAGCCTTTCCATGGATCCGTAAGAAAATAACACAAGTATCGGACCTTATAAGCCCTACAATGCTTCAAAAGAACTATTGTTATGTTATTCAGTTACAAGTAAACATACTGGATCAATGGAAGGAAAACTCAACTCACATTCCATCACAAATTACTACACAATTTCCTAGAACACTTTCTAACCCATAATGATATCAAATCTCTCAACTATCTATAAAAAATCTCACTCAATATAATCACATAACTCAATCACTAATCACAATGATTCTCACACTTCTATCGTCTATCCTAAATCCCACATTCTGATCTCCATCTAAACAATAATCAATAATCCTCATCCTACGTAAAAGTTCAGCACTTAAATATCATCAACAATTTCTATTTTCCTATTTTCGTGAAAATTTGTCCACGAGAAAGTCTAAACTTTGAAAATTGCCTGTTTAAGACCTTAGACTAGTCTCTGAAAAACAATCTAATTTTAGCTAGCCATAAAAACAAGTCTAGAGAAAGTTCAGTCAAAATCTCGGGATTTCAACATCCAAAAATGACCTCCAGTGAAAAACTAACTGGAGATTCCAGATTTAACTTTTAATAAAGACATGTCACGATAAAATTTGCTACTCCCTGAGATTTTCCAAGGTCTTAACTAGCTTGAGTAAAAAAACATGTCATGGTAAAGTTCATCAAACATGATCATAAATCTCAGGATTTTTAAAATGTCAAGAATGACCATCCTTTACATCAACAATCTACATCATAATTAAATAAGTTAGTCAAAATACCATGAATTATATCCCTTAGATATAATAAAGAACAGAATTAAAAGAATTCTGTTACACTTGTCAACATAAATATCTGATATCACTACATGAATCTTCATACATTAGTTAAGTATGAAAACAAGATTTCTGAATCTTTAGTTGAGTATGAAAATAAGAATTTCTGAATTTTTAGTTAAGTATGAAAACAAGAGCTTCAGAATCTTTAGTTAAGTATGAAAACAAGAGCTTCAGAATCTTTAGTTAAGTATGAAAACAAGAGCTTCAGAATCTTTAGTTAAGTATGAAAACAAGAGCTGAATCTTTAGTTAAGTATGAAAACAAGAGCTTCAGAATCTTTAGTTAAGTATGAAAACAAGAGCTTCAGAATCTTTAGTTAAGTATGAAAACAAGAGCTTCAGAATCTTTAGTTAAGTACGAAGACAGGAATTTCTGAAATGTTCTCCATCACTAAACATGGTAAGTGGTAACACTACAGTTTAACATGATACATGGAGAAATGAGAGAAAAAAAGAAAAAACACATTCCCAGAACAAATTCATTAGTTTATCACCCTTAGCTGTCATCTCAGAATAACAAATCTACTCACTTATCAGTGAGTCCTAAGAGATGGGGACGGAATTGTAAACGTAATGCTCTAGCTCCTCTTCTTGCAGTTACACATAGGAGGTGCTGAGTGTAAGTAAATTGTCCCAGTTTTCCACAGCTGATGAATCACATTTTTTTTTTAAAAAAGCAATATATTAGAAGACAAAACTATCTGAACTGATCTATATATCAGAAAATAAAACTATCTGAACTGATCTATATATCAGTCAGTCATTTGCATGTCCCTTGCAGAACTCTGCCTCCCTAATAGCTCTCCTGTAGGCCTCTCAGTTGTAAGCAAGATGCCCTGCTGCTGATGCATCTATTTGATCTATATATCAGAAGATAAAAATATCTGAACAATGATAAAAGCAATTGAATTATATATTATTCTTCTTCTTCAGCTTTGCGAGCCATTAAGGCAGATAAAGTTTGCCTCTATCCCTAATCTTCTCTCTCCAGTTGGTGACACCAATTTCTTTTATATCCTCATCTATGTTGTCTTTTTATCTCTGTCTTTGTCTACCCCTTGGTCTTGTTTCCCTCATCTCTTGTGCATTTTGTCTGTTCTCTTCCATTTCTTCTACATGCCCCAACCAGTGTAGTCTGTTTAGTTTCAAGGCATTTATAATTCGTTGGGATTTAAATAAGCTGTTCAGTTCAGTGTTCTTTCTAGTTCTCCACTTTTTACAGGCCCAGAGATTCTTCTTAGGATCTTGTTCTCAAAGATCTACAATTGTTGTTCATCTTTCTTTGTTGTACTCCATGTTTCTGATCCATACATGACGGCTGGTCTTATTATAATTTTCTAGACTGTTATTTGGTGTTTTGGGACAGGATTTTGGATTTTAACAGGTGAAGTTTATTGTATTCCTTATCTGTACTCTGCTTTTAATTTCCTCACTTACAATGTTGCTTCCGTTGAAAGTTGTGGCTAGATATTTGAATGTTTCTGCTTTCCTAATGATCATATCTCCAACATTTATATAATCTACATCTTTCTGCCTATGGTCTCTTGATATCTTCATATACTCAGTCTTATCTTGGTTAATGGTCAAGCCCACTTTTAGTGCACATCTCTCAGGAGTATGCTTAGTAGTAGTTTTCACACTTGCTCTTATTGCCTTTTTTTTAAATAGTGGGATCGGTATTGATTCTCTTCATAGCATGATACTGTATATGACTTCTCCTAAGTCTAGTTCCTCTATTTCAGGTTCACAAGTCTGTATTTCTTCACAAGGTAATGTGTTTATAGGCTCTTCATAGTTTACTAGTTTTTCAAAATATTCTTTCTGATACAGATTTTCTCTTCATTATTTATCATGTTTCCATTACTATCCTTCAAACTTGTAGAGGCTGTTTATACCTTTGCTTTACTGTTTGCAGTTCTTTATAGAATTCCCTGCTTTTATTATATATATATACCTCCCGCGTGGTACCCAGGATCTGCAAAGAATAGGACCAATGTACCCTACCGTGCATGATCATAAAAGGCAACTAAGGAGGGTTCAGCATAGGGCCAGCAACCCTATCTGGTAAAAAAAAAACTATCAGACTGCTACAGAAACAGAGGCAAGGGGAAAAAACAAATGCAGGTGGAAGGAGAAATGCTTATCAGGAAACTGAGCCCATGAAGGTTGTGGATGAAAGCCAGCCACTGGAAGTCCCCAGCCCGACTGCAGACCTCCTGGAACCTAAACACAAGATGCAAATAGGCAGTTGGAATGTAAGAATACTTAATTAGAAAACTAGCACAAACCATCAAGGAAATGCACAGAAACAAACTAGACATACTAGGACTACAAGAAGCTAGATGGACAGGACAAGATAGAAAGAAATTAACAACACAGCACACAGAATATACAATAATAATATGGTTAGGTAAAGAAGATCATCATGAAGGAGGAGTAGCATTGATTATAACAAAAGAAACATCAAGACCACTGCTTCTTCTTCTTCTTCTTCTTCTTCGTTCACTTCTACCACCAAAACCGCACTGTGATCCTACTGAATTCACGCCTGTGGTCCTCGTTAGGTCCCGTGGTCCCCTGTGTGGTCCCCGAAAAGACCACACGAGATCCACGAGAGGACCACAAGGGATTCAGAGTATCACAGGGCTTTAGCCTGTATTCTTGGTGGGTCTCGGAAGTGGGATTGCGTGACACCGTGGTTTTCATTGCACCAGTTTAGTCTAGGGTTGGACTTTCTCACCAGAAGACCTCGACATGTTTAGGATATCAGTGCATCCCCGCTGGGTGAGAGGCGGTAGCCCACCCAGGCCAGAGTTGGACTTTCTCACCAGAAAACCTCGACGTGTTTTGAGATACCCGTGTATCACCAACGGGTGAGAGGTGGTTGCCCATCCAGTCCAGAGTTGGACTTTCTCACCGGAAAACCTCAGCGTGATTAGGATACGCAAACATCCCCGCCGGGTGAGAGGTGATTGCCTATCTAGACTTCCCTGGTCCAGTGTCTCCGACTTCAGCATTTTGTGGTCGTGGCCGCTACCCTTCCTAGTTGTGACCAGGATGGAGCTTTTGTCCAGGAGGACGAATCCTCGCCACTAGTGACTTCTACCCCTGGGTTGAGCCGGTTTAGGCATTATCCCAGTATGGGCGTGTTTGGGACGAGACCGACCTCTAGAGCAGAGGTACTGTGACATGCATAGCCTTCAAGATTCACCCCTGGTATGGGCCGGTTTAGGTAAAATTCACCAGTATGGGTGTATATCAGGCGTTACCGACCTCTAGAGCGGAGGTGGCATGACATGTCTAGCCATCAAGTTCCACCCCTGGTGTGTGCCGGTTTAGGCATATTTCACCAGTGTAGGTGTATTTCAGACGTGGCCGGCCTCTAGAGCAGAGGTGCCGTGGTATAGCTCTCGTAGCGATACTACTGGACATACCGGTTAAACTTCACTTTCCACCACCTTTTCCCATCGGCGCCGCACAGCAACCTTTATTTCTTTTCCGCATTTCTTCCTTGACCGGGAGGAGCTTCACTCCACGCGCGGCATTTGAAGAGTCTCGCCAGCAGTGTCTTAACCTCTGGGACAAGCCGGTTCATGCATTTCACCCGATATGACTGCACTCAGGACGTGGCCGACCTCCAGACCAGAGGAGCCGTGATTTGACTGTTTGCTTCGCTTTATCCTTTCTACCACCTTTTCCGCAGTGATGTTGCGCGGCAACCTCATTTGCAAATTTCTTCATTGGCCGGGAAGAGCACCACTCCACGCACTGCAGCTGAAAATCTCGCCAACAGCGAAGACCACTGCTGAAATGGACCCCTATAAATGAGAGATTATAAGCATGCTTGAACTCAAGATTCACGAAGCTGTATATTTTAGTTTGTTATGCACCAACAGAAGCAGCTGAAGAGGAATTAAAAGAAGATTTTTAAAATAGCCTCCAAGCCACAGTAGAAACAATACCCAAGCATGATATGCTACTCATCTTGGACAACTTCAATGCAAAAGTAGGTGAGAGAAATGATGATAGAAGAAGAATCATGGGAAGAGAAGGAATCAAAGAAATAAAAGAAAATGGAGAAAGACTGCAGTTTCTGTGAAGAAAACATGATGACTATTGGAGGGACAATTTTCCAACATAAAAACATCCATAAAGTGACTTGGAGGTCCCCAGATAAAACCACAGAAAACCAAATCAATCACATACTAATAAATAACAAGTGGAAATGGTCACTTCAAGATGTGAAAGCAAGGAAAGGACCAGATATAGGAAATGATCACAACCTTCTGGTAGCAAAAATAAAACTCAAATTAAGAAAAGCCAAAATCAGAGAAGATAGAAAGGCATGTTTTGATACAGCAAAGCTGAAAGACCAGCAAACAAGGAATGAATTCTCAATAGGACTTCTTCTTCGTTCGCTTCTACCACCAAGACCGCCCTGTGATCCTACTCAATTTACTCCTGTGGTCCTTGATAGGTCCTGTGGTCCCCCTGTGGTCCCTGAAAGGACCACACGAGATCCCCGAGAGGACCATAAGGGGTTCAGGGTATCACAGGGCTTGAGCCTGTATTCTCTGTGGGTCTCAGAAGCGGGAATGTGTGACACCGTGGTTTTCATTGCACCAGTTTAATCCAGAGTTGGACTTTCTCACTGGAAAACCTCGACGTGTTTTGGGATACTCGTGTATTCCCGCCGGGTGGTTGCCCATCCAGTCCAGCGTTGGACTTTCTCACCAGAAAACCTCAGCGTGATTAGGATATGCATACATCCCCGCCGGGTAAGAGGTGGCTGCCTATTTAGACTACACTGGTCCAGTGTCTCCGACTTCAGCATTTTGTGGTCGTGGCCGCCACCTTTCCTAGTTGTGACCAGGATGGAGCTTTCGTCCAAGAGGACGAATCCTCACCATTAGTAAGTTTCACCTCTGGGTTGAGCCGATTTAGGCATATTATCCCAGTATGGGCGTGTTTAGGACGTGACCGACCTCTAGAGTGGAGGTACTGTGACATAAGTAGCCATGAAGTTTTACCCCTGGTTTAAGCCAGTTTAGGCATATTTCACCAGTACGGGTGTATATTGGACATTGCCGGCCTCTAGAGCAGAGGTCCCATAGTATGAGTAGCTCTTGCTGCGAGACTACTGGACATACCGATTAAGCTTCACTTTATCCTTTCCATCACCTTTTCACAGCAGTGTCACACGGCAACTCTAATTGCTTTTTTGCATTTTCTTCACTGGCCGGCAGGATTACTCCATGCATGGCATCCGAAGAATCTCGTCAGCAGTGTTTTAACCCCTGAGTTAAGCCGGTTCAGGCAATTCGCCCGGTATGAGTTCACACAGGACGTGCCCAACCTCCAGAGCAGAGGTGCCATAATTTGAGCAGTCATGACCTCGAGACTACTGATTACTTCATTTAATCCTTTCTTTAACCTTTTCCACAGTGGTGCCGAGCAGCAAGCCCATTCGCACCTTTCTTCACTGGCCGGGAGGAGCCCCACTCCACACACGGCAGCTGAAGAATCTCACCAGCAGCAGTAGATGAGCTACCAAACATGACTCTCATCTACCCGAAGCATCTGGTTTTCAGGCGCCAGATATTCGCCTTCGCCCCTTCTCCTGTCAGTTTGAACAGTTCTGCCACGAGAAGGCCAGGAGCTGGACTTGACTGTCAGAGGGTATTTGAGACGCAGCCCTTGGAGACATTTCATTGGAGGGAAAAGCATATCCCCCACCTCACCTCCAGCTATAACAGTCCTTAGAACCTCAATAGGACTTAAGAACTGCTTCAGCGTCCTATAAAACAAAGTAGAAATGTCCATACTTCATTCATTCATTCATTTGCATGTCCCTTGTGGAACTTTGCCTCCCTAACAGCACTCCTGTAGGCCTCTCGGCTGTGAGCAAGATTGCCTGCTGCTGATGCATCCATTTGCAGATCATCAACGATGTCTTGCAGCCGTCTTCGCCTTGGTCTTCCTCTCTTTCTTTTTCCCATTATGTACCCTTCCAAGATGGTCTTCTCTAGATTATCATGACATTTAAAATGTACAAAATATTTAAGTTTTCTCTCTCTAATCCTCTTTACTAGCCAGCCTTCTTCAATATTACTCTTTCCGTGCTGGAGGAAGAAACACGGACGTGTAGTGGAGTGCCAGAGTAAAAGCGCGGGTCTTGATATGTTAGGGGGTATAGTTGTAAAATGGAATGGAAAACAGTATTTACATGTACTTCCGTATACTTATTATGTTTCAAAGTATAATTAAATGAATGAAAATTTCATAAATGCAGAGTTTTTTAGGAAAAAAGAAGTAATGTGATGTTTTTAGACAATGACTGTGCCCAGCTCACCATCGGCTAGGTCTAGATATGCACTACTTACCATCTGAGATGTGTAGATCTACTTGTCAATCTCATATTCTGATTCTATGTTGCATTCTCGCTAAATTAATGTCTGAAATAACCTTCTAACTTCTTCTCCCGTCGTCTGATATGTCTAGATCTACTTGGGATACACTCAAGAGCAGTGGGGTGGTCACAGGCCATGTCCATACCCCTATCTACATCATCAAAAATTGAAAAATTTATGTCTTTCTCTTCCTTTTTCTCGCTCAGCATCGCTCGTAACTAGGCACTCTTTCGCCAGTTTGAAAAGTGTCACCGGAATCGTGGACAAAATATGTGCAATCTAAATGATACACCGGTTGTTTTATTGAAACACTAAAGTGACCATTGGTAAGAATCGGGAAACCGGAAATGTCATAAAAGTGACCAAAGGCACAGGAAGAGTAAAAAGTTCTTGTAGTATGGATGTATGTGTTCTTTTTTTGTGTCCATAATATTTGAAGAACTCTTCTGTAGCATTTATATTCAATGGCATTTATGTGTTTGTCAGCTGTTTTGTTAAGTGTCCAGGTTTCACAGGCATATGTTGCAATGGGAAAGATGCACACCCTTAAAAAATGTCCATATTAGAGTTCAATAAAACACTACAGGAAACACCAAAAGAGGTGCTGAGATATCAGAAATGGAGAAAACAGATAAGCAAGATCACATGGAAAAAGATAGAGCAAAGAAAGGAAATCAAGAAAAAATTACTGAACACCAAATCACAAAGGCTAAAAGAACAGGTTTTAAGTAATTATACGCAAAAAGACAAAGTGAAGGAATCATGCCGTCAAGATAAATGTCAATACAGAGAAAGCAGCATCTGCAAATGACATGAAAACCATATACAAAATCACAAAGCAGATGACAGGTAGCTTCAGCACAAGAGTGCAATAAGGACACATAAGGGACGACTGATCAGTGGAGAAAGAGAAAAAATTGAAAGATGGAGGGAACACTTTAACACCCTACTACACAGAACACAAGCAGCACAAACAATAGACATACCTGAAGCAAAAATGGAACTAAACATCAATACAGGACCAGTAACAATAAGTGAAGTAAAGGAGGCAATAAAGAAGCAAAAATTAGACAGGGCACCAGGTGAAGATGAAGTGACTGCTGAGATGTTGACAGCAGAAGAAACAGAAACACCAAAATAACTCTGCCAGATACTACAATAAATCTGGGATCTAGAAAAAGCTCCAGAGGAGTGGAATTTTGGTCTTATAGTAAAACTACCAAAGAAGGGAGACCTCAGAGACTGCGGGAACTGGAGAGGCATTACCCTACTGCCACTCACCAGTAAAGTATTTTGCAGAATAATCATCAATAGAATTGTACCAGCACTTGAGGGAAAACTTCGAAAAGAGCAGGCAGGATTTAGGAAAGGAAGATCATGCACAGAACACATATTTGTACTTAGACAAATATTAGAACAGGCAAATGAGTGGCATAGCACAACATACGCATTGTTTATAGATTTTGAGAAAGCCTTTGACAGTGTCAACAGAGATGCACCGTGGAAAATCCTAAGATGGCATGGCCTCCCCCATAAGATAGTGAATGTAATCAAAGCCCTATATGAGGGTTTTCAGTGCAAAGTGATCTGTGGAGAACATACCTCCAGCAGCTTTAGGGTACAAACAGGAGTGAAACAGGGATGTGTACTATCACCAACATTATTTATCTTGGCAATAGACTGGTTAATGAAGGAGGCAACATCAGACAAACACAGAGGATTACAATGGACCCTTACCACATTTAGAATATGGCTCAACATCTTGGTGCACAGCATCAAACACTACGCTGCATAATCTAGACAAGGTTCAAAATCAGTCACTACGGATTATCACAGGTGCCATGAGGTCCACACCAATAGTAGAAATGCAGAAAATAGTTGGTGTTCAACCGCTAAAGGAACGTAGAGACACAAAGGTCATGACCATGGGAGAAAAATTCCTTAGCTCTGTAAGCCATACCCTGAAGGAGAGATTCAATAACTTGGCATTAGGACGGCTTAAAAGAAGCAGCTTCATTCACCAGGCCAAGCGTATGCGTAAGCTGATACCTGACCTTCCAACTGTAGTTGCTCCATTATCATCTGTACCAGAGCATACACCATGGAAAGAAGCAGATTATACACAAATATCTATTCAGACTGAAGTGAAAGGTGTGCAGAATGGTGAGATGCAGAGCAGTCTTGTAAGATCAACAGCCACACTTAGTGTTCTAGATGACAAATATCCATGTGACACCTGGATACGTGTGTATACAGATGGATCTGCACATAATGCCATAAAGAATGGAGGGGCAGGAGCATATATTGAATATCCAAACAACACCATTGACAAGATTTCCATACCCACTGGTAAATACTGCAACAACTTTGATGCAGAAGTTAGGGCAATTATTGCTGCAGTTGAAAAACTATCAGACTCCAGAATTGATATATGTCCTGTAGTAATTCTCACAGATGCAAGATCAGTACTGGAAGCTCTTCAGTGCAACAAACTACCAGACCTTAAGGATGCCTTGTCAAAAATTGGCTTACAACATGGAGTCACTTTGCAATGGATTCCCTCCCACTGTGGGATACCAGGCAATGAGAAAGCTGACCATCTGGCCAATGAGGGCACTGAAATGGAGCAACCAGACATACCAGTCACTTATAATCAGAAGAAAAGCATGATAAAAACCTACAGGAAGCCACAAACACCACCACATGATGACTATCACATGCTAAACAGAAAGGAACAAGTCACCATCTTCTGTCTCCGAACAGGACACAGCCGACTCCGAAGTCATATGTATACAAAGTTTAAGGTTGGTACTACTAATCTATGTACATGTGCCCCAAACTGTGGAACATATCCTCCAGAACTGCATCAACTACGAGACACTGAGAAATAATTACTGGCCCAGTGAAACCACTAAAGAAGATAAGCTCTACGGTTCCATACATGAATTACAAAAAACAGTGAAATTTATCCAAGAGACAGGACTGCAGATATAGACAGACAGTGCGAACGAAGAAGAAGAAGAAGACAATGGACCCTTGACACAGTGCTGGAGGACCTTGACTTTGTGGACGACATTTGTCTACTGTCAAGCAGCAACAAAGAAATGCAAGATAAAATAAACAAGCTAACTCAGAATGCAAACAACATAGGAATAAAGATCAATGTAGGAAAGACAAAGTTAATGAACCAAAATGTGAACAACAGAAATGTACTCAGAGTAGATAGCAAGTCAGTGGAGGAGATCAACGAATTTGTATATCTTGGCAGGAAATGGAGACAGCACAGAGGACATCAACAGCCAACTTACTAGAGCAAACCAGGCTTTTGCAATGCTGCAGACTATATGGAAATCTAAAAAACTAAGCATGAAGACTGGATATTTAATGTTCTAAGTGTACTACTCTATGGAAGTGAATGCTGGAAAATCACCAAAACCATAGAAAACAAGTTGAATTCTTTCCAGACTAAATGTTTATGAAGAATTAGAAAAATATTTTGGCCAAACACCATAAGAAATAACATCT
This sequence comes from Achatina immaculata, assembly GCA_009760885.1. Lineage (NCBI taxonomy): Eukaryota > Metazoa > Mollusca > Gastropoda > Stylommatophora > Achatinidae > Lissachatina > Lissachatina immaculata. The sequence goes on along the minus strand of CM019703.1, from coordinate 17,263,209 downwards.
TGTTGGCAGAAATGCAGATGAAGCCACTGACACCAATTACTGAGGAAAGACGCTGGTGATGGTTGGGACATGTGCTCCAGATGAGTGACAACTCACTACCAAAAATAGCACTAACATGAACACCACGGGGGAACAGAAGTAAGGGTAGACCAAAAGAGACATGGAGAAGAACAACAGAGAGGATGCTGAGCAATAAAGGGCTCACCTGGGCAAGAGCAGAAAAAAAGGCAAAAGACAGGCATTTGTGGAAAGCCCTTGTGGAAGCCCAGTGTGCCCTGGGCACTTAAGATTCAGAGAGAGAGAGAGAGAGAGAGAGAGAGAGAGATATTATATATTATATAATAGCTCACCAAGATCCTGTTTTGCTGCATTTTCTGCTTATTTTGCCATATTGTCCATATATTCTCTTTTGTCTATTCTAGCTGAACTTTTTTACTTTATTGTCTAGGTCTAGTTCTTTGTATGTTGCTTTTGCCAAAACTTTTCCAAGATCTGTCTTTACATTCAACATGGCTAATTTGGCTGCTCTTCTTTCATGTATGTATTTCCATGTGTTATCTGATATCCATGCTTTTCCATTTGTTGACTGCAGCCCAGCACTTGTGTTTTATATATATATATATATAGCCTGTACATTTAAGAACAGGATAAACCTGCTGTACTGGTTACTGGTATTTAGTTAATTGCAATGATGACTTCTTTGTTTACTTATTCAATGATTCTGCTACAGTACTACCGAAACTACACGATAAAAGACCAGATGAAGCATACAATCTGAAAGTCATATCTCAACAGGAAAGAAACAGTAAAGAAAAAACATGAACCATCATCGTACTTTTTTTTACTGTAATTATAGAACAGAGTAACATCTGGAAACTGGAAAATAAAAGTAGCAGTTTCATTTTTGTTTTTGCATGGGTCCAAAAATTGTGTGTGCTGTATGACTTTTTCTGTGCATGGCCACACAGCTTAAAGGGAACAGTGACGGCCGCCCTTTCGTGACTAAAAACTGGGTTCTTCCAGTCACTGTTTGTCTTATTTATCAAAACATGGGTGGTGTTAAGTTGGCAACGCGAGCTGACAGTTGGTCATTCTCGAGAAGTGTACTGCGAGTCATACAGCTGGGAATTTCTCTCTCTAGTTCTGGTTGTGATAGATAATGGCTACTAAACACAAACATGTCGATCTGGATTAAAGCGCTAAAGTGGACATTCTAAAGCAAGCTGATAAAAGTTATGAGAAATGATTTTGCTGATACATTTGAAATTGTTGTTTCAGCTATATCGAAACTTGTTAAAAACCAAGACAAAATAGAACAAGACTTTCACTCGTCATAGACAGCACCGCTGAGAATAGTACTAACGATGTCAGCAGGTCCATCACGAAGCGAATGCCCACCAAACCTGTTTCTTGTGCTCAGTCTGTGAGTGTATTCAATATTGTGCGCTCGTTCATTTACTTTATGTCTGAGGTGACACGGAACATTTTTAATGCTGTGGTGGCCATAAATGACTTTTTTGGTTAATAGACTAATTATCATTATACAATGCAAAATCACCATTTATTTTTTCATTGCTTCTGCTGAAAAGTCAGATGCTACTTGATTTTAGTGTTCCCTTTAATTTAATGACTAAGATTTACTGTATTCTGTGATTAATACATTGTGTCCAATAACGACAGCTCTAGCTGTTTGTTATGTGTTTAATGTAACAAATGTGGGACACACTTTATACTGGTGCAGTTAAAGTCTTTGTAATGGATCCCGCTTAATGTCAACTCCACTTAAATGTCACCATATTTTGGATTCCCGACAAAGTGACATTAAGTGGGTTCGAATGTATTTATATTTCTCAATTTCCCCTTTCATAAAGTTACTCTTTAACTGCAATTTCATTTCTAAACCCAAGAGTTAAAAAGTTGTAAACTAATTGGATTTCTCTTTTCATATGACTGAAAAAAAGATGATTTAGCTCAAATAAAGTAACTGGCAAACTTACCACTCCTGCAGTGGCTACAACAGCAAAAATGCTTAAGCCCAGCATCTGGTTCCATTTGGCATTTTGCTTGTTGTAGGCTTCCTCCCATGAGCCCTCTGGAACTGGCAAAAAATTCATATGGTTCTTGTTCTCCTCAGTAATCTGGCGCATTGATTTCCAATGAGCTGGCACTCCATGGCTTTTACGGTAAATCTGTTGAATACCTGTGAATACAGAAATTTTTAATATTGAAGTAACAGATATTTGTATACAGACAACACACTGATTAACATAAAAAGGTATGGAGTTTGCTTTCCGCATCACTTTCACTGGCTTGACTGGGTCTAAATGACAGAAACTGAAACCTTGCATGAATATTCCAGATTGATATGCTGTAGCACTTTGATTCACATAAAATTCAACTCTCTGACAGGCAGCAAAGATGCCTGTGTTAGAGGATGATATAATTATCAATGCCAGCAAACCAGAGGTAGTGAATGCTCTAATTCACATCTCCTTGGTGTTCATTGCAAGGGTTTCTGTGAGTTCAGCCTAGCTAATGACATAAGGATCAAATCTTCCTCATGGTGGTCTTGTCTTGTCTTCTATCTCCCTAGTTGATGTTCTCTGCAATCAATGCTGAGAAGGTGTTAAAGGCAGGAGTAAGTTATAGCAGCCATTTTTTCTGCATTCCTGGATTGCAGCTAAAAAAGCAATGGGGTGTGCAATACTTCTTTAGCAGACTCCACCACCATGGGGACTATTGTGATCCTTGCTACATTAGCATTACTAGGGGTACCAACAGTGAGGTGGGACAGTGTCTTAGTAAGCTATGGTTTGCCAGACCTGACACTGGTATGTCAGTATGGGTCGCCGATTGCCAAAATGGACAGCTTCTTCACCCCTGGTGGTGGACTCTTCTGAGAAGTGTGCTTCTTGGGATCTTTCTAGGAATTTAAGCAAGCCACTATAATCTACACCCCATCCAACTTACACAAATGCCTCAATATTTAGTGTCAGATGCAAAAGGCATAAGTTTGCAGGCTACACAGTGATTCAACCTTATACAACTAGAACAAAGAAGCCATTGTTGGCAGATGCTGAGAAGATGATTAGATATCTCTAGAACAATGAAAATAGTTGTTAAAAGTAAATTACTTTCAAATATCAAACTTCAATACTTAAACCAATTAAAGTTTATCAAAAGTCATTGGTAACAATATCAAAGTTTTGCTACTGTAATCTTCTTCTTCTTCGTTCGCTTCTACCACCAAGACCGCACTGTGATCCTACTGAATTTACGCCTGTGGTCCTTGTTAGGTCCCGTGGTCTCCTGTATGGTCCCCGAAAGGACCACACGAGACCCCCGAGAGGTTCAGAGTATCGCAGGGCTTTAGCCTGTATTCTTGGTGGGTCTCTGAAACAGATTGCATGACACCGTGGTTTTCGTTGTACCAGTTTAGTCTAGAGTTGGACTTTCTCACCGGAAGACCTTGACATGTTTAGGATATCAATGCATCCCCGCTGGGTGAGAGGTGGTAGCCCACCCAGGCCAGAATTGGACCTTCTCACCAGAAAACCTTGAGGTGTTTTGAGATACCGGTGTATCACCAACGGGTGAGAGGTGGTTGCCCATCCAGTCCAGAGTTGGACTTTCTCACCGGAAAACCTCAGCGTGATTAGGATACGCAAACATCCCCGCCGGGTGAGAGGTGGTTGCCTACCTAGACTGCCCTGGTCCAGTGTCTCCGACTTCAGCATTTTGTGGTCGTGGCCGCTACCCTTTCTAGTTGTGACCAAGATGGAGCTTTTGTCCAGGAGGACGAATCCTCGCCACTAGTGACTTCCACCCCTGGGTTGAGCCGGTTTAGTCATATTAACCCAGTATGAGTGTGTTTGGGATGTGACCAACCTCTAGAGCAGAGATACTGTGACATGCGTAGTCTTCAAGATTCACCCCTGGTGTGAGCCGGTTTAGGCATAATTCACCAGTATGGGTGTATATCAGGCGTGACCGACCTCTAGAGCGGAGGTGGCATGACATGTCTAGCCATCAAGTTCCACCCCTGGTGTGTGCCGGTTTAGGCAAATTTCACCAGTGTAGGTGTATTTTGGACGTGGGCGACCTCTAGAGCAGAGGCGCCGTGGTATGTGTAGCTCTCGCAGCGATACTACTGGACATACTGATTAAACTTCACTTTATCCTTTCCACCACCTTTTCACATCAGCGCCGCACGGCAACCTTTATTTCTTTTCCGCATTTTCTTCCTTGACCGGGAGGAGCTTCACTCCACGCGCGGCATTTGAAGAGTCTCGCTAGCAGTGTATTAACCTCTGGGACAAGCCAGTTTGTGCTTTTCACCCATATGACTGCACTCAGGACGTAGCCGACCTCCAGACCAGAGATGCCGTGATTTGACTGTTTGCTTCACTTTATCATTTCTAACACCTTTTCCGCAGTGATGCTGCATGGCAACCCCATTTGCACCTTTCTTCATTGGCCAGGAAGAGCACCACTCCACGCACGGCAGCTGAAGAATCTCGCCAACAGCGACAGCGCTCTGCTCAGAGCGGATCCCTTTCAACCCCGGCGGCGTTTCACTTCCTTTAACCGGCGGGCACAGCCGGCGGCTCTCTCTGCTCTAACGAACGAGATGAGAAGAGAGCCCTGCCACCCACAACATACGCACATTACATACTGCAGACCCGATACTCTTTGCAAGAGATGGGCCAATTTCAAGACCATCGGTCGACAAAACTGTACTACATCGTTAGCACAAACCTGGCTGGCTAGCCGTTTACATGGTTCGCTCGACCGACAAACCACTTGTTTCTGCATCGAAACACCTTAACTCTCGCCGTCCGGGAAGGGAGCGAAAGCCTGTCTCCCCACGCACGGAACTCGAGAGCGCTTTTTCGCTAAAAGAACGGTCGGCCTGTGCAACAGCAGCAGCCCGTGCTGTGCAGCTTGGCGCGGCTCTGCGTGCCTGACACTACTGTAATAAATTGAGCCACCTGTTGTGCGCTTGTCCTACAGCTGCAAATCATCCTTTTCATATCTGCAGCAATTACATGACAGTTTTGTTGTGCCATATAACATATCTGTTAAGTCATGAAAGAAGAGTTATTGTTCAAATCTGGACAAGCAAACAAGTGGTGGTCACACATTACATACTGGAAGGTGGTATGGCCAAAACCTGTTTATTTGATTAGCAGAATGTGTTCTTCATTGTCAAAATATTTTAACGGTTAAAAAAAAAATTTTAAAAAAGGTAAAATCCCTGTTTCCCCATGACATTAAGGCATACTGAGGATATGGTGTTAGGCCTGTGTGGCTTTTTTATATCACTAAACTTATTCCCTTGGTTGGAAATTGTCATGCATTAGAATCTCTTGTTGTCTCTCCTAAAAGAGAGACTAATTTGGCTGCTGTGTTTGTATAAATGGTCTGCTTGACTGTGGTTATAGCTTCTTGTATGTTGTGTTCATGATTATAATTCAATTGTTTTAAAAGATGGTATAATCAAGAGTAGATATTTAAAAGTAATTAATTATCATATGTATAAGCCTCTTGAAACTAAAGAAAGTTACATACATATTAGCCTCTTGAAGCTGAAGAAAGTGACATACTTATTAGCCTCTCGAAACTGAAGAAAGTGACATATATATTAGCCTCCTGAAGCTGAAGAAAATGACATATATATTAGCCTTTTGAAGCGGAAGAAAGTGACATATATATTAGCCTCTTAAGCTGGAGAAAGTGACATATATATTAGCCTCTTGAAGCTGAAAAAAGGGACATACATATTAGCCTCTTGAAGCTGAAGAAAGTGATATACATATTAGCCTCTTGAAGCTGAAGAAAGTGATATACATATTAGCCTCTTGAAGCTGAAGAAGGTGATCATATGCAATAGCCTTCTGAAACTAACATTACTCAAGATGATAAATACATTAACAAACAGTGTGATGTTTCACAGGCCAGATTTATAGGACATGTTCTGAGACGAGGCAAATAGAACACCTAGTGACAACAGGAAAAATGGAGGGACAAAGGGGCAGTGGAAGACAAAGAAACAAGATACCTGATGGACTAAAAGTGTGGCACAGAGCAGGATTCAACACACATCTTATAGAAAAAAGCACAGGACAGATGGTTGTGGAAATCAATGACAACCTGCATGGACCAATGCAAGAGTGATGTTTCTAGTTATCTCAAAAGCAGCCATGTTTTAACTCTTTTACAGTGATCACAGGCATATACTTCAAACTGAATGAATGGGATCCTAATTCTTTATGAAATGAGCAGATACATTTTTTTTAGTCTATAATAAGAAAGTGACACTCAGAGTTATGAAAGAAAGTGACACTCAGAGTTATGAAAGAAATGACACTAAAAAAAAGCAATAGTTTGCCACTACTGTGATACTGTGCTTGCATATTGCGCTGCTGCTTACAGTGTTAATATGTCTCAAAATTCAACAGCCAATGAATCATGTGCAATGGCTGAAGCATTATGCAGAATCAATTTTTTTATAAATAGAAAACTACGAGGCTTTGGTACGCTAAAGTAAGAGCACACAGTTTTGGAGGATTAGACCTCAAAAAATCGTAGACAAAGCACTTTAGTGAGACATGAGAGAAAGAAAAAAATCACAAGAGAATTACCTGGGATTCGAACACGGACTCCGGTAGGACGAGCGGCTATCTAGCCACGAGAGAACAGCATACTATCGACTTAGCCAACAGGGGTCGATAGTACTCACATCATTTCATTTTTGCAAATCAAACACAGCAGAGGTTATGGCTACTTCAAGATGAAGCTGCTTGAATCATCCCTGTGTATTCTAGTATATTTGTGGGGAGTACACACTAAAAGCAAGTAGCAAACTTATTTTTGACTTTGTTAAAAAAAAGGGCATATGAAGGTTATTTTGGTGTCAAGCTTGGAGATCAAGAAAAACCATGGGTTCCTCATATTGTATGCAAAACTTATACGGAGCATTTACACCAGTGGATAAATGAAAGGAGAAGATGCCTGAAATTTGAAGTATCAATGATGTGCGGGGAACTGAAAAACCACTTCGATGACTATTATTTCTGTATTGTTAATATCACTGGCATCAATCAAAATAATTGTGATAAGTGGTCTTCCTCTGATCTACCTTCAGCCAGAAGACCTGTTCTGCACTCGGATCTTGTACCCATTCCACCTTTCCTTGAACTACTACAGCTCTCAGAGGATAAATCTTGCATGTCTGATATTGCACAAGGTAAAGAAAATGGGGATAGTGACAGTGAATTCCAAACAACTTCACACAGTGATCGCTTTGATCAGAATGAAGTGATCAGGGAGTTTCCAAAGGGTCTTCTGAATTGCTTGCCTCCAGACTAAAGGAAAAGAATGCACTTCAGCCTGGAATGAAAATTACATTTTATCAAAGGAGAGAAAAGGATGTGCTGACATGCTTTACTGAAGACAACAACTCAGTATTCTGCAATGACATCAGAAACCTTGTGAAGAAAATTGGTCTTTCAGGATATAACCAAACAGTTCAAAATTTAGTTAGAAATGTGTTCCTTTAAATAATGGCAACAAATATGGTTCTATTCCAGTTGGTCATTGCACCAGGATAAAGAAAAGTACAAGGCTGTCTCTTTAGTCCTGGAAAAGATAAATTACCAAAAACATCAATGGGTGAGTTGTGGTGACTTGAAGATGACGGTTATTTTTCTTCTTGGTCAACAAAGTGGCTACACAAATGTATCATTGCTCTGTCTGTCTCTGTGTGTGTGTGTGTGTGTGTGTGTGGGGGGGGGGGGTGTGGTTGGGGGACAAAACGTAATCAATGAACCTTTGGTAGCACTAGGCAGAATCATACTGCCATCACTACATATAAAGCTAGGTCTGGTCAAACAATTTGTAATGGCTTTGAATAAAGACAGTTTGTGCACTGAATACATAGTACATAAGTTCCTAGACTTACCATGGAAAAATTGAAGGCAGGAATTTTCGAAGGTCCACAGATCGGACAACTTATAAATGACCCACACTTCATAGCATCAATGAATGAAATCGAATCATGTGCCTGGTCTTCATTTGTTCTAATTATGAAAAGCTTTCTTGGCAACAAGAAGGCAGACGACTACATAATATTTCTAGAGGATATGCTCTTTCATTTCAACAAGCTTGGCTGTAACACGAGCGTTAAAATCCATTATCTGCAGTCACTTAGATCGCTTTCCATAGAACCTTGGTGACTTAAACAAAGAGCAAGGTGAAAGATTTCACCAAGACATAAAAACAATGGAAGCCAGATATCAAGGAAGATGGTATGCACATATGATGGCAGACTATTTTTGGAATCCTACGTGAGATTGTCCTGGCAGATCCCACTTTCAGAAGTCTTACAAAAGGAGCTTTTTGTGAGTTGAATGAGTGGAAAGTTTGCATCATAAACTTGTGCTTCTGGTATGAAATATGTTGATTTTCATGTAGTACACTTTTCTTTTAATTTTTAATGTTTCCTTCATGCTTAAATGATATTAATTTAAACACTATATTCAATATCCTGATTTGTTATGGGCGAGCAGACTAAAGAATGATATATGGCACGTGTTTTGTATCTCAAAAACTAGAGCTGATAGGGGAAAACGTGTGCCATTTTTTGGAACCAGTAGGTCAAATATACTCACAAACAGGTCTAACATTTGAGACACCAAAATGTGCGTTGCCAGTGGAATCAATAACGAAGCAACCCTAATATGCGGGGTTTAAATTAAATACAGTACATAATTTATTCAAGCCTTTGCAGTGATGCTGTACATAATCCGTTTTGTTAAAACTGTGGTCAGATTTCAAAGATATGACTATAACAAGAAAAGTTCAGTGATATAACTTAAAACAGTTCCACCTCCGATTTCCAAACGTTATCTTTTGGTTCCCGTTGCACAACTACAACACATTCTCAAATTCCTCTCACTTCTACTTTTGTCCTGACACGAAGATGAGGATAACTTGTCGATTTAAATACTTTTAGAATGTAAAACTTACGTGGTACTGCACGAAGAAATAGTATAACTCTGGCGAGCATTCTCGTTAACGTACAAACCACTTTGTTTTGTCTCTACGTGATTGTCCTTATTTGTTACCACCTCCGTTTTAAAAGGGTTACATGCAAAATATACAACATAAACATCATTTGAACGTAACAAATTTAAATCTTATTTCAGTTTTCTAATTCTTATCCCTATAATAAAATTTAACAATATTAAATATATATAAATGTAAATAACAATATTTGTATTCAGTAGCATATAATATTGATATTATTCAGTTTTGTAACAAAAACAGTCGTTCAAGAAATGTAAGAAGTCAATTTTTAGATATACCGAAAACAAATCCGTTATCTGTCATTTATGATGATGGCTTTTAAAAACTATTTTGCGAATAGAAAACGAAACAATAGTTGAGCATAACGAGCAATAAATAATGGATCGCTTTTCTTGGTGTGATGGGAGCCTCTACCCGGACGAAAGTCTTGTTGAGCAGCAGACTGGAGTGGCAGTATATGATGGACAAGATAAGGTATCTTTGGAGAACATCTAGTTTACAGTTTTTCCATAAAAGAGGCACATTTTATAAAGATAAAGTAGGTCGCAACACTTGTATAACCAAGATGTTAAGACCAAAAGTAGGAGCAGCTTTATTAATTAATGAGCACACATTTGTAACGTTTCGGTTTACACTTTAATGATACAGAAACACTATACAACAAAAGAAACAGAGAAAGAAGGGACAATATAAATTCACATAAATACTTTACTTTATGCTTCCTCTTGCACTATGAGGTGTCGAGGGGAGATACAGTTGGCGTCTTTGGGTCAATATGAGTGGTCTCAGTGATGTTCATCCGTGATTCGTGAGTGTTTCCATCTATCCATCTTTTTTTCAGGGTCTTCCTCTTGATCTGTATCCTGTTTTTTTTTGGGGGGGGGGGGCCGAAGGCACTCATGGCTGGTTGTAAATGTGTCGTTCTTATTAAGTGGCTAACTATTTTAATTCTTTGTTTCTCTATATATTGTAGGCATGGTGTAGTTCATACCAATTGTCTAATGCTTTCATTTCTTAGTTTAACCCTCCTAGTGATGTTTGCTGTTTTTCAAGCATCTGTTTCACATGTATACATTTTATTTTGCTGTTTCTTGATTAGTGCCCATATTTGGCATTGGTCAGATTATTAGTATAAATATGGTATTAATTATCTGTCTATTGGTTTTGAGTGGTAAGTTAAGGTAAGAAAGACGAGGGACTATATGTTGCTCTTTGTGTTCTAACATCAGTTTCTCTATCAAGTTTGCCATCTTCTGTAAGTGTACTACCGAGATACTTGAATTCTTTATCTTGATGGATTTTATTGTCTTTGATATAAATGTTCTATGGACTTGGACTCCTGCTGACTTTCATGGTCTCTGTTTTGGCAATGTTGATTTTCATATAATAATGTTTACAACTGTGATGGATGATGTATAACAAATAAGAATGAAAAAATAATAGAAAAAAGAGGAATATTGAGCTGTGACTTGCAAGAAGCTTCGTCCAAGAGATGTATAATCCAGAAGTAAACACAGTGTAGAGTTTGTAATTATCACCATTTGATACTGATTTAGTAGTAATTCTTGTCTGCATTATAAATGTTGATTTTAATGAAAACATACATTCTTGTTTCTTCTACTCATTTGATGCAGAGAGGATGGAGGTTTATATTATCGATTTCCACTTTTGAGGAAACATGTCAATAAGCCATAAATATATATATAAAAGTTTTCTCTCATTCTTTTTTTTCAGTAATTATTTGTTGCTTTTTAAACTTTGCATTTTCTTCTTCTTCCTCGTAGACTGCATTTAACAGTGGAATTCTTATGCTGACAACTCATCGTATACTGTGGCGGGATCAAAAGAATAGGGTAATTACTAACAAAGTGGAATTTAAAGAGTTCATTAGCTTGGAAGGTTTGCTGGGCTGAGTGGTTAGGTCTCAGTCTGCTAATCTGGTGGTACCAGGTTCAAGTCCCAACAGTGGAGATTTTATTTTTCTAGTACCACCACACCAAAAAGGTCTGGGAGTCCATCCAGCCTCTAAAAAATGGATAGCAGAGAAATCTGGAAGATAAATGTGGCCAGGCATGATACTGACCACATCACACTTTCATGTGCTGTCATAGAAATACAAGCCTAACACCATATTCCCAGTATACAGTGGCATGGAAACAGGGGAATTAGCTTGGATGGAAAAAAAATCTGCCCTGTTGTCAATAGTTTTCATATTTAGTGAAGAGAAATATTTCAGATGTTTAAAGAGGAAAAGAAACAATTGTAATTGATAAAATTCACAAATTAATGTGCAATGAGATGGCTGTTGGTTGCAGTCAGATTAAGTTTGTTAATCATAATTGTCTGATATCACATACAGTAAACTGTACTTGTCATCATAATCTTCAGTCCTCTATACTCCCAAATGGAGCATAAAGCATCAACAAATGTTCTTCAGCCAGTCCTGTCTTGACCAAGTCAGAATACCTCAAACCATGTCTTTCTCACTTCCTTTAGTTCTTCTTGTATTGTGCATCTCCATGTTCCCAGTGACCAGCCCCTCTTTCTTTTCCTTTGAGGTGTCCAAGTAAAGACAGAAACTGTACTACAGATCATGATGGTCTGCAGTCATGTGACAGTAAATGATACCACAGATCATATTTGCCTGCAATCATATGACAGTAAATAGTCCTACAGATCGTATATCTGCTGTCATGTGACAGTAGACAGTACTACCTGTAATTGTCAAGCCCACTGCCTTGTATGTGACTCAGAAGAGTTCAAGATTAGAGGAGTGAACCTTGACAGAAAAATCCAGAGAGAGTGAGAGATCCTAAGACAGTTGATAGCAAGGCTCTTTCTCATAAGATAGCATCCCTGATAACTGAGCTGATTTTAAGATATTTTGTCCTCACCATTCTGAGTTGGTCAACAGAGTCCAGAGTGGTTACTGTAACCAGTCACTGCATTTTTACATTTCAAATGCAAAGTCAAAGCATTAAATGCAAACAGCTAGTATTTACCTGCTTTCTCTTCTGTGAGGAAAAAAAAAAAGTGTTACAGGGAGCTGGTAATATCTGCACAGGGAATAAAAGTGAAATAAAAAACCACTCTCCCTTCACACCAACAGTACATATTTGTGTAACTGGTTTAAGTTTGCTGCACTGTTTGTTGTTGTTTATCACACAAACATAAAAACCGTAGGAATAAGCTATAAGTTGGTTTTTTTTTTCTTTCGCGGTGTTACACCTGTGAGAGTTTGCACTTGTAGACATATAAACAGCATATTATGTTTGTTTATTTATAATATAAGCTTTACTAGTGGCTCTTGCTATGGATACAAATGTCTGAAGTCTAGCCATTTGGCTTAGTGTTACGTTGATAGTTTTGGCATTAAGAGTTTAATATAATGCAAAACACCACTTTCTGACAAATTTAAGATATTCTTTTCATAACAGAACTATGACATTAACTCTTCCCGTGCCATAGTCGCTATAGTGAGAATTTCCGATTACTGAGTTGCGTGCCATAGTCGTTATAGTGACAATTCATTTGTTTCAGTAAAACCAGCCGGTGTAACATTTAGATTGTACATATCTCGTTTGCGTTTCCGGTGACATTTTTCAAAATGGTGGAAGAGTCCTTAGTTACGAGCGATGCCGAGCGAGAAAAAGGAAGAGAAAGAACGACATTTTTCAATTTTTGATGATGTAGATAGGGGTATGGACATGGCCTGTGACCACCCCACTGCTCTTGAATGTATCCTAAGTAGATTTAGACATATTAGATGACTGGAGAAATAGTTAGTAGGTTATTTCAGACATTAATTTAGCGAGAATGCAACATAGAATCACAATACGAGATCGACAAGCAGATCTAGACATCTCAGATGGTAAGTAGTGCATATCTAGACCTAGCCAATGGTGAGCCGGGCACAATCATTGTCTAAAAACACCACATTACTTCGTTTTTTCCTAAAAAACTCTGCATTTATGAAATTTTCATCCATTTCGTTATACTTTGAAACATAATAAGTACACGGAAGTACATGTAAATACTGTTTTCCATTCCATTTTACAACTATGCCCACTATACAGATCAGGATCCACCCTTTTTGCGTGGCATGAACGGGAACGTCTGTGTTTTTTTCTTGGGCACGGGAAGAGTTAAAGACTGCAATCTCACAACAGTTACCAGTGCTTTCTTACCTTTTTGATGCCTCTTATCATTTTTTTTTCACAGAACTGTGTGATTAGTCTTCCCTTGGCAAATATTTCTCATCTTGATGAACAACCCTCAGGTTTCACTAAAAGGTATTCTGTCACTGTCATATGTAAAATTATAGATGCAGAAATAGTATCGTTTAATCCCATTACCATTCTCCCTGAGTTAACTCATACTCGCTTGTCACCCTTACAGTGTTGTCAGCAAGTAAACTCGCTGATTATACACAGATGCACTTCATAGTATTATCCTCAAGATTTTTTGTTGTGTCATACACAGCGACTGATTTAGTTATAACATGGGAGGCTGCTGGAACAACAAATTCCATAAGTAGTTCAAGCTAAATATAACATTATTTTGGTGTTTTCTGCTACACACTTTGAGAACAATGGCAGGCAGCTGTAAACACATTCGTTTCTAAGACAAAATTTTACAAATAAGAAACAAGGCTTTCACACAGACCTTGAAAAAATCATAAATAAAGCACTTTTAAACATGAGAGACGGAAAAATGACAAGAAAATTACCACAAGCATAATCATCATCATTTGCGATCACCTTTACTGTCAACACCATTATATCAGCATAACCGTCACCATCATTGCCACCACTTTCACCATCATCATCAGTTCATGTCAAGAAATATTATTTTTAATTCTGGCATAACAAAATATTTGCTGCTTCTTTATTATATGTACTTTGCATTCTATTTGGGGTGAGTGAGCGAGCTAGTGAGGTGGTGGTTGTGGTGGGTGGGGGGAGGAAGGGAGGGAGGAAGGGTAGTGATAATGGGGTTAAAAAAAAATGAAAGAAGCTTTTTAACTCGTACTCAGGAGAAGATAGTATGATTCACATGGTGCATGAAACAAAAGGTGAAAGACTAGGCCTAACAGTGAAATGTTGCATAAGAATAACTGGACTGTTTGATACAAATTTTAATCTTTGCTTTTGCAGCATTAGAAATATCATGCTGATTTTTTTTTTTAATTATTAGACTGTAAATGCATCTATTTATGTGTATATAGGTTGTTATTTCAGTAGTTACGAACTCCAAGTTGATATTGTGGTGAAGTGTTTTTGTAATGAAGGTATAAATCTAATGAGTATGTTGCGAGGATGACCTTGTTCCCTGGAGTGGACCTAAAGAACAGACCTTCAGTGCAGGCTTCACCCATGGGAAAATATGTTGATTCTTATTTGGTTATCTGTGCTGCAGTATTGCAGCTGACTTAACCCAAGAATGGCACAAGGAAACGAGATATGGTCATGACCTACTTTAATTTACTGACCAAATAGTGGTATCATCTCAGACCATCATCCTTATCACTAGACAAAGAGCTTGTTTTTTAGACAAAAACTAGACAGCAGTAGTCTCATCTTCCTATGTTTTTTTTTTCAGATGTGCTTTCTAGGTGTTTAAATGATTGGTCATTGCATACCTTGAATATTAGTTTGGTGACTTTGGTTCAGAATTAGCTGAGAAACTTATTAAACGATGCTAAGCGCAAAATAAATTAAAATAGATAAATGCTTCTGTAACCAAATATCTTCAGTGCAGTATCTCTTGCTTCTGTGAAGTAAACCTTTTATTTGCAGTGCAAAAATTATCATTCACCTATTACAAGCCAGCCCAGGGAGGCCACCAGGTCCAGTCACACATAGCTCTCATGACTACATTAGACTCTCATTTCGAGAGCTTGGGCAACAGCAGGTATGTAGACGTTATCAGTGCTTGTGATTTTTAAAAATATTTGTTCTATAGAGAGTTTTGTGTATTTAGAAATGTTGACATTATTCTTTCATGTGCGAATCACTCTGTCTGAGGTGCAGCATTTCTAGATTTCCTTTTCGTTGCGTTGTCTTTTGTTTGAATAGAAATTATTACATTAGGTTCTTGTTCACAACACATTACCTTATGGTAGTCTTATCTGTGATGGAAGAGTAATAATAGAGAAAAAAATAATGACTTATCTATCTTCCAGTTAAAGGACTGACTTCTCATGCAAAGGGAAGTGTTTTGTACCATCTCACAGTGTGCTCCAGTTGTCTCTGCTGAAAGAAATGGGTAGCTGATGCTTGTCTTAGGAAACAAAAGCAGGGAAGCTGAGAATGGACCCCCTAGTGAAAAAGTTAACGCTGTAACACTTCACAAATCTGTCATTAAAAATACTGTGGTACTGATTAATTATTTAACAGTAAACTTTCCAGGATTTTTGGAAGCGACATATAATGTTCACTAATTTAGATGGGTCCAGGATATCGCACACATTTGAAAGTTGTTGAAGTGAGATAGCCAGATAATTATGAAAGGTAGTTTTCAGATTTTTAATGCATTTTCTGTACTATTACAACAACAACAACAAAAATTATCATTATTTCAAACTTGTGCTGTTTTAATTTTTTTTTCCACAGTATGAATTTTATTTACATAACTGAATGTTTTTTTTTTTTTTGGTTTTGTTTTGTCGGACATTATCAACCTGTAGTATTATTCATATTTATCATTTTCCCTTGATCGCTTGATAGTGTGACAGAGGTGGGACATTTTTTTTCTTTTGCTTATCTTATCTAAGCACTTTGAAAGTATTCAGCAAAAAAGTGATTCCAGCATTGAGGTAAAAGCCAGCTTCAGTTAGCTGTGTGAAATCCTTTCTGGTTGAAATTATTTTCATATTGGTATCTTTCTTTGCACCGGTGTATATTTTATGCATGTCTTCCACAGTTTATGCGTAGTTTGAAAGAGGAAGTAAAGAAACGAAAATGGGAAGTGCTGGAACAGTCCTCATCTTCAACAGCCGCTGTTTCTTCTAATCCAGCAGGCCTTGTAAGTTTAGTAAGGTTCTTTTTATTTGAAAATTGAGGTCACTGTAATTTTTAACTTGTCCTTTGTTAAAACAAAGAATGCCCACATTAATTAGTGACACAGGATGATTTTTTGGGTATAAAACTAAATATATAAATACAGACAAAGTCACTGTGATAACTTCTGCATTTGCTTCTACCACCAAGACCACCCTACTGAATTTACTCCTGTGGTCTTTGATAGGTCCCATGGTCCTACTGTGGTCCCCAAGAGGACCACACGAGACCCCCAAGAGGACCACAAGAGATTCAGAGTATCATGGGGCTTGGGCCTGTATTCTTGGTGGGTCGCAGAAGCAGGATTGCATGACACTGTAGTTTTCATTGCACCAGTTTAATCTAGAGTTGGACTTTCTCACCAGAAAACCTCAACGTGTTTTGGATATCAGTATATCTCTGGTGGGTGAGAGGTGGTTGCCCATCCAGTCCAGCATTGAATTTTCACACCAGAAAACCTCAGCGTGATTAAGATACCCATATATCCCCGTTGGGTGAGAGGTGGTTGCCTATCTAGACTGCACTGGTCCAGTGTCTCTGACTTCTACCTTTCCTAGTTGTGACCAGGATGGAGCTTTTGTCCAGGAGGACGAATCATCGCCGCTAGTAAGTTTCACCCCTGGGTTGAGCTGATTTAGGCATATTATCCCAGTATGGGCATGTTTAGGACGTGACCGACCTCTAGAGTGGAGGTACTATGACATCGTTTCACACCAGGTTAAGCTGGTTTAGGCATATTTCATCAGTATGGATGTATATTGGATGTGGCTGGCCTCTAAAGCAGAGGTGCTGTGGTATGAGTAGCTCTCGCTGCAAGACTACTGGACATACTGATTAAACTTCATCCTTTTCATCACCTTTTCACAGCGGCGCCGCCCAGCAACTATAATTGCATTTTCACATTTTCTTCAATGGCCGGGAGGAGTTTCACTCCACGCGCAGCAGCCAAAGAATCTCGCCAGCAGTGTCTTAGTTTAACCCCTGAATTAAGCTGATTTAGGCAGTCTGCCACAGTATGGGTGTATATAGGATGTGGCCAGCCTCTAGAGCAGAGGTGCTGTGATTTGAGTAGTCCTGACCTCAATACTACTGGTTACTTCACTTAATCCTTTCCTTCACCTTTTCCACGACATCGCTGCGCAGCAACCCTAATCGCATTTTTCTTCATTGGCCGGGAGGAGTTTCACCCCACGCACGGCATCTGAAGAATCTCGCCTGCAGCGGGTTTTAAATCGGAGTTTTCCTTCTCCTAGATGAGCTACCAAACAAGACTTTCATCTACCCAAAGCGTCTGGTTTTCAAGCGCCAGATATTCACCTTCACCCCTTCTCCTGCCAGTTTGAACAGTTCCGCTATGAGAACGCCAGGAGCTGGACTTGACTGTCAGAGGCTATTTGAGACACATGCCTTGGAGACATTTAATTGGAGTGAAGAGCATATCCCCCACCCCACCTCCAGCTATAACAGTCCTTAGAATCTACTGTGATAACAAAATGTTATGTTATTTGAAACAACAGTGGGAACGGCTTTATTAATTAATGAACACACAGTTTCAGTATTTCGCTTTACACCATAATCCTACAAAAACATACAGGACAAAGAAACAGGAAAAGGAGAGATGTTTTTATATGATTAAGGTATAAACCAAAACATTACAACTGTGTGCTTGTTAAAAATAAAACTGTTTCTTCTTTTGTTTTGGTGTCATTGTCAAGAATGAAGGAGTTGAGGATTAAAACCTTGAATGGTGAAAAATGAGTAGTTGGCAAATGGTCAACCAACAAAAAACAGTTACTGTACGCTGTAGGAGATTTGAGTGCTTATGTGTCCAGTGTGCATGGATGATGGTCCTCCCTAACTAATTAGTGAACAATGTATTTATATGGAGTATAAATATATTTTTGGCAGTTACCAAGACAACGGCCTGGCATTGTTGGCATTGAGAGATCAATACAGCAGAAAAATAAAGAGACAAACAAGAACATTTCACAAGCATTTCAAGATCTCCGCAATTTGATGGACAAGGTGAGTTCTACTCTCTTTGTAGATGTTTTGGTTTTTTAAACAACCTGTTCTTTTCTGTCCAAACTGTCTAAGAAAATGAATCTTACTGATACCTAGACCCAGCAGAATCTTGCAAAAATAAACTTAAGAGAGACTAAGTGAATGAGGATCAATAACTGAGGCTAGAGCAAGTAGAAATGTTAGTGCTTATAAATAATAAAACTTTGAATAATCATTAAGTAATTTGTAAATAGACATATAAAAATACGAAGCATGGTCTTGCTTTGTAGGTTATCATTCTTTTAGCTGGAGATAAACTTATAAAAATTGGGATACATAAGAGTGAAGAAACAAGTTTCTGAAATAAGTTTTTATGCTTTGTATTATGTGTGTGGGGTGGTGAAGATGCAGTACACAAGCTGAATGAGATGATGGTCACAGCAACCCATGGCTGACTGCTTGTGTTAGAGTTAATGAGACTGTAGCTGACAAAGACCCTGTTCTACCTCCAGTTAGTGAAACCAGTTGACAAAGACCCTGTTCTACCTCCAGTTAGTGAAACCACAGCTGACAAAGACCCTGTTCTACCTCCAGTTAGTGAAACCACAGCTGATAAAGACCCTATCCTACCTCCCAATGGTGTCTTCTGCTAACAGACATTAGTCTCACCAACTGCAATGAGATCAAATAGGAAGTAAAATACAATCCTAAAAATGAGCTATGTCAAAGATGGATGAATCAGTATGAAAGGCACACATGTAGCAGCCAGGCTGTGAACTGTGATACATCACAACCACCACCATTTTTAGGATGAAAACAGAAAGAAAGAAATAAAATCTTTGTATAATTTTTCATTATCATAAACTAGTCTCATTTTTTTTTCACATTAATTTGTGTTGTATAATACTATTTTCTGTCAGGCTAAAGACATGGTGTCCTTGAGTAAAACTATTGCTACAAAGATTAGAGAAAGGCAAGGGGAATTAACTGAGGATGAGGTAACATTAGTGTCTTTTACCATTATTAAGATCATCAACATTTTTATAATGCTCATTCATTCATTTCATTCATTCATTTTCATGTCCCTTGTGGAACTTTGCCTCCCTAACAACACTATAATGCTATCAACTGTATTTAGAAGAAACCAGTGTGATTGTAGAGCCTATTATAATAAAACTTACCTTGTTAGTTGTAGATTTTTGCAAAGATAACTTATCTGCTACAGTTGGTAACTTATCTGCTACAGTTGGCTTAAATGGTATGCTTCATGAATTCCAGCTATCAAAAAGTTCTTAATTTGACATGCTGGGCCATTTTTTTAAAACCACTGTTGTCTGGAAAAAATACACCATCAGTGCAGATTCAAGGATGAAAGGTATTTGGAACAAAAATTGGCTGTCAGATTTGAAATATTAGGCTTTTGTAAACTGGATTGTGGTATGCCCATTTAGTCCAAAAATGTATCATATTATTATCTTCATTTTGGAATTCCAAGTAGTCTGGTGACAGTATATTGTGTGTTGAGCACAAGAACTAATGCATAAATCAAGGCCAGGTGACAGAGATTTTCTTACAAGCCCAGTGTTTCTTGGTTATGTCAAGCTCTCTCTTGGGTAGGTTGTATGGAACCTTGCTGGGATAATGTTGAAAAAACAAGAAGACCACGTGAACATTTTGCCAACAAGTGTATGAACATCATAAAAAGTAGGCCTAATGGCCACCACTGTTTTAGTTAAATCTATTCAAAATCCACTCACAACTAATCTGTGATCAAAAAAATGAATATATGAACACTTCTAATGGCTGAGAATCTTGTAGGGGGGAGTGCATATTGCCTACTTGGGGTGGTAATTATCATGCATGTTTTTCCATATGTTGACTCAGATTCTTTTTAATAAAGGCATTATTTATTTATATGAAAATGATGTTTTATGGCTTGAACCATTCACTCCCTTTTTTTTCTTAAACTATTGAGTCAGCAACTTTATTTCTGGAAAACCAAAGTGAAATGACACTAAGTAAGTGATCTTTCATATGTTTCACAGACGGTGAGATTTAAGTCTTATCTACTGAGCATGGGTATTCCAAACCCAGTGACTAGAG
The DNA here is from genome assembly GCA_009760885.1 of Achatina immaculata. Taxonomy (NCBI): domain Eukaryota; kingdom Metazoa; phylum Mollusca; class Gastropoda; order Stylommatophora; family Achatinidae; genus Lissachatina; species Lissachatina immaculata. Next base: position 17,242,951 of record CM019703.1, on the reverse strand, counting down.
AGACTCATGGGACAGGAGATAAATATTATACAGAGCTGGCACGGGAGTTGGCTGGGTTACTCACTAAGCCAATTGAGGTGGGTGATTCTTGTTATCAGTTAGTAAATTTATACAATCTGCAAATGTTTCTCTGATGGTTATTCTGCTAGTTGGAGCTGGCAGTAGTTGTCAGTTTTTCACATCTGTAACCAAGGGAAGGAAAGAAAAAACAGAACTGTAGTAGATGATGTAAAACAATATGATACTTGTGTTCTTTTAATCATGGGTGTTCATTCCTGTTATAAATTAGCGAGGAAGTCTGAAATTGTTGAATGTTTTTTCATGGAGAATCTGCTCAGTTATATCTCCCTCTCTCTGTGGGTGGGTGTTTGTTTGTTTGTTTTTTTTTATACTGTGTTAGATTTTATACATTGTAAAAAATAAAATTTTTACTCACTGTATCTGAAACCTGTATCAGCTGTTTCTAAAATTGGAGAACTAGAAATGGTGGAAAACTCTAAAGACAGGATAATTTGTAGTTTAGCACTTGTGGGCAAATGTTCAGTTTAGTCAATTACATTATGGTAGTCAGAGTTCTACTATAAAGGTGAATGTAATGGACAGTTCTGTTTCTTTGCTGAGTTTTTCTCAGAAGTGCCATAATCTTGCATATTTCTCACATCAAGAGTTTGGTCATTCTTCTTAAGTTAATTAGGCTAATTGTAATCGGCAGTTCCTTTTTTTGTCATTGAATTCTTCCTCACTTATTTCACAGGATAGTGGTGGAATGATGACCCTGACTGATGCTTATTGCCGAATCAACAGAGCAAGAGGCATGGAGGTAACATATGAGCCTTTAAAAGCTTGGTTTAGCAAATGGTTGCAAAAAAAGCTGTCTGTAAAAGCCATGTGCCATCTTCTGTGAAATTGCTGTTCGCTTGTCAGTTTCTTTTAGAATACATTTTAGACCCAGCAGATCTTTCTTGCAGTTTTTTTTTTCCACTCTGTCACATACATTTTTTTTTAAGTCTGGAATTTCAAGATAGACAATTACAAATGTTTGTTTGTTAAAATTTTTTTTTTAATTAAGCAGCATAAGATAAGTAACAGGCTGTAATTGGCTGTCCTGTATCAGAAATAGCAGATATTGGTAATTTTTTTTTTAATGTTCATTGATAATCTTGCATCCAAAAAGACATAAAGCAATTTCAAGATTCCAACACATTGTCATAATCATGAATTTACATCAAGCTTTTAGAAGTGTGTTTTCCAAACAGAGATTTAACATCACTATTTAGAAACAAGCTTACTCAGATAGATGGACTATTTCTGAGAGAGTCTCAGGGAAGAAATAAAAAGCTGACTGTTATAGAACAGAAATTAACTGCCATTGGTAATCCCTCCTCCCAAAAAAAAAAAAAAAAACTCTTAGATTTGTGAAATAATCCCAGCTACCAGACCCAGAATGTGATACGAAGCTAAGACCTTATTACTCTCATGGTAGATGCTTCCTCCATTTTTGATTTGACTTGAATGAAGTCCTAACATGTTTCTGGAACTGAGATGTGCTGAGATATGTATAATTTACTCCTTCCCCCCCCCCCCCCAACCCAACCAGTTCTCAGTCTTGTGTTAAGTGTAATTTAGTGTGCCTCACCATACGGACAGACGTTTTCCATTTTTGCAAGTATTTTTTTCTAAGTACAATGTGTCAGGTATCCATTTTTACAGATAGACTGACTAAAATGAAAACGCCAGGTGAAACTGAACTCGCCATCTTCAGCCCAGGAAGTGCATCACTATCAGTTCGGCCATTCCAACTTTTACCATGATCATTAAATTATCAGAACCAATTTCCTAATTTTCTTATCCAAAAAAATTTTTTTTTTAATTCATCAGTGGCAGCTGTTTTTTTTTTTCAAATCATTTTATAACTATTTTCTGTATAAAATTGTGAGAAAAAAATGGCATTGAGTACATATTTTTTTCAAATTAAAGTTAATCAGAATTCATTAATGCGTCTTCACCCAACCAGCTTCTTTCACCTGAAGACTTGCTGCATGCCTGTGAAGTTATGGAAATATCAAGACTTCCAATCAGGTCAGTAATGACAGACAGCACATGTCTGACTAATTGGACATAGTTTGTTCTATTATACTCTCATATTAGATGAGATGGCATGGTACCACCATGAGCCAAAGAAACAAAGCTGGTTGAGGTGTTATCTATGTGTGTGTGTGCATGCGTGTGCACTAGGTAGCAGACTGGTATAATAACACAGGATAGAGATTGACATTTCCTGATGGTAGAGCCTGCTGTATAGGTGAGCTTGGGAAGATCTTGTCAACAGAGACCGTCCATCCATTGCATTGCCTTTATTACTTTTATTCAATATGACATCATCTGCTAAGAAAATCTAGTGTCCTGTCCTTCACAGAACTTCTCTCTTGAGAACCAGTCTAAAAATGCATCATTGTGTAATCAGGTTCTTCATTGAAAGTGGTGTTAAACATATCAGTAATATCCAGGACCATCATCTTGTCTGCCATCTCTTCCTCGTGAAATCTAGTTCACATTTAAAAAGATGATCTATCAATACTATATAAGAAGAATTATATCACAAGTCTTTCATTGACATCATAATTTATAAATGCAGGGTAAGTTTCCAAAGATTCATTCCCATGTACCATATTTTTAAAAATTCATAATGGGGTGATTTTTTTTTTTGGGGGGGGGGTAATTTTGTTAAGCTATGGAATTGTTTGTCATTTGGTTTTTTTTGTTTTATTGCTTTGCAATTTTGTTTTACCAAATCCTTTTGAGAACATTATTTGATTTATATTAACTTTGTGCTGGTTTAGGCTACGAACATTTGACAGTGGTGTGTCTGTCCTTCAAGCACGGAGTCAAAATGAGGAAGAGATAGTAACAAAAACAACTAGTATGGTAAGTTTTGCTTTCTCATTTTCTGGTGAAATAAACTTTCTGGTAGGCAAAACTAGGATTTGCATCCAGAATACTTCAGCCATTTAGCAGAGTATCTTTGTAGACAAAATATGGCTCACTGGTCAGTTGCAGGAGCAGTAGAAAATGATGCAGTTCATCCATAAGACAACTCATTTGAGAAATTTAACATCCAAAAGAAGTGCTTGTAATCTTTTGTCATTTTTTTCCATCACACATAAACTGAAAGAAAGTGAAACAGAATTTACCATATTCCTAATAAATTTCTCAAAATAATAAGCAAACAGTTGAATGGGATATTGGAAACTGAGCTGTATGAGCAGGAGAGTGTTGGAGTGAATTAGATAGTTTTAGCCTTGGAAAAACTGTGACAGAACACTTAACTCTTTCCGTGCCGGAGGAAGAAACACAGACTTGTTGTGGAGTGCCAGAGTAAAAACGTGAGTCTTGATATGTTAGGGGGTATAGTTATAAAATGGAATGGAAAACAGTATTTCCATGTACTTCCGTATACTTATTATGTTTCAAAGTATAACGAAATGAATGAAAATTTCTTAAATGCAGAGTTTTTTTAGGAAAAAAGAAGTAATGTGATGTTTTTAGACACTGATTGTGCCCAGCTCACCATCGGCTAGGTATAGATATGCACTACTTACCATCTGAGATGTGTAGATCTACTTGTCGATCTCATATTCTGATTCTGTGTTGCATTCTCGCTAAATTAATGTCTGAAATAACCTTCTAACTTCTTCTCCCGTCATCTAATATGTCTAGATCTACTTGGGATACATTCAAGAGCAGTGGGGTGGTCACAGGCCATGTCCATACCCCTATCTGCATCATCAAAAATTGAAAAATTTCGGTCTTTCTCTTCCTTTTTCTCGTCGGCATTGCTCATAACTAGGCACTCTTTCGCCATTTTGAAAAGTGTCACCGGAATCGCGGACGAAATATGTACAATCTAAATGTTACACCGGTTGTTTTATTGAAACAAACCAGTGATCATTATAATGACCATTGGCACGCATCGGGTATACCGGAAGTGTCATAAAAGTGACCAAAGGCACGGAAAGAGTTAAGATGTCATAGAAAAATAACAAGAGAATGGCTATGAATCAGACCCAAAATTTCAGGTAGATGAGCAACCACCTAACCACAAGAGGATGCCATCTCAATCAGTTGCAGTTTCAGGCTTTGCTATAAGCTCTACATTTGAGATCACATCAGTCCTCACATCTCATAAGATGAATCAGAGGGAGGAACTTGATCTGATACTGCTGATGTCAAAACAGATTGGGAGAAAATGTGACAGCAAAAGCGGTCAATATTTCATTCAGAAGATTTGACAAGAATAATATTGAAAAAGAAATAAACACTTTAGATGGATATTTGGAGAAAAAGGACTGCTCTAGTAGAAAAACTTCTGCCCAGAGAACATGATAGAAATGAGTATATTCTGTACAAATGATGTAAGTATAGGAGATGTTGAAAAATATATTTTTAATGTAGATAATTTGACTGCAGGAGGAATAAAAAATGTATGCTTAATTTTATTACTCAAAACATCAAGGAAATAGAATTTAAACAAAGACCTGATAAAGACATAGATCTTATGTACTATGAGGAAATTGTTAAGATGTTAAAGAGGTAAGTTATATAAAGAAGAGTTTAAAGAAGAGTTTTATTGTGGAAGAAGTGATTCATACATATTCAAAGAGGTCCTATAATATCGATACCTCACATAATAGATACATTTTATTCTTCACCTTTTGTACAGGTGGATGAACAAGGTCCTTTAACTTCTGAGCAGCTGGCCCAGCTCTTAGGCTTGTCTGTGGTGTTGGCTAAAGAAAGGTAATAGCTGTAAAAAAGCTGCCTCACATTCACTCTTTATATTACACTGACCAGCCTATACACAACAATTTGTAAAACTGTAAGGGAGGAAGGTTAACCCTTTAGTAAGGTACCAAAGATAAGACAGTAAGACATCAGATGTTGCAGGTTGTCAATAAAAGTATGGATCCATTTGATGAGGTTTTGCTGATTGGGTTAACATGTAGAGCTGTCACAACTTGGATGTGCAACAAATCAGGCGTAGGATATACTCTGACAGTAACCAAGTTCTACAAGCCCATGGTGGTACCACATTCAGGAGTCTCAACACAACATTAGATGATTCAAACAGTATTTAATGGTGAACATGGTATTGATGAATCTGTGAGTGTAGTTGAAGATGATAGCATTCCATAGCTGAAGTTACTAGTAGAACACACGAGAATACAAATACACTGGCAACACAAAACTTAGGCCAATTGCTCAATCATATGGAGTCAAAAATAGGAGACATTATCTTTTCTCTCTTCAGTTCTAAGTTAATTTTAACACACAACCTTACAGCTTGCTATGAGAACCAAGACCAAAAAAATCTGTCTCATTAGCCAAAAACTACTCTCTTACAATTCTTGTGCTCATGAGCTTGCATTTGAAGCCTGTGCAAAAAGTCACCATGCTGTCACTTCTCCGGGCTTCTCAAGTCACCTCAAGGATTAACTATGAAAGACAAGGGAAATAACTGCAAAACAGTTACCCTGTTACAGCTGTTGATATCAGAATTGCTTTAACAGAAGAAGTGTGGAACATTTTAACACTAAGTTAAGAGAATACTTTTGAAACATCTAATACATTATGCACAGTTCAGGCAAAAGATAACCCAGAAACACTTAAACTCATTGTGGCACAACAGCAACATAAGACAAGTCCTTCATGGTGGTTTTATTATCTGGAACATGGTGATTAAACATGGCGTGATGGACTCAAATGTGGCAAGTGATGTATCCAAAATTTCAGTACAACATGAAGGATAAAATTCCAGGTGGCTGCACTTCATCTATAACAGGCAATCACCACCATTTATTTGCATGTCCCTTGCGGAACTTTGCCTCCCTAACAACACTCCTGTAGGCCTCTCGGTTGTGAGCAAGATGGCCTGCAGCTGATGCATCCATTTGCAGATCATCAACAACGTCTTGCAGCCATCTTCGCCTTGGTCTTCCTCTCTTTCTTTTTCCCATTATGTACCCTTCCAAGATAGTCTTCTCTAGATTATCATGACGTTTCCAAAATATTTAACTTTTCTCTGTTTAATCCTCTTTACCAGCCAACCTTCTTCAATATTAAGTTCTTGTAGTATGGATATATTTGTTCTTTTTTGTGTCCATGATATTTGAAGAATTCTTCTGTAGCATTTATATATTAACATTCACCTTCATAAGAATTCAAAATCATTTTAAAAAAAAAAAAAAAAACCTACATTCCTACCACAGCTTGAAGTGCATTTCATGACTAGCACAGAACAGTAACCAACACTCAATCCTCTGTTGACATCCAAACTCCGAATTAGTAAAAATTCAAGATTTCCCATCTCACCAGCACGAACTTTTACACAAACATCGCGAGCAAAGTGCAATTCAAGGGCAGATAATCTACCAACAAGAAGATTTTTAAGTCGGATCTTTCATTTCACTGATTATCTGTTTATCAACATAATAATGTCACATTGCCAAAACTGTCAAAGTAGCTGATGGGCCAGTCTCACCAAACCAGCTTCTGTAAGTTCTGAGAAATGATCTTAATATAAAAATAACTGTTCATCATTCCATTATTCTCAAGAATTTTCTGTCACATGTGTCAGTTACTCAGTTTTGCAATTAGCTTTCATTAAATTTCGGTCACAGATGTGTCAGATACTCAGTTTTACAATTAGGTTGACTGGAATATGATGAGAGCTCTCCACTACTTTCACATCAGAAGGCAGTTCATTGTGAATGTGATACAGTCACTTGAACAGAGACATTGGTTTCAGTTCATATTTTACTTCTGTTGATTTTTTCAGATTGTTGCTTGCTGAGAAGATGGGAGGAGTTTGTCGAGATGAGACAATAGAGGGTCTCCGTTTCTACCGAAATTTATTTATAACACAAGCATAACATAACACCCTGATGGTGTGCAATGCTTTTGCGTTTAGATTTTCTATTAAAAGCAAGGACGGATGTGTAAAGTGTTGTGTTAAACATGTAAAGTGTCTTGGACGTACATAACCTCCTTGATGTTAACCCCAAATGTTAAACAGGCCAGATTCTATACTAAAATTGTTAGCCCTATACATTGTATGGGTTAACCTGGTTTTGCTCCCATACACAGCGTTGAGCCAGAGCAGTGTTCAGAGTAATACTGTGCAAATGAAATGAGGTCGAGCTTCTAAAAATAATTATGGAAACTCTTTAATTATTATTAATGAATGGGCAGGGCCACCATGGTGTCAAAGCAATGCTTTTAGCATCTTTTTTTCACTTGAAACAGCACTAAGGAGGTTAACAATACTGTGCAAATGAAGATCATTGTTTTATCAAGTTTACTATTTCATTTTTCTTTTTTTTTTTTTTTTCCCCGTAATGAAATAGTTTGTAATGAAAATGAAAAGTTTAATGTAATGTTATTCCCATTTTGTGTAATCAATTTTATGAAAATTGTGAGTGATTATTAGTGAAAATTATTGTATCAGGATTGTCAAAATCCAATTTTCATTTTTGGAGAAATATAGTACACTCAGAAATAAAGCGTGCTGAAACAATAACACTGCTGTTATTGCTTATCATGAGAGAAATGTCAGTATCTGAGTTTATCTTTTAACCTGAAGTGATGTCACATGTTCTTACAAAATGCGAAAACTGGAGAGGAATCAACGTCCTATCAGTGCCAAGCACAATTCTGTAGAGTACATTTACAAAGAATCAAAGGCAGGAAGTAACCAAACAAATGGGCATTGAGAACACTACTAGAGAGGTCAAAAAATAAGATGGATGTACTGATATCCAAAACACGTCGAGGTTTTCTGGTGAGAAAGTCCAACTCTAGATTAAACTAGTGCAACAAAAACCACAGTGTCATGCAATCCCACTTCTGAGACCCAACAAGAATACAGGCTCAAGCCCTGCGATACTCTGAACCTCTTGTGGTCCTCTCAGGGATCTCGTGTGGTCCTTTCGGGGACCACGGGACCTATCGAGGACCACAGGAGTAAATTCAGTAGGATCACGGGGCGGTCTTGGTGGTAGAAGCGAACAAAGAAGAAGAAGAATAAGATAGAAATGGCTGGGCCACATACTGTGAATGGAAAAATGGACACCCCTACACCACCTTGACTTGGGACACCTCAAGGGGATAAAAAAAAAAGAGGGGCAGGTAATTGGAGACATGAAGAACTAATGAAAGTGGGAGAGACATGTTAAGAGGTGTCCTGAATTGCTGAAGACAGGATTGGCTGGATAACTGTTGTTGATGCCTTATGCTCCATTGGGGGTACAGAGGACTGATGATGTCACATGTGCCATAGAGCAGCACTTATTGTTGATTTTCTAGCCTGAAAAAAAAAAAAAAAGGCTAAAAAGAGCACAAATTTTTTTTTTGTGCGGTGTGGAAAAGGAAGCTCACTTCAAAAAAGACATTTCTGATTTGATGTTGCAAATTTTATTTAAAAAAACCCATCAAAACATATTCATTTGTTATGTGTTCACATAGAAGAAACAACCACATGTTGTGGATATTCAGTATAGTGAACAGATGTAGAAGTGCATGGTGTCATGAAGTGTAAGATGTTTGGAAACTGTAAACATGAGAGTTTGCTGTTCATCACCTTCAGCTCCAGAGTTGTTAACACCTTCTTGTCCCTTAATCCAATTTAAGAAGCAGAATTAGCCCAGTGGATTAGTCACTCACTCTCTGACCAGGCAACTTGGTTTCGGTTTCCATTCATCATGGTGGCAGTCTAACTGTGGCTCACAGAAAACACTCAGTCCCAAGAAAAAATGTGTACCAGGGTTAGTGCTCTGGGAAGGAAAAGTAATGTTGCCCTTAGCAACAGTTTTATGCTGATGGTGATGCTAGTAGGAAGTTTCTGGTCAACTGCATTTATGGTTTGATCATGTGCAATGATGCTGATTCACAGTTCACACCTTTTAATCCAGTATTGCTCCGCGTAAAATTTTCTCCGGCGGTATTTCAAATAAGATAAAATTTTATGTAAAATTCACTTCAGTAATCGGTTATTTTTTTATAGCTTCACTTCATAAATTTTACACTGCAACTAAAGTGTATGAAAGCACAGTGGGTGAAGTCTAAATGAAATGGCCAAATGAAATTATCTCACATCTTCTTACATCCTTCCCGTGCCATTAAACATCACATAGGGCTTGCATAGTTGTTTGCCAAGTTTTCCTATTCTCTGCGAGTCTTTCAACTTTATCAAGGGATGTTATGCCCACTAAACTGGCTTCTCTTAACAATGTCCTCTTTAGAGTTTCACGTGGTCGACCTCTTTTTCTTCAGTTGTTGTGCTCCACTTGATAGCTTGTTTTGGTATTCTCTGATTGTTTCTTTTCATCACATGGTCGACATATGTCCATCTTTTTCTGATCACCAATGAGACGGGTTGTTGTTTGCTCATCTGTCTTATCTCTGCATTGTTCTTGAAATCGTTCCACTTTATACCAAGTATTTAAATGAAATTATGGATAAAATTAATTCTGCTGAAATAACCAAAGAAGGGAAGCTGTGGTTTTGTGCAAGAGCTGGAAGCAAAAGTCCAGTTTTTCCAAGAGAGAGAACTGCAGAAATTAATATTAATGCTTATGAATTCACCAATGAAATCTTACATCCTTCCCATGCCGTTAAATGTCACATAGGGCTCACATGGTAGTTCGTCAAAATTTCCTGTTTTCGGAGAGCTTTTCAACGACATAAAGGGATATTATGCTTACTAATTTGACCTCTCTTAATAATATCCTCTTTAGAGTTTCAAGTGGTTGATCTCTTTTTCTTCAGCCTGTTGTGTTCCACTTAATAACTTGTTTTGGGATTCTCTGACTGTCTCTTCTCATCACATGACCAATATATGTCCATCTCCTTTTTTTCTGATCACCCATGAGACAAGTTGTTGTTCACTCATCTGCCTTATCTCTGCATGAAATGAAATAGTGAAGGACAAACTACAAAAATTCTGGCGATTCCAAAACAGCATGTCTAGGAAACATAAATGGTTACAATGGGCTCATGCAAGATGAAATGGACCAAGATTTAAACTCCAATGCAGAATTGCACTTTTAAGAAGATATCTTTAACAGGCTGGCCAAAAAAGTCAGGAAGCCCAACAAACAACATTGAACATTATAGAAGGACATTGAACATTATAGAAGGAATAATGTCCAATGAACACCACACAGACATACTTAAAGAAGAGGTGAGACAAGCCATCAGTTCCTCTAAGGACAAGACCCGATGGAATAAGATACACACGCTTCAAATAAAATCTGCAATCAGAGATTAAAAATGTAATCAAAGACTTCAATCACAGTATAAAAATGGGGGTAATCTCAGATGACTGGAGCCATAGCCACCTCATAGCTCTGCCTAAAGCAAGCAGTAATCATAGAGAGCTGTCAGGTCACCAAATCACAACTCTAAAACATATGGAAAACTTAGGAAAAAAATTGTAGCCAGGAAATTACATGTGCCCTTGAAAATAGTGGGAAACTGCCTAACACAATGGGAGGATGTAGACTAGGAGAAAACACCACCATGAATGCAGCCATAACAGCATATGAAGTATACGAAGGGTTCCAAAAGAAAGATGAAACACTACTGGTGACCTTGGACCTAGAGGATGCATACATCCAAGTGGATTACACCACCCTACTTACACTATTGTTGGAACTTGGCACTGACACACGGCTTGTCATGGGGACTGCTGCAGAACTGTGGCCGTGAAATATGAAATATAGATCCTGGACATTCAAACCAACCAATATCCATCCTGGCCTCCTTCTCACCAATATTACTCAACGTATACACTGTGAGACTAGCTCAACTAAATCAAATGGACCCTGGTCAGCTTTTAGCCTTTGTGGACGATACAGCAATATGTGCACAAGGTCAAAACTGTCAAGAAGTGGCAAACATAGTACAGAGGCAAGTGAATCTCATCACGACATGATGCAAAGACCACAACAGGTCATTTAACTCAACCAAAGCCAAACTATTATGTGTTCCTTGAATAACCAAAAGCTGAAATGCCAGGGGTGCACTGTGAAAATAACCTGCATAGAAAGATATTACACAATTAAATATTTGGGAATTACCTTCGAAAGATGCCTATCCTTCAGGCAACAAGTGGATGAGACAATGTTGAAAGCAAAGAAAGGTCTAGCAGCATTAAAAATAACAGCAAACATGGGTATATCACAAAAAATTCTGTTCTCAACAATGAAAGCGCTGGTACTGTCCAGACTGAAAAATGGCATCACCATGCTCATCTCATCAACTCAAACTCCCTGGAGAGAATTCAGAATGAGGCAATAAGGACAGTGCTCATATGTCCAGGTACACATTGGTGGATGCCACAAGACACCTGTTGAACATAATGAGCATGAAAAAAAGTACATATGGCACTTAAAAGCTATAAGCACAAAAACCAAGCAAAAATTATTCAATTCAAATGTAATATCCACCCTCATTTATGTAAAAAGAGTACATACAAATCAAGAACATGGAAGACCACCCATTGAAAAAGATTCAAATGCAAAAAGGTACACAAATAGAACGTCAATCATAGATACCTGAGGCTGAAAAGACCATAAGACAGATATGTAACCCCTGAAGAAATCTCCACTAGTGCCAACTGGATTGATGCCCGAAAACATCCATGCCTTACCAAAGTTCATATATGGCTCTGTCAAGAATGCCGAAATTTTTATGTGTATCACAGTAATTGTAAATTGTGGTGTTCACAAAATATCAGTGGCCATGATCATTCTTATATATATATTAAAAAAAAAAAAAAAGCATGAACAAGAGAGCAACAGCAGAGTTGACAGATGACTGCAGTTGGTTCCTTTGTCCGCTGCCCATTCCAGCATCCAGTGTAAGGTATGTAATTGTCCCTGTCACATGTTAAGTTTGTCACTTCCACCATAGAAGAAGCTTATGCTTATACCCCCAGTGCGTGCTGCACTGTATGCACTGGAATTTATTATTCATCACAAGAACTTTTGTTCTCTCTAGTGAAAAAAAAGTTTCTCTTCAGTTTTATGTTGTCTGAACAAGTGCTTTCTGTTGTCTGAACAAGTATAAGAGTAAATTTTAATTCAAACTGAACAATTTCACCAAAAAAAAAAATTTTTTTTCTCTAGCAATCCATATAAAAAAACTGAGCTATTGCCATTTTTTCAAATTCATACTGGTATTTAATACAACCATTGATGATGATTTCAAAAGTTTGGTGAAGGGGGTATGGGGACATATTGAGCAGTCCACATGGGGGTTTGTAATCATTAAAAAGTTTAAGAAACCCCTGTACTAAGGGATTCATCAGATATGCAGTTTCAGCTTAAGATGTAGCAGTGCATTCTTCATGATTATTTTCTCTCTCTCTCTCTCTCTGAACCTTAAGTGCCCAGGGCACATGGGGCTTCCGCAAGGGTTTTCCACAAATGCCTGTCCTTCGCCTTTTTTTCTACTCTTGCCCAGGTGAGCCCTCTATTGCTCAACATCCTTTCTGTTGTTCTTCTCCATGTCTCTTTTGGTCTACCCTTACTTCTGCTCCCCTGTGGTGTCCATCTTAGTGCTATTTTTGGTAGTGAGTCATGATTATTAAAAACCACAAATTGGCTGTTTAGGAGCTTTGTGCTTTCAGCATCCCCTTCAGTCAATGGTTCCATTGCTAGTGTCATGTCCACCATAATCTACTGGTAATATTTACCAACAAGGATTTCAGTGCTTTATGTTCATATAAAAATCTGTCCTCATTCATTGCATGTCCCTTGCAGAACTTTGCCTCCTTAACAGCATTCCTGTAGGCCTCTCAGTTGTGAGTAAGATGGCCTGCTGCTGATGCATCCATCTGCAGATCATCAATATGTCTTGCAGCCGTCTTAGCCTTGGTCTTCATCTCTTTCTTTTTCCCATTATGTACCCTTCCAAGATGGTTTTCTCTAGACTATCATGACATTTAATGTGTCCAAAATATTTAAGTTTTCTCTGTTTAATCCTCTTTACTAGCCAGCCTTCTTCAATATTAAGTTCTTGTAGTACAGATATATATGTTCTTTTTTGTGTCCATGATATTTGAAGAACTCTTCTGTAACATTTACATTCAAAGGCATTTATGTATTTCTCAGCTATTTTGTTAAGTTCTTAACCTCTAATTGTTATGGCATCATAATATTCTTTGTCTACATCTTCTCTAACATTCCTCAATATATTTTCAGTATACAAGTTAAAGCAAGGCAACAATATGCACCCCTGACGGACCCCTTATTTTATGTCAAACCAAGTTGTTTCACCATTTATTCTTACTGCTGCTTGTTGGTCTAAATACAACAGTGTATCAAAAGTGTTGGAAATCCCATTTTTTCCATTATTTCTCAAAGTTTCTGGTGTTGTACACAATCAAATGCCTTTGAGTAGTCTATAAAGGATAAATATAGATTCACATTAAACTCTCTGCATTTCTCTATTATTGATCTTATATTGAATATATGACTCTTGATCCTCTTCTTTGCCTGAAACCAGCTTGGACCATATTGACTTCTATTTTCGTACGAAGTCTACCCATTATGATTTTTAACAGAGTTTTACTGGCATGACTAATCAGCGCAACTGTTCTGTAGTTTGTGCATAATTTCAGGTTACCCTTTTTTTTTGGCAGTGGTATGAATACAGTTCTTTTCCACTCTTTTGGCCAAATACCTGAATGCCATATATTTTTACATAGTGCACGATAGATTGTTGCACATTCCTTTCCTCCTGCTTTAATAAGTTCATCTGTTATCACATCCTGGTGATTTACCATTTTTCAGATTCTTTAGTGCCCATAAGACTTCTATTGTCAGTTCGGGCTCTTTCTCCTCCAATAATAATTCACACTGTTGATTTCTGCTTTCACAGTCGGTTGTTTCATACATTCCTCTGCAATATTCCTTCCATCTTTCTAGAATTTCCTGTGTCTCTGTCAAAGTATTCCCCATCTTGTCACAAATTACATTTAGCTTAGGTGTGACATTTCTTGTCAATGTCTTCATTTCTTTAAACATTTCACTATCTCATCCACACTTCTGATGTCCTCCTATTCTTTCACAACAATCTTGTATGTATTGTTTTTTGTATTTTCTTATGTTTCTTTGTACTTCTTTTGTTAAAGATTTATATTTCTCTTTTTTTTTTTTTTAATGAAGTTTATTTGTCTGATAGTTACAAATACAAATCGTGTGCAAATAACGTGAGGTGAGGGTGATTGCCCGTGAAGTGAAATAATGAAATGGCGGGCTTTAACAAAACATGAGATGATAGTGATTTGGATGATAGGTACACCTGAGTGCATAGTTATATACAAACAGGGGTATAGAATAATCAATGTTGTGAAACTAAAACTGCGTCGTTGTCAAACCACACATACACACACAAAAACAAAAAAGGACTTCAATATTCCACATAGGTGTTAAAAACTAGCAGAAAGCCGTAACAATTTGTTTTGGAAGATAGACAGAAAAATTTCTGGCGTAAAAACTTTTGTTATCAAACATGGCCTTATTCCGACATGACCAGATAAGAGATCTGAATTCCGCTAGGATTATGATGGACTGTTTATGGCTGTCTGCTACTGTTCGAGGGATGGTGTTCAACATGATTGCTCTATACATGTCTACTGTCTGCGTTGTTCTTTTTATCTCGTGAGTCAAAAGTTTTAAGGCTAAAGAAACAGTTTTGCACTCAAAGAAGATGTGCTCTTCTGTTTCCTGTGTTTTTGTTCTACATAGTCTACATCTGATCAGTCTATTTGATCTGCGGGCGACTCCTTGTGTGGTCGGTGTTATGTTGAACAATAGTCTGTATGTTATCTCTCGTGCACTTGGCGTGATTCCTTTCTTGTGTAGGTTTTGAAATGATTGTGTGTAGTCAGTGATGAAGTATTTGTATCCTCTCTTTATTGTCCTGTAATGGTGGCTCCTGTTCCCTGACCAGATATTTGTATATGCTTGATGTTTTCATGTATATTAAATGTGCATGTCCAGTGACACTTTGTATGCATTGTCTGTAGAAGAGAGGTATAGCGCCAAAGTGATGGGGATATGCATTGTTTAATTTACAAAGTTTGATTAGCCTTTGCCCTACATAGTAGTGGGCTAGAGTGTGTTTGTGTGGCTGTTGGATGATTTGTCCCACATATTTAATTCTGAGTGCCTGGATCTTTGTTGATATGTCTTGTAGGGAGATGCCTCCTCTGTTCTTATCTTGCATCAAGGTTTTCCGTTGGATGCTGTGTACTGTGTGACGGAAAATAAAGTCGCTGATCATGGAATTTATATTTCTCTTTGTTGTTGTTTGTCACTTTTCACTGCGTCTTCATTTCTCTATGTTGTTTTATCAGTTCTAGTGTGCTTGCTGTAATCCATCCATTCTTTTGTGTTTTCTTTACTGGAATCTGTAGCTGTTGTTATTAAGATATATCTGTCCTATGCATTTTAAATTTTGCGTAAGTTCATACTGGAAAGAAAATGAATTTTATATGGCCCTTAATTTATGCAGTCAACACAGAAGGAATGAGTGAATGGTTCCAGATTGAAACAGGCATGGAACAAAGATGTACATGTATACTATCTCCCTTGCTTTTTGGAATTGCCATAGACTTCATAATGAAAAAATGTTGCACAAGTAAAACAGGCATTGATTGTGTACATGGGACTCAACTAGAAGAACTTGATTTTGCAGATGACAATGTGAATTCAATGGAAGAAAAAACATATCCTGTCTTCAATGGCTAGCAAAAAAGAACTTGAAATTAACAAGGAAAAAAACAAAAATAATGAAACTTCCCATTAATCAAGAAGGAAAAATATACATAGAAGGAAAAGCTGTTGAAGAAGTTAACCAATTTGCTTACCTCAGCAGTTACATAGACCGGGATGGTGACACCAGAAAGTTAGAACTGCAAAAGCAGCATTGACCTTTAAGAATCATGAGAACATATGGCACTTAAAAGCTATAAGCACAAAAATTAAGCTAAGATTATTCAATTCAAATGTAATATCAAACCCTCATTTATGTATGCAAAAGCTGGAAAACAACTAAAGAAAGAGACAAGAAATTAGACAATTTTGAAAACAAATGCCTACGGAAAATACTCAGTATAAAGTGGAATGAATTCAAGAACAATGCAGAGATAAGGCAGATGAGTGAACAACAACCTGTCTCATGGGTAATCAGAAAAAGAAGATGGACATATTTCGGTCATATGACAAGAAGAAACAATCAGAGAATCCCAAAACAAGCTATCAAGTGAAACACAACAGGCCGAAGAAAAAGAGGTCAACCATGTGAAACTCTAAAGAGGACATTGTTAAGAGAGGCCAAATTAGTAGGCATAATATCCTTTGATGTGGTTGAAAAGCTTGCCAAAAGCAGGAAATCTTGACAAACTATGTGAGCCCTATGTGACGTTTAACGGCACGGGATGGATGTAAGATGTAAGAATTTTTGCATGTGTGGGTAAAAGTTGTCTGCAGTCAATCAAGCTCACATGTGATGAACAACAAATAATTTTCTTCAGACTTTTGTTGATCACATAATATTATCTCCCCCTGGGAACAACTGTGTTAAGAACACACTTATCTTAGCATAGTCTTTGTGAGACAGGGAACATAGATCTGTTTGCTTAAAAACTCTGACATACTTTTGTAGCCCATAAACCTGTAGCAATCAACACTAACTGTAACTAATATTTTTGTACAATGTAATGTCAGGTTGTTGTTCGGGTAGTGACATTGGGATCACTGGCGGGGATGAGGAAAACTTGGTGTGAAACCAATGAATCCAGGACGTGACAAGCCTATGGGTCTTTACAAAAATATCTATCAGAATGATGTAAACAAAACAGAGCCAGCAGACTATAGGTGGCGGGGAATGGATATCATTGAGGCACTCATCAGATTCCTCATCCCAGAGTCTGAGTGTCTCTGTGGAACTGTCTCAAAGCTGTCTGGCCAGCCAGCGTTGCACGCTGAATCTGATGTGAAGGAGCTTAAGTACAGCCACCAGAGGCTGGAAAACAAAGTTTTGGCCAGGCCAGTCTACACTACTGTCTTCATAGCAATCTGAGCAAGACCACAATCTGCCCTAGCAAGGAAAGGTGCTGAAGTCAGAGGTATCCAACCAAAAGGCACATCACAAAAATCAGGGTACCACACATCATTCCAGTGTGCATACAAAGATGATGATAATATTATTTCTCTCTCTCTAGATGGCAGACCTTAGACCATGCAAGATGCCGTAAAGTATGAGGGATACTCAATCAATGTTAAAAAAAAAAAACACCGAGATCTGTGTAGTTCAGAACACATAATAATAATAGAGAACAAACAAATTGAAAGAACACCTTTATTCCATTTTTTGCATACATCTTAACATAAACGTACATTTTAAGAAATGGCCGACGAATTTTTCCAAAAATAGGAATATATAATATATAATAATATATGAATACTTGTGTATAGAGCCCCTCATACCTGTCTACGCAGCAATTATTGGAAGAATAATGCTGAGTGTCAATCAAAACTAAGACTTACACTCAGTAGTGCCATCAAGACATCGAGTACGGGCTGGCAGCACTTTGGGATGTCATGCACAGTTCTGTGCTGGCAGGACAGGCGGGTTTTAAGCTTCCGAGATGCTACCGTGGCATCATGGAATCAACACCCACAAATTTTTTTTTACGACTCCCATGTTAAAAATGTTCAGGCTTACTTGAGTTATGCCTGTTCTGTTCCTGCAGCAAAACATACAGTGCCTGATCTATTGCAATATCAGCCACTTCTTTTGAAACTACTAAAGTCAAGTCCTCAGTTAGAAAGTCTACAATGTGAGCAACAGAAATAATCTTTCAAAACTGATAAATTTGGTCTTTTAAATTTGGAAGAAAAAAAACCCTAACCTAAAATAAGATAACAAACACATTTAAAATATCTACTAGATGTCAGTTTTAAAAACTCATTATAAATGTTTAAAATACCTTACTGGGTGTCAGTTTTAAAAACTATAAATTTTTTAAATGACAACTGAAATTTTAAAGATCTAAAGTTTGATCACGCAATTAAACAAAATTTAGCAAAAAAAAAGAAAAAATTCTGTGACCATTGTCTTGCATGACTGTCGCCGATTTTGGACACTGGTCAACTGAAAGGGTTTCCAGCCGCATACCAACGACACACTGAATGGCACACAAGAAGTAAAATTAAATGTAATACACAAATAGCCACTGTCACCGGATAAAGTAGCGACCTGATTATATATGACTAAATAATGCACGAATCAATGACCTTTGATTAACAAGATGCACTGATTAAAAAAAAAAAAAAAAAGCAAACAGAATAAAAGCAATATTTTCTACAAGTATGCTGTCCAGATACAAGAAATGTACATTATTTTGCTTCAAGAGAAGAAGAAATGCCAAACAAAATAATGCATCAGAATTTCAAAAGAAAATATTATTTGAGCAAATCAGGTTGTAAAAATACATTTTAAATATTGCTTTATATAGAGTTATTATCTCTCCTATCTGCAAAAATGCTGATTACACGTCCAAAATTCAACAAAGCTTTCTTTTAAAAAAAAAAATTTCAGAATTTTCAGCTAAACAAAGCAAAAGTTTGCTCAATGTGCTAGACTCTTGGGTGAGAGGGATTTTTTTGTATACTGTATATTTTCTGTATGAATTAGATAGTATTCATGTATCAAGTAGGTTAAAGCACAGTTCAAATTCACTTCTAAATATAAAAACCCGTCTGATATGTCATTTCAAAGATGTATACTGTTAACCAGAGGGAGGAAAAAAAAACCAGCAGTTTGAAATATCTAGAAAAAAAAAAACTTTTCGTTTAAAAAGGGAAAAAAATCAAGTAAAAAACATACAATATCACATCTTGTAAATCTTGAATGCATACTTTTAAGAGTAAATTGGTTTCAAATGGGGACACTCAATAGAATATCATTAGCAGAAGTTTACCTTTAAAAAAAAAAAAAATGGAACACTATACTATTCAATGACATAAAGCGTGAATCTCGAGATCCATGATCTGTTATAATTTAATACTCAAACAACAAGATAGGAGCACAATTAGAAAACAAAATAACAATTTTTCACATTGTAAAAGTTCATCTGCACTTCTGATATCTAATATTTCAAACTAATGATGCTCTCAGTCGCTTGCACTATCATTTCTGAGCTTGGCAGGTTTGGATTATTTTTTTTTTTAATTTGCAATGAGCATGGGTCAAAAATAATGTTAGACGAGTATAGACTACCTAAGGCCTCAGATGTGTAAACCTTGACACAAGGCAGCTATATTACCTATATAGACAATATAAAGCCACAATACCAAAAAAATCCAGTTCTACAATATTATTAGCACTGTTTGTATTTTACCATTTACTATTATCATCAGTTACAAATATGATCTAATAATCACGAAATCCACCAAGCATTGAGACAACAGGTAAAACAAATCTTTCAAGAAAAATAACACGCACACTTATCACTTCATCCTGTGCAGATGAAGAAGATGGCGCACAAAACAACATAAAAAGATACTCAATACAAGAAGCCCTATCTGTATAAAACATCAGTTGTTAAGAACAAATATTGAAAGATTGAAAATCTCGGCTGCACAAAAGCACACAAAATGATAAACATCAGCATGTAATATCATATAAAACTGAAGTCTCAGCAAAATGATTTTTCTTATTCTATCAACCTTGATCATCTTGAAGTTCACAGAAGATTGAAACAAGCTGCTAAACCAAAGCAGTCAGTTGTAACATTATGGCAGGGAGAAAAGATTACTACTATATATTGTTAACAACCTTTTGTCACTGATGACTGTACTGCACAAATAAATTAGTTCAGGCTGATGACTGCTAGAGATAATCAAACCCAAAGTTCAAAGAATGATATGTGAGCCTGGGAGGGTGCAAAATTTCTCAGACTTAAGCAAGCACTGAAAATATATACTTTTTAAAAAATAAAACTATCAAATTAAAAACTGTACTACCAGCTTCCTATAGCTTATCAACACAGCTGGTCTCACCATCCAAGGTTACTATTTCAAAGTACTTAAGTGTTTGTTTTATTTTTAAAGACTTGGGTGTTGGACAACTGGTTAGATATAATTTTTAAAAAATCAATACTGAAGAAATAAAATATTACATTTTCTTCCCATAAAAGCTACTGATTTCCTCAATATCTCTATGAGATTAAATACGTTTGTTAATAACTATCCTATATTTAAAAAAAAAAAAAAACATTTGTGTGGATTTTTCTCAAAACAAAATTTGCTTTAGTAAACTGTTGCATTATAAGGATATTATTTTAAAATAATAATACAAGCCATGTGCTTCATTTAAGAAAAAAAAAAGTTATCCTTCTGGTGCTACATTTCAAAGTGAGCAGTGATTATATAGAATATCATAAAAATGCATGATTTTTTTTTCAAATTTTTAAGAAATAATAATAAATTGTGATTTATCATAATACAACAACACCCAAAAAAAAAAAGTAATGTGTTCTTATAATGTATAAAACTGGTGCCAAACAGTGTGTCTGTACATGCTAGACATGGTGACAGATAAAGTTATGCTTCCTGACAAGTGAGAGAAGGCTTCAAGCATGTCACCTGCATGAGACAGACCATATGTAAGAAAGCGAGAGAGACAGAAAGGAGAAATCAACTGCTAGACCTGTGAATGAATTTCAATACATTTTCAAGCACAGATGTTTGGTTTTTTGTTGTTAAAATGGAAGAAAACAACATGCAGATATGAAAAAGTCATAAATAATTGCAATATTTTTAAAATCAAACACATTTTTGTGATTTTTAAAATTAATTTATATTTCTTCTTTTTTTTAAATTGCAATTAAAAGGAATGGGAGAAAATGGTTCAAAGAAAGACAAAACAAAATAAAACATGCTCAAACAAATGTTTTTTTTTAAGTCAAATACTATAATGAAATAATAACAAACTGGAACACCATGCTAAACAAATTCTACATGCACATACACATATAAATGTGTGCGCTTATTAAAGGTACAAGAGCAACATACGAATCTCAAACTGTAAACATGTGAATGCACTCCACAAGGCTCAGAGAAATATCCATAAAATTAGAATTTAAAAAAAAAAAAAAAAAAACTTTCAGACTTAGGGGGTGGTTGTTGGTAGCAGTTATAACTTACAGTCCACAAGAGAAAATGACAGGCAGGAAATAAAAGCAATCCTGACAATCAAATTAACAGGGAAAGAAAAGGGCTCCCAGGGAAATAACCAGGTGATGACATTTCAGGATGAGTGGGGTGGGGTGTGGGTGCTGTTGTTTTAAAGCATGAATGAAGTGCATTCACAGAATTATTGACAAAGTAAGGGAACCAACATGTGAAATAGATTTCAATATGTGGTTTATCATCATGAAGTGAGGCTATCATTAGGTTGCTTACTTTCAAAGAAACCACAGAATATATCAACTTTGATTGGCCTATGTTTATTCATGGGTGTATTTGTGTGTTAAATATAGGAAAGCACTATATTTGCTATCAAATTATATAGCTCATAAAACTCAAACATTGCTATGTTAAAAAAAAAATAAAAAGTAATCAATTTTGAAACATTATTAAAAAAAAAAAATTCAACTGACTATTATCCAAAAGTGAAACTTTTAAACACTATTTTCAACTTTCTATCAAAGTAAAAATCTACGAAAAAACTCTCCTTAGGTGACAGCATCTACGTATAACTCAAAACAACACATAATTATATGTCTCATTTCATGATTAACATACCACATATAAATACATCACCTTTATTAAATGTTGGTTTGTTATTAAAAATGAGTTAAAGGTAAAGAAAGAAAAAAAAACTAAAATATTTATCACCTCCTCAAGTCTTCCACAAATCAAACACACAATTTTTTTTTTAAAACACTCAAGAAGACATAATTATTCATGTAGTTCCATTCATTGTCTTCTGGCTGTCTACATTTCAGGTGTAGAACAAATATCATAGAACCTGAATACAATCTGATCTCTGTAATAATTACTGTGTTCAAAAAACGTCAATAGTGACAATGCATACAAAGCAATAAATCTGCAAATCTGTATAAGAAAAAAACTGGACAAAATATTTCACAGGCAAAAATGTCCTGTA
Source organism: Achatina immaculata (assembly GCA_009760885.1). Taxonomy (NCBI): domain Eukaryota; kingdom Metazoa; phylum Mollusca; class Gastropoda; order Stylommatophora; family Achatinidae; genus Lissachatina; species Lissachatina immaculata. Next base: position 17,220,709 of record CM019703.1, on the reverse strand, counting down.
TTTTCTAAAATTAACAAGTAAACTAGAGTTCTATCAGACTGTACTCAGGTCAACATAGTTATCCAAATTTTTAAATTCACATATGTTGTCACGCCATTATTACTTTATAATGTATAACCATTGATGTGGAAAACACACACAAAAAAAAAAAACATGCAGCACCGTTTATAAACATTTAAAATACATAAAACTGCTTGGATACTTTCCCTGGCTTTAATATATTGAAGAACTGGGGGGAAAAAAATGTTTTCTCTTCTCCAAAAGTAAACTAACAAATATGACATACTGTTATCATGATCTAGTAAAAAACTGAAGTTTTCATTTCAAATAAAAAGAAAAAAGTAAAATTGATAATCAAAACAAAGTCTTCATGAAGAAAGATCATAATGAAATTGTATACTTCTTTCAATTTCCTTAAAAACGCTGCAATCAATAAAAAATATTGGTTCTTTTTTTTTGCTTTCATTTCCATTATGAAATCTAACCAGTCCACATAAATATAATCTTACACAATGTGAAGCTCCAGTTTTTCTTTCTCTCCATGCCCTTTTCTTAAATTTTCATAGCTTTTAGTATTACAAAAGACAAACACATATTAAATACCAGTGAATCAAAATACGTAATATATTAATAATTAAGATGGAATTGAGAATATGAACACAGAAATCACAATTCATAAAACTGTAACAAGTTTGTGATTAAATACTCGTTGTGATTTCTGGGGGTTGGGGTAAGAAACTAGATTGTCTGAAGGACAAAGGCAGACAAATAGTGGGAGACCAGGTATATTCGGGAAGAAAAACGGGCTCAAAAGGAAGCCTCATTTCCCTTTCCCCTCTTTCTGTTCATGGTGGAAAGAAAACGAAAAAAAAAAAAAAATCTAAACAGGTACTGGGTAAATATAATATTTCTGGAATACTTTCACGAAGCTCAAAAAACAGTTTGTAACAAGAGTGGAAAAAAAAAAAAAAGTAAAAGATGGGACACTGCATTTGTAGCCATCATCCAATTCAACATTATCCATGACAATGAATTTTTTTTTTTTTTTTTAAATAGACCTTGAGATCTCATCATTATGTGATTTTGATTACGGCATTATATTAACAAAACAGTCACAGACATCACTATGTATGTACGTGTATATATATATAGATATATATATATTATATATGGTGGGTGTTAAATGACCTCACATTGATGCATTTCTGCATAAAAAAAAGACTTGCAGAAATATATAAAAACCAAATAAAAGTTGTTTCTTTTTTCTTTTTTAAGATCATCAGATGAATTACTAACCATGCAGCTTTCTGATTTTCATCTCCTGGGATGAACCCAGTTCTCCTCCCAATCAAGTCCACTAGATGGCAGATAGTTAGACTTCCAAACTGTGGTTATCTGAGACTATCCAAAACAGACCACTGACCAATAAAGATCCTGTTGTCTTGCAAGGGGGTCTTCAAATACCCAAACAAACCCATGCTAAGTTGGAGGCACAGTGCCAGGTAGCGTAACTTGGTGTGAAATAATCATGTAAAACAGGTACGTTTAGTTCACAATTACTGCATGGTAAATAATACTTCCTTCTATTTTTGTTTATTCAAATAGTTTTTTTTTAATGTTTTTAAAAATAAAAAAGTGATACAACATGTTCTATAAAAAAAAAAAACAAACTGGGATGCACACCATTAAAAAAAAATTCATATGATCTTAATATAGTGTAAATACCTGCTGTAAAGCCTTGTTGGTAACACCAAACACGGAAACAAAAAGGTACAAATTTTAAGGCACGGCAAAAAATTGAAAAAAAAAAAATTTTAAAACACACTTATACACACACATACACACAGGTCATGTCCACAAATGAGTATATATGACTAGATTGGGGACACACACTTTGCATAATCAATGTATGGACTTGGACAGACCGCACAAGAACCATTACCCCATACTGGTATGAGACCATGATGAACATTCATATGTAAAACCTATAAAGCATTAAACACATGCATTTTTAAAAAAAACACTGGACAGTGGGAGAGGCGCACTAATCAAGTCCATTGTTGTTCTTTTTTTTTTTTGGCTTTTTTAAAAAATATTTCACACTGACTATATGCTTTAGAAGATATGTGCCAAAAAAAAAAGTTAAAAAAAAAAAAGTAAAAAAAAAAAATAAACAAGTTATTAAGTATATAAACTAATGCATTGTTATTCTGAGATTACATGTTTTACCACATTAAATTTTTTTTTCTGAATTGGTCAAATAACCTGACCTATGGAAGTAAAGAGAATAAGCAAGAGTTAAACACTGTGGTATGTTCAGAACAAGCATCTAAATGTAATACATTATACATGAAAAAAATAAAATGTAGTTAACAAAATAAAATATTATTTATCATTATCAGCAACTATCTTTATAAAAAAAGCTCTTTGAAGATCAGTAACCCTAGAAGAGGAAAGAGTCTCTCAAAGGGTCTGAAACATTTTGTTTTTCAAACTCATTTCACAAACATTCATTGGGAGAGAAATCCGGTATTATATTGGCACATGTTTGGACATAATGATACGAGCTACGCCAGAAGGTCAATAACAAAGTAGAAGTAAAATGTGCACCTTGGTTGGTTGGTTGGTTTTTTTTTTGTCTGATTAGCTGTTATGATATGGCAATTTCCAAGCAATTTTTTAAAAATGTAAATCATTCAAAACAAAAACATTCAGTGTCTGCTCAAGGAAACAATCCTCACAGTGCTTTTTAATATTAATAAAAAAGACAAGTTAACCAATATTCTATTTAAAAAAAAAAAAAGTGTATAACAACTATGTAATTTCAATTATACTTTAAAAGGAAAAAAATTGGCCTGAGAAAAAAAGTACAGGTGAAAGAAAATAATAAAACCATGTATGAAAACATGTCAAAGTATTTGATCTTTACATGGAATGTTCTCCCTAGTATGGATGGTGTGTGTAAGCTCATATGTATGCATACCCACATGTGCATGCGTGTGTTAAAATATCCTCGCACATTTTTGAGTTACTGTAGGAGAAAACTAGTTTTCTCAATTTGAAAAAAAAAAAAAAACCACCTGTCGGGAAGAGGAGCATTTGCAAACTTCAATATGCATAGAGTTCTATAAATAAATTATTATAATGTAGAGTGTGGGCAAATAATATCACCTATTCCTCTAAAAAAAAAAAAAAGCTCTTATTTGAAGAATCTAAAAATTATTGTCTCCCCCCTCAAACTACAAATATTTGCTCTGTAACAACAGTAATTATGAATCAATAAAGAAACAAATATATGACAAAAGACAATGAGGCTTTCCCTCACTAAACCTTTCACTGCAGTAGCAGATTTGGGGAAAACCTCTTTGAGCATGTCATTGTTGACAAAGTAAACAGATAATTATGTCTTCATTTTGTACAGGAAAATTATAAAATAACAATTATGTACAAGCTATTATGACATAATGACTTGATCTCATTACAAATAAACACACTTTAACATTACTGCTTAAAAAAAAAAAAAAATAAGGACTAATAGTTTCATTTGCCCAAAACCACTACTTCTATAATTTACAAACTGAAAAATGGAAACATGTGGGCAGCCCTTCAACATCAAACCTCTTTTTCTCTTAAATTTATTTAAAACAAAACAGCATCAATAAGCTGATCAAAACTGAGATAATTAAGAAGTATTGCTTGCCAAGTTTAGATTCAGATTCTAGGAGTTCAGTGATCCACAAGCAATCTGACTCAACAATAAAATAATAATAAATGCATAGGCATGATTATGACAAAGAATGGGGCTGAATGGTTAGTGTTATTTTCTAGCATATAAAATGCAAAGCATAAAATATGATCCTCTACATACTTCTCACATTTCTTTCCATAAATCTTATTTTCAATTTATTAATTAAAAAAAAAAAAAATTAGGAAATTGATAAAAAATAAATAGTAATATTTGGTTTGATTCACTGCCTAACTACACAAAAAAAAAAAGCACACAAAAGACTTGCTACTTCTCGTGACAAGGAAGAGTTGGTTTCAGTCATAAATGCAAATGAACAATAAAAGGTAAAAGTAACCTGTCATGCCTTAGAGGCACATAGGGATATGATGTTAGCGCCCATATTTTCCTTCACCTGTTGAGGGCGTGTGGTCTGCACCATGCCTGGCCGCCTTTACTTCCCCAACTACAGAAGAAGCTGGGTACCCATTTCTACAGCTGGGCAAGTGGGGCAGTTCCAGCCAGATTCAAACTCCTGACCTTCGCCCGAGAGACTAGTGCACTAACCACTTCACCATTCAGACGCCCAAATGAACAATAGCTTAAAAAAAAAAACAAAATCCAACAAAGGCAATTTGTTTCAGAAAGTGTAAAGCTCATAACAATTGAAAAAAATGGGTTGGGGGGCAAAAAAAAAAGTATAATTACATATTTAAGATGTATAACAAGAGTCACACACTGGTGTGATGACACATATTCAAACTGGCAAAATGTCATGATTTGAATTTTCAACTAAACAGAAACATAAAAAAAATAATAAAACAAGAAAATGCTGTGTCTACATGACTGTATCAGGGATGTAGCGTTTCTATCTTCTAAATCCCTTCTGTACAAAGAAAAGATGGTCCACTTTTTTTTACACTTATTTTTTTCTGGTCATAACATAGAGACATAGTTAAAACAAATGTCTTCACTGTCCAATTTAAGGTATGTAAAGAGTATTCAGAACAAGTACATGATGGTTGTTCTTTGCCAAGGTGACAATATACCCCTCGGTTGTAATTTTCAACCCACAGCAACGACTGACCTTCACGTATGGACACTGAAACTCACTGACGAGTGATCCATCCCGCTGGAAAACACCTACGTGGAAGCGGTTGCCGTGACTGTCACCTATAAGCACATCTCCATGGCCACTGATATCAATGCCATTTGGGTAGTTGGTGATGTTTTCACATCCGATACGACGCAGGAAGGTTCCATCTCGGGCAAACACCACAACACAATGACCCTGTATTTTATTTTTTTTAAAAAAAAGATTACATAACAAATAAAGCAGAACACATCAGTCAGTTTTACTAAAATGTATAAACTAGGAAAAAAAGTAGGAACAGCTTTATTACTTAACGACTACAAAGTTGTGACATTTCGGAGTGAGCTTTAATCATACAAACACACACATGACAAAGAATTAGAGAGCAGATAAAGTATAGATTCACATGAATCCTATGTTATAAATAAATAAAATGAACAGAGCACTTATTCCGGTGCTCATTCAGAAATGCCTGTGCAGTTTTACTATGTTCTCAGGAAAAAATGAATCTGCATGTAATTTCTCTCCCACACTCACCCAAAAAAGATATTTACCATTTTGAATGTTTTCCGGTTCATTCCAATTGTCTTTAGTCTGTTACCCTTCCTTGTAATGTTATTATGAATTACAGACACTATAGTCTACCATCACTCATTCATTAAAAAAAAAAATGCGCCTCACCTTAAAATCACACACATAATATTCATTGTTGTTTATGGCAATGTCAGAAGGTTCACGCATGAAATCGCTGCAGTCAAACCATTTGATCAAGTCTCCACTTTCAGAAATAACAAACACAGTTGGTGACACGCTGTCAACTGCTACAATATGACCTGCAGAACACAGACAAATATGTTACAATTTGCTCGGACTCACATGCTGTGATCATTGTACATTTTAGATAAATTTAGTTTAATTTCAAAGAAGAAATCAAGGCCCCAACAAACAAGATAACAAAGCAAGAGGCTTTAAACCATAAACTACATCCAATAACAGTACTGTCATTTAAAAATTAAACCTATATCTATGGTCCTAATGAAAACAAGTGACATAACATCCCCTTTGTTTTTTAACTGAATTTTATAAAAGAGTAGGCGGCCTGGTTAGCTGAATGATGTAGTGCTTGGTTTACTAATTCAGTCTCAGCAGTGGGATTTTTTTCTGATAAACACAAAAAAAAAAGGACCCTGGAGTTCACCCAGCCTCTAAAAATGGGTACCAGAGAAATCTGCAAAGGTAAAACAGATAGGAGTGATACTGAACACATCTCACTTTCATGTGCTGAAGGTCATGGAAAATACGGGCCGTATTCCACAATATGCCTTAATGGCATGGAAACAGGAATTTTACCTTTACCACAAACAGCAGCCTATAAAACTATTAAAAACTATCTTCATAAAGATGCAATACCTTCAGGGGTTATAGCCAATCCTGCAACTATATCAATGTAGCGGATAGCAACTTTCTTCAAGAAATGCCCATTTCTGTTGAAGATCTGCATTCTTGACCTTTCATTGCCACGATCGCAAACAACAAATTTTCCCGTTTTCAGCATGACTGCAACCTTGCGAGGATACCACAATTGTCCTTCTTCTCGCCCTGAAAGTTTACAATATATAATCAAACCCAAGTCTGATTCAAGCAACATATAACAATTATCATTTGATGGTTTATATATCTTAACTCCACATTTATAATTGCATTCAAATGTTGGACTTCTTATAAATGTGAAAAACTTAATGAAATGTTCAGACTGCTGTAAAATAAACATAAGCATTTACACATGGGAATTTTGTGGTTTCTGCATTAAAGAAAAGCCTATGTGTATACCTGTTTTTTTAAGATCTCAACAGCCAAATCAATATTTCAGATCTTTCACTGCTACACCTTCTATAAGTTTGATGGGAACATGCAACCCAAATCATTACGAAAGAAGAGAAAAAAAATCTTCACTCACCTGGTATTCCAAATTGGTATTTAAAATCTCCAGTCTTCTGAAACACTTGGATACGATGGTTATTAGTGTCAGCAACAACAATGTCCTCATCAATACCCAAACAGAAACCATGGGGAGAGTTAAACTGTCCCTTCCCTGGACCAAGCTGTCCGAACTTGCACCTGATAGATGAATTAGTTTACTGACTAACAAGAGCTCCAATAAAATTAACTTGTTCATGATCATCTTAGGCAAGTCAACTATTTTATTTGTGTGAATGAAAAGAATGAAATGATAGGTTTCTGCACTGAATATAATTTGCAGCAATGTCTATTTTACATTACACCAACTAACTGAAAATGTAAAAGTCAGCGCAACTGTTAAGTTAAACACAGCATCTAGTGTACTCTTCTTAACAAATGTAATCTTTTTTGACTGTTAAATGACATATCAAGGGACAGAAATGTGTACACCTATTCATGGTCTCGCAATCTAATTTCACTGATACAGTCAGCCAGTCATTTGCATGCCCCTTGCGGAACTTTGCCTCCCTAACAGGGCTCCTGTAGGCCTATCAGTTGTGAGCAAGATCCCCTGCTGGTGATGCATCCATTTGCAGATTATCAGTGATGATTTGCAGCCATCTTCGCCTTGGTCTTCCTCTTTCTTTTTTCCCATTATGTATCCTTCCAAAACAGTCTTCTCTAAATTATCATGACATTTAATGTGTTCAAAATATTTAAGTATTCTCTGCTTAATCCTCTTTACTAGCCAACCTTCTTCAATATTAAGTTCTTGTAGTATGGATATACATTTGTTCTTTTTTTTGTGCCCATATATGAAGAACTCTTCTGTACCATTTACATTCAAATTAAATTATGTGTTTCTCGGCTGTTTTGTTAAGTGACACTGAAACAGTTTACTAAAATATTAAGCTGACAAACATTTCAACAATTATAAACAGGCTGGAAGTAAAGTATATATTACAGCAGATGAAGAGTTCTAACACATGGTTTAGACAAAGAGGTTAGTTAACTGAATTTGCAGATTAATGCTGTTTAGAATAGTATGATGAAATGTTTCTTATGGAAATGAAATAAAACTATCCTGACTAAATGTTTCATCTGTTTTCTTTCTGCCTGATTTAATGACTCACCTTGTAGCACTTACTTATGCTGCTACCAAGACCATGTAAGGAATAAAATAAGGATTGCCTTTAAATAATTATTAATCAACCCCTATTTCCAAGATTTACTGGTATTTTTTTTTAATTTGCAGTTTTCATCTAATTTTTCTTCCATCTTGAAATAATGAGGTTAACACATTGAACATGCTAAAATTAATCAATAACAATATACTCTCTTTCCACTTAATCAGTTCTAGTCTTGTAAGAGCTATACTTCATTAAACTGATTTCTAGTACAAATTCACATTTCAGTGCTCACCACTTTGACATAATGCTCAATTATTTTGTTATTTATATCATTCACTTAATATTGCTTTTTTTTTTTTTAAATAGTAAACTGTCCTGGTTAAAAAAAAAAAAAAAAGTTTACAATGGTGAAACCTACAAACCTGTAAGGCAACTATTCCAAATAAATTACATAATAAATAATGTGCCATTAAGCTGTCTCTTCACGGAGACAGAATGTGTAAATAATTTCTGTGAAGTTCTTAAAAGTAAGGTTTATGTAGCTAAACTCTGAAACACTAAAGAATTCAAACAATGAATTTACTGAACTAAAAATAGGTGAAGTTTCAGAAATTTTAGAATAAATTATCCGAATATGTATGTATGCAGGGGAGGAAGAGATGTAACTCCACCCCCATCCCAAAAAAAAAAAAAAACCAACATGAAACTGCATGTACACTAGTTTCTACCATTAGTAACTTTTAAAATGAGATGTCGTAATATTTCTAAAAAATCATTTCTTTCCTCTCCCTCATCAACTTTTAGGTCCATCAAAATATCACCTGAGTGCATAGTTTTCTATTTACAAATAGCTTTTCTGTCATAATACACCAATTATTGCTGTTGTAATATATATTCCAGTTTCAAAAGAAGTGAAGTGGCAGAAGCATTATCTAAAAACAGAATGAAAATTATCCTCCCATTCTGTGTGATATGTTGGGAAACAGCCATGGAGAAAAAAGTATATTAACCGAAAATCACACCTTCTTGATAATATATGATGATTATTACTTATTATCAGATGAACAGAAAACTGTTCATGCAACTAGAGTTTCTTGATTTTAATTTTACACGACTTTAATATGAACCTACAGAAATCAGTTTCTGTGTCAGTGCACTTTTTTCTTTATAACAAAAAAATAAAAATAAAAAAGACAATAATCTTGCATAATCTTTGGAGAAGATAGTGCCCAATTAGTTATGCATATGAAGTAGACTTCAATACTTCTTTTAAAAAAAAAAAAATAAGCATCTATCTACATATGCTTTTGCCAGAAAATAAATAACTAATTTTCAATACAATATCCACTTGAAAAGGTGACTTCTAACACACAATCTATCTTGCATCTGACAAATATATAATGTTAAACTACACTTTAGTGTAATGACTATTTTCCTCTCTACAATAACCCATCTTCGGGATCTTTAATAGAAAAAAAAAATAGCTGTGATTAATGAAAACATTGAGAAGATGGGCAGGAGAAAAGTTCAAAATAAAGAGACAGCAGCAGTAACAATATTTGTCTTCAGGATTGTCAGCTGGAAAACATTAAAGGCAAATTAGCTGAGTCACATATATAAATGACTATGCCACACATCATAACTGCTACTTTTTGGCAATATGCACACACCAGATAAAAATACAAAACATTATCTGCAGCTACAGGGTTTTATGCTGCAAAATGAAAAAGCCAAGAAAAAGCTACAGAACTACAGCACAACTCGCGTATATAATTTAAGGTTTCATGTGATAAAATACAACTGACTGAACATACTTACTCTTTCCAAAAATTTTACCACTTCCAGTTCGTCCTTTGAGTGCCGTTTGGTAAAATTTTATCACTTGTTTCATGTCTACAAAGACGGTGCAATTTTTTAATTGTACACGTTTTATTTGCACATACTCGGTGACCTTTCATAGTTCCGTCCGAAGCGTGCCTAACAACCGAGTGAAAAATCTGCCTTTTTTGGAGAAATTTCAATATTTTGTGTGATTTCTGAGGCATACAGACAAGCCCTACTGACCAGATCACTTTGTGAATGTGCCCCAAGTAGATTTTGACCTATAAAATGCTATAAAACAGACTGAAGAAGTAGTTAGAAGGTTATTTCAGACATTATTGTACTGAGTTTGCTACATGTTATCACATGACAGGATTGGATGAAGCTACAGGTCGATCTAGATATCGCTGATGGTAGATCTAGACCTACCCAATGGTAAGTAGGACACAATTATCAGCTAAAATCATCACACCACTACTTTTTTCCTAAAAAAACTTTTCATTCTTACATTCACAGCTATTTTGATGCATAATACATATACTTTTATCATGGAAATACTTTGTTATTTCAATTTTACAACTACACCCCCTATACATATCAAGACCCATGCTTTTAATTTGGCACCCAACTGAACATCCGCATTTCTTCCTATGGCATGGAAAGAGTTAATGGCAATTATTAAATACAGAAGACTAAAGACTGCAGCATCATCTTTAATTTGTAATATAAACCTGTGATCAGTTCAATCTGACTACACTAATCAACAATATACCTGACACAAGACAGAAAAATATAGGACAGTAATTTATTCTATCAGATTTAGGACTGAGTTTTTCACAGGAGACAAGCATGCTTTGTGTAAACAGAAAGCATGCCATGCACCTCAACAATGAAAAAAAATGAGAGTCAACTGAGAATGGCCAGAACCAAGTGTGTGAGAGGTAGGGGAAGACACACAATATTAACTGGTTATGTGCTGGTTAAGGGAAAGAGCAATCAATAAATAAATAAATAAAACAAGCTATTTACATCAAACAGCTGTCAAGTTCTGTTGCACAGCTTGTATTATTTCAATTACTGAAGCATCACTTTAAAACTAGATGGACAAATTTACATACAACAAAACAAGTGGCTACAAATTTCTTACCGAAGTATGTCACAACTGATCATCACATTCTGGTATAATTCATAAGTGGGGGCGTGAACAAAAAGTCTAATAATTCTTCTATTTCCAAACGAACATGCCACTACGTTTATCAGCCTGCCATATCCTTTAAATGATTCTAATGTTTTTTCACAAAAAGTGAAAATATGAACTAAAATAAGAAAATTTAATAAAAGTGTGGGATTAATCCAGCTGCATGCTTCTTTAAATGTGAAAGGTGTTACTATGTCACACTGCAATACTATGGCAGTCACCACCAGTTTCCCCTTTTCCTGGTAAATAAATCATTATTATTTGGGGCAGAACAACACCAGAAGTAAAAGCAAGGGCTACCAATCCTCTACATGCATCCAACCCAAAAGATAATGCTCATGCTTGGTTATATAAGAACATAATATAGCATACAAAGCAGGAAGGAATAATGTGTACAAAGATGGTTCAAGGTTTCTGTGCACTTTTCAACTGTTACAGAAGTGGACACTGAGGTCAGTCAGCCATTGGAATACATCTGTCCTGTCAAAAAGACAGTGGTTATATTCCTGCTGTACATAGTAATTTAGGATGACTATGTAGTCAGCTGAGGATCCAAAATTTCATTACCACAGCTACCTACTAAGTGCTCCCTATGAGGTTCAAACAGAATAATTTGATAGCAAAAATCAATGAAAAATAGTGGCCTAAAAATTTCCATTATTTCAATTTTCATGGTTTTCACTAAAATATAGTTAACACTATCTTTTAGACAGTTATATGCACAAATTCAATACTTAAAAATGTAATTTCATGGTCTGTTTTGAACAATTTACTATTTGCCATATCCCAATTCAAGTAAGAAACAGAAATGTACCTGAAAGTCTTCAACTGCATAAGGTGAGTTTCTGGTTCAACTGTAAGACCACCATGACATTATAATTTGCCATCAGCAACCACAAAAAAAAGTGCACAGACCTTAAATGCCCCTCAAAAGCACAACTGGTGATAGTACTAGATAAATCACTAATTTCATTACAAGTGAATAAAAGAAATACTGAGTACATATGCAGCCTGGCTGTGTGAGCATGAAGCATATTGAGAGCTAAAGATATCAAAAGTAGCAAGCATAAATGTTTAACCTTAAAGGAACTTCATTGATTTGTTTGTGCTGAGGTCCCCAATGGCCGATCTCTGTGTCGCCCACAGCACCCTGGAACCTGCTGATGAATTTTTCAGGTTCCATATATTTACAAAATATCTGCATTTTATTCATTTCAACCAAGAAGTTTAATTTGTTAACAGATTCTCTACTGAAAATGATCTCATATTTTAGAAGCTACACGGTAGTATGTTTCTGTTACACATAACTTTAAAGTATTAATTTGCCAGTCAATCAGCTCTCAATTTCGTATTTGTTAAGCTCTTAAACAAGATGCTGATTCAATCTGTGAAACAAAACAGGTCTCAGTTTTAATTTAAGGCACATATTTAATACCTTATTTGCATTGCATTCATCTTATTGGTCCGTCGCACTGGTGGATACGGCTCATTACCGTAGTTGCTGTTGGGCGAACCCAGATCCGAAGGAACTGATGCTGAAGAGGAAATTGATATATTTCATATGTAATAAAAGTAGTCTCAATATGGGCTATTATATACAACAAAGATATTCTGCAGACTTTCCAAAAATCAAATTATTGATTTTTAAAAATGTTTCTGCAATCATTTTAGCAAATTTCTGGTCAAATACATATTGTTACTATATTCAATGGCATTAACTATAATTAATCTAGGATACTTGAAGATGAAATCATAGATGCCATCAAACACATGAAGAAAGGAAAAGCAACTGGGCCTGATAATATAACAATAAAAGAAATAGAGGCACTAGAGGAGACAGAAATAAAAATAATAACCACGTTACTGAATGACATTTACAACAGTGACCTGATTAAATCCACGTTTATAGCACTACCAAAGAAACCAGGTGCAAAGGAATGTGATGACCACTGGACTATCAGCCTCTCATGTCATACAACGAAGCTACTTCTGAGAATCATGAGAAGAACAGGGAAAGATAAAAATGGAAATACCGTATAAACAGTTTGGATTTGTTGAAGGAAAGGGAACACATAATGCCATTTATGCTTTACGAACACTAATAGAAAGAGTTTTAGAAGTACAGAAAGATCTCTACTTATGCTTCATTGATTACACCAAGGCATTCGACAAGGTGAAACATAATGAAATTATTAAAATGCTTGAAGACATCAATATAGACGGCAAAGACCTGAGAATTGTAAAACATCTATACTGGTAGCAAGAAGCAGCAATACGAGTTGAAAATAGAACTGGAAAATATCAACCTATAAAACAAGGGGTGCAACAAGGATATGTACTATCTCCAGACCTTTTTTCTCTGTACAGCGAGAATATTCTAAGAACGATCATCACAGAACCAGGAGTAAAAATTGGAGGATACAATATTAACAACCTTTGGTATGCTGACGACACAGTACTTATAGCTGAGAACCAACAAGACCTGCAAAATCTCTCGGATAAAGTAGCCAAAGAAAGTGAACAAAAAGGCCTTACTTTGAACATAAAAAAAGACAGAGACTATGGTTATATCTAAGAAACAGAATCCACCAGCATGCAGTATAAACTTTTCTAGAGCAGGTGCAGAAATATCTGCATTTTATTCATTTCAACCTTGGAGCAGTAATAACTTCAGATGGGAAATGCAGAACAGAAATTAGGAACAAAATAGGCCAAGCAAAGACTGCATTTCAGAGAATGAGAAACATATTAGCTAATACATCTTTATCAATGAATGTTAGAAAACGAGTCCTAAAATGCTATATTGAACCTATCTTGTTATATGGAAGTAAATCATGGACAATTAGGCAGGTCTGCACAAAAATCATTGGAAGCAGCAGAAATGTGGTTTATTAGAAGAATGTTGCGAATTCCCTGGACAGCAAAAATAACTAATGAAGAATGTATGAGAAGAGCTGGAGAGACAAAAAAATCTTGTCAAAAAGATAAGAGAGAGACAATATACTTTCATAGGACATGCAATGAGAAGAGGGGGCATTGAAAATATTATAACAACAGGAAAAATACAAGGAAGAAGATCAAGAGGAAGACCAAGAGAAATGATAATGGACAGTGATGGGATGTTGTGAGAGGAGATGGCCTGCATGAATGATCATGTACTCTGGAGAAGCATAATAGCGAACACCAGTCAGCACGGCACCTGATGATGATGATGATGAATCTAGGATCTATTTTAGTGCTTCCAATTCCCCCTGGGAACAACTGTGTTAAGAACACACTTATCTTAATATAGTGTTTGTGAGACAGGGAACATAGATCTGTTTGCTTAAAAACTCTGACCTACTTCTGTAGCCCAGAAACTTGTAGCAATCAACACTAATTGTAACTGTTATTTTTGTAAAATGTAATGTCAGGATGGTGGACGGATGGGGACATGGAGATCTCTGGCAGGGATGAGGGAAGTCTGGTGTGAAACTAATGAATCCAGGATGTGACAAGCCTATAGGTCTTTACAACTATGGCTATCAGAATGATGTAAACAAAACAGAGCCAGCAGACTATAGGTGGCGGGGAATGGATATCGTTGAAGCACTCATCAGATTCCTCATCACAAAGTCAGAGTGTCTTTGTGGAACTGTCTCCAAACCATCTGATATGGAGAAGGGACTTACATATAGCCACCAGAGGCTGGAAAACAAAGTTTTGGCCAGGCCAGCCACACTGTCCGAGCAAGACCACAATCTGCCCTAGCAAGGAAAGGTGCTGAAGTCGGAGTTACCCAGCCAAAAGGCACATCGCAAAAATCAGGGTAACACACATTCTCTCTCTCTCTCTGAACCTTAAGTGCCCAGGGCACATGGGGCTTCCGCAAGGGTTTTCCACAAATGCCTGTCCTTCGCCTTTTTTTCTGCTCTTGCCCAGGTGAGCCCTCTATTGTTCAACATCCTTTCTGTTGTTCTTCTCCATGTCTCTTTTGGTCTACCCTTACTTCTGTTCCCCTGTGGTGTCCATCTTAGTGCTATTTTTGGTAGTGAGTTGTCAGTCATTCGGAGCACATGTCCCAACCATCGCCAGTGTCTTTCCTCAATAATTGTTGTCAGTGGTTTCATCTGCATTTCTGCTAATAAAATGTTAGTTCTTATGGTGTTTGGCCAAAATATTTTTCTAATTCTTTGTAAACATTTAGTCTGGAAAGAATTCAACTTGTTTTCTATGGTTCTGGTGATTTTCCAGCATTCACTTCCATAGAGTAGTACACTTAAAACATTACTCTTAAATATCCTGATTTTCATATTTATGCTTAGTTTTTTTTATTTCCATATATTCTGCAGCATTGCAAAAGCCTGGTTTGCTCTAGTAAGTCTGCTGTTGATGTCCTCTGTGCTGTCTCCATTTTCTACTACTCTGCTGCCAAGGTATACAAATTCGTTTACCTCCTCCACTAACTTGTTACTCTGAGTACATTTCTGTTGTTCACATTTTGCTTCATTAACTTTGTCTTTCCTACATTGATCTTTAGTCCTATGTTGTTTGCATTCTGAGTTAGCTTGTTTATTTTATCTTGCATATCTTTGTGACTGCTTGATAATAGACAAATGTCGTCCGCAAAGTCAAGGTCCTCCAGCACTGTGTCAAGGGTCCATTGTAATCCTCTGCATTTGTCTGATGTTGCCTCCTTCATTAACCAGTCTACTGCCAAGATAAATAATGTTGGTGATAATACACATCCCTGTTTCACTCCTGTTTGTACCCTAAAGCTGCTGGAGGTATGTTCTCCACAGATAACTTTGCACTGAAAATCCTCGTATAAGGCTTTGATTACATTACCTATTTTATGGGGGAGGCCATGCCATCTTAGGATTTTCCACAGTGCATCTCTGTTGACACTGTCAAAGGCTTTCTCAAAATCTATGAATAATGCATATGTTGTGCTATGCCACTCATTTGCCTGTTCTAGTATCTGTCTAAGTACAAATATGTGGTCTATGCATGATCTTCCTTTCCTAAATCCTGCCTGCTCTTTTCGAAGTTTTTCCTCAAGTGTTGGTACAATTCTGTTGATGATTATTCTGCAAAATACTTTACTGGTGAGTGGCAGTAGGGTAATGCCTCTCCAGTTCCCGCAATCTCTGAGGTCACCCTTCTTTGGTAGTTTTACTATAAGACCAGTTTTCCACTCCTCTGGGGCTTTTTCTAAGTTCCAAATTTGTTGTAATATCCGGCAGAGTTGTTTTGGTGTTTCTGTTTCTTCTGCTTTCAACATCTCAGCAGTCACTTCATCTACACCTGGTGCCCTGTCTGATTTTAGCATCTTTATCGCCTCCTTTATTTCATTTATTGTTATTGGTCCTGTATTGATGTTTAGTTCCGTTTTTGCTTCAGGTATGTCTATTGCTTGTGCTGCTTGTGTTCTGTTTAGTAGGGTGTTAAAGTGTTCCCTCCATCTTTCAATTTTTTCTCTTTCTCCATTGACCAGTTGTCCATTTTGTGTTCTTACTGCACTTTCACATCTTGTGTTGAAGTTACCTGTCATCTGCTTTGTGATTTTATATATGGTTTTCATGTCATTTGTATATGCTGCTTTCTCTGCTGTTTCTGCTAAGTTGTCATAATATTGACGTTTATCTTGACGGCATGATTCCTTCACTTCTTTGTCTTTTTGTGCATAATTACTTAAAACTCGTTCTTTAAGCCGTTGTGATTTGGCGTTCAGTAATTTTTTCTTGATTTCTTTTCTTTGCTCTATCTTTTCCCATGTGGTCTCGCTTATCCATTCCTCTTTTCTCCTTTTCCGATATCCCAGCACCTCTTTTGCTGTTTCCTGTAGTGTTTTATTGAACTCTAATATGGACATTTCTGCTTCATCTTGTAGGACACTGAAGCGGTTCTTAAGTATTATTGAGAATTCATTTCTTGTTTGCTGGTCTATCAGTTTTCTTGTATCAAAATGTATCTTTCTGTGTTCTCCGATTTTGGCTTTCCTCAATTTTAGTTTTATTTTTGCTACCAGAAGGTTGTGATCACTTCCTACATCTGCTCCTTTCCTTGCTCGCACATCTTGTAGTGACCGTTTCCACTTGTTGTTTATTAGTATGTGATCGATTTGGTTTTCTGTGGTTTTATCTGGTGACCTCCAAGTCACCTTATGGATGTTTTTGTGTTGGAAAATTGTCCCTCCGATGGTCATCATGTTTTCTTCACAGAAACTGCACAGTCTTTCTCCATTTTCATTCATTTCTCCGGTTCCTTCTCTTCCCATGACTCTTCTTCTATCTTCATTTCCTTCACCTACTTTTGCATTGAAGTCGCCCAAGATGAGTAGCATATCATGCTGGTAACACACATTATTGCCAATGCAGTTTTCAAACATGGTGCTCGCCCCGTGAAGACTAACCAGGCAGGTGCAGTGCCGGGCCCCCTGCCTCGAAAGGGTCCACCCAATGCTACTGGAGGTCCTCTCAGTTCATCTTGTGGAGTCAGCAGACATGAGAGTAGAGCTACTGGCCAAAAAATCCAACGGAAGAAAACAGCCAAAAAGCAAGAACTTAAAATAATGCAGTGGAATGCTGAGGGTGTCAGCAGTGTTAGAGATGGCTATAGCAAAAAGGTGGAATTAGAGAACATACTTTTTGCAGAGCAGGTAAGTATATGCTGCATACAGGAGACACACCCAACCAAAGATGCCGCCTTTAAAATCAGAGGCTACCAGTGTTTTAGATCAGACCGACAGGACAGAAGAAAAGGAGTAGTACTCACACTTGTTAAGAATAACATCAGCGCATGTCAGGTGGGAGTGTTCATGGAAGGAGCCGAATATCAGATGATCCATCTAAAAAGTAGTAATATAGATTTCCACCTACTTTACTATTACTGTCCTAATGACCGCCCACTTGCTTTAGAAACAATCCCACACAAAGAAAGACTGATGGTCTGTGGCGATTTTAACAGCCATTCCCAGAGCTGGGGCTATGACCACATAGACAAGAGAGGAGAGGAAGCTGAGAGCTGGCAGGATGATAATGGACTTCTCCTGATCAACCAGCCAATGGATCACCCAACATTTTACTCAAGGGCTTGGCGTACAACCTCAACACCAGATCTGGCATTCCACTCTCCAGATCTGAAGCGGAACATTACACGTGAAGTTGGAAAACAACTTGGAGGTAGCGACCATCGACCAGTCTTCCTGACAACAGAAAATGAACTCCTTAACACCAGTAGCCCTCTCCCCAGATGGAACTATAAAAAAGCAAACTGGACAATGTACAGACATCGTACAGGTATCCTGGTGGGACAGCTGTCCATAGAAGGTAAGGATATTAACAGCATAGTGAAGGAATTCAATGCTTGAAACCATTCCCAGAGGAGCTCGCAGGGACTATAAACCATACTGGTCTAGTGAGCTGGGAAAACTCCATGATGATGTGGAAGCAGCTCGAAAGCAAGCAGAAAATAGACCATGCCAAGAACACCACAATAATTACCAACATTCTAAGGCCAAATTTCAGAGAGCCAAGCTGCAAGCCAGGCGGGAAAGTTGGAGAGAGAAAACAGAGTCCCTAAACTTTGAAAAGGATGGAAGGAAACTGTGGAAACTAATCAAACAGTTAAATGATGAGAGTACTGGAAGAAGTACAAAGATTACACTAATAGAGGATGGGAAAACTCTTACAGGTAAGCAGGTAGCAGATCACTTTGCTCGCATGTTTGCACAGGATTGCAACATTGATATCCATCCAGAGAAAGAGCGTGCAGTGCGCACTGACCCACAGAAAGAAGAGGAACAAGTCAGAAAAGTGGAGGTCATGGATGCACCAATCACACACAGTGAGTTAGACCTAGCAGTCAGTAAACTGAAACCAAGGAAATCACCAGGACCAGATGGAGTGTTCAATGAAATGATCAAGAACCTGGGAATGGCAGCAATGGGAAAGCTGTTGGATATTTTCAATATGTGCTGGAGCACAGGTAAGTTACCTCAAATCTGAAAGGAAGCAAGCATGGTACCACTGCTAAAGCCAGGGAAAAACAGTGATACTGCCTCCAGCTACAGCCCAATCAGTCTCACTAGCTGCCTATGCAAAACAATGGAACGCATCATTGACCTGAGGCTAAAATGGTACCTAGAAAGTGAAAACCTCATTCCACAACAAGCAGGATTTAGGCAGTACTACAGTACGGAAGATCAAGTGACCTACCTCTCTCAAGAGATTGAGGATGCATTCCAAGAGAAAAACCTTGTACTAGCAGCGTGGATAGACCTAAAGAAAGCCTTTGATAAAGTATGGAAAAAAGGTCTGCTGTGGAAACTAAGAAACTGCAATGTGAATGGAAGACTGTACAACTGGATAAAGTCCTATTTACACAATAGAAGAGCCAGAGTAGTAATGGATGGTCACAAAAGCCAGAAAGTACTTCTGTGACACGGTGTACCACAAGGAGGAGTCCTTTCGCCCACACTATTCCTGGTATTCATTAATGACCTGGTCAAGGAACTTCCCTATGGAATCAAAGCGGCACTGTATGCAGATGATCTGGTCACGTGGTGTACAGATGAATATGCGACAGTTGCTACACAGAGACTCCAAAGAGCAGCAAACATCTTGACATCATGGACAAACAAATGGTGTGTAAGTATCAACACAGAGAAATCAAGTACCACTCTGTTCACTCTCTCATCTAAACAGAAACCAGGTAAGATCTTTGTAAATGAAATATTCTTAAGGATGGACAACCAACCCACTTACTTAGAAGTGACTCTTGACTCAAAACTGACTTGGAAGCAACACATCAACAGCGCAGAAGCAAAAGCCAGAAGAAAACTAGCCATATTAAGAAAATTAAGTGGAACCACAAGGGGAGCTAGTGAAAGAATCCTCAAGAATGTATATCAGCAAAGTATCCTACCACATTTAGAATATGGCTCAACATCTTGGTGCACAGCATCAAACACTACACTGCATAATCTAGACACGGTTCAAAATCAGTCACTACGGATTTCAGACTCCAGAATTGATACATGTCCTGTAGTAATTCTCACAGATGCAAGATCAGTACTGGAAGCTCTTCAGTGCAACAAACTACCAGACCGTAACTCTTTCTGTGCCCGCGGGAAAAAACGCGGACGTCGCGTTGGTGCCAAGCAAAATGTGCGGGTGTCACGATATTTTTCAAATTTGAAGAGAAACGTAGGAAAAAATGGCTACAGGCCAGTGACGCGAGCAAAAAGGATGCCGGGTAATTCTGACATGGGCAGATAACTTGCGAGCGAAAATTAAAATCGTATTTTACTCGAATCGTGTTTTAAACAACTGAATTGTCACTATATCGACTATGGCACGGAAAGAGTTACGGATGCCTTGTCAAAAATTGGCTTACAACATACAGTCACTTTGCAATGGATTCCCTCCCACTGTGGGATACCAGGCAATGAGAAAGCTGACCATCTGGCCAAAGAGGGCACTGAAATGGAGCAACCAGACATACCAATCACCTATAATCAGAAGAAAAGCATGATAAAAACCTACAGGAAGCCACAAACACCACCACATGATGACTATCACATGCTAAACAGAAAGGAACAAGTCACCATCTTCCGTCTCCAAACAGGACACACCCGACTCTGAAGTCATATGTATACAAAGTTTAAGGTTGGTACTACTAATCTATGTACATGTGCCCAGGTGCCCCAAACTGTGGAAAATATCCTCCAGAACTGCACCAACTATGAAACACTGAGAAATAATTACTGGCCCAGTGAAACCACTAAAGAAGATAAGCTGTACGGTTCCATACATGAATTACAAAAAAACAGTGAAATTTATCC